>VZRX01007732.1:115186-131335 GCA_013398075.1 Notiomystis cincta
TCTGAATACATCAGTTCTGTAAAAAAGCCCTAAGTGATTAAAAGTCCCCTTTACTTCAAACATGCATTTTGCTGACTGGTTTCACTTGTTTTCTGTTTGGAAACAGAAGGAAGTTTCATCAAATCTTCCACTCGTTTGGGTTACATGACACCAGATGGAAAATTTTTGTCTTGTTTTGGAGTTTATGTATGCTATTCCTTGTATAGTATATCACTGATATTTCCATAATGTATTTTTTCAAAATATATATACATTTATTTTCCCATATTATATACTAATCCAAGGGCATGTTGAGTTATCACAACAGGTATGACAACATTCTCAAAAATGCTTGCGGAATAAGGCACTAGAAACTACTGTATTTTACTCATTAAATGCTGGTGCTAAGTGAGATTACAAACATATCAGCATCAGTTTTGATGCTGCATGTAATGATTATGTATTTTTTAAAAAAAGCTCTATTTACCTTATTTTCCTGCAGAAAACACAGAGGTTTTAGTGGGTGTTATGCTTTGTGATGAAGGATAGGCCCCTCTTTGAACTTGAGTTCTCTTTACATGCAGAGACAGACAATAATATACAGGGCAAATAGAATTAATTATAATGCGAGATATGAATATTAATGAATGAACATAATATTACAGTTTTTGATAAGTATTTTTATTCAGTGATAATAATCAGTATCTTTTTTTTTTTAATGATGAGGCTCTCTAATCTCTTTTCAACAGCACTCTTGCTAATCAACATTAAGTGAACCACCAGCTTATTCAGAGAAGAATCATGTCTCTGTGGCCTGAACAGTAATGGAGTCTGACAACAGGTTATAAACAAAACTTTGTTGAGGCATTAAGAAAGATGAGCAGCAATGCAGCCAAAATGGTGATTCACCTGATCCCTGAGAGCGAACACAGGGTCAGGAACAATGCCATGGCTCTGGTGGACTATCAGGAACTCAATGTCAAGTCAATCGTGCAAACGAATTTTGAATGCGGGTGAGAGCCGTGTCACTCCTTGGCTCCACCAACATGAGTGTGAGTTGAGAGAATCACACCCTACATGGCAGTAGCACGGACTACGTGTCATCTCAGATGATATGGGTGACATCCTGCCTACAAAACAGTGGGGGCAGGCTGTCAGGTTGCAAGAAAAGAGAGATTTGCACAAATAGAACAAGCTTGCAATAAAGGCAATCCTATAAAATTTCCAACAGTTCTCTGCTTCTACTCTATTGTCAAGATTAGCTCTGAAGGTATGTTTTCTACAGCACCAATAGATATCCATCTAGAAACTTTGAATGAGTTATGTTCATTTTTTTTAAACAATGTTCCCTGGTTCATTCATTATCCTTTAATAGGAACTCTTAGTGAAATGAAACTGCCACTTGCCAAGACTTGTCAGACTTCTAGACAAAATATCCATGAAAAACAAAATTGGATATAAGCATAAAAATTATGAAATAGCATTTTCTGAACACAATATTTATGAAAACTAAGTAATAATATTTTGCCCCATTTAATTTCAAACTAAGATTTGTCTGTAGAAAAGATAGTTGAAGTATCTACTGGTACACTTATTTGCTAGCAATAGGAATGTGATTCTTCAGTAAAAGCAAATAAATCTGTTGTTTGTGATTTTGCCTCCTCAAAGAGTCCTAATCTGTTTTGCTGTTTGTTGCTCTCTGACTGATAGAACAAAACGCTACAAAGAAGCTATTAATAATTTTAAAGCCCATTCTCATTACACTGTGCTGGACTTGAGGCTCTCTGTCCATCTAAAAGGACAGGCATCTCTGTCCTTTTACCTTCACCTTCATTCAGGGTGCAGAAATAGACCAGAACTCTAGCTGCACTCTTATTAGATCCAAGCAGTGTAGAAAGATTAACTTACATAACTTAAGCACAGCACATCTGATTTTATAACTCAAGACAGTAGAAGATCATGACATACCCAGTATGCAACCTACAGCAGGTTGCACAGGATTGCATCCAGGTGTGTTTTCAGTATCTCCAGGGAAGGAGAATCCACAACCTTTTTGGGCAGCCTGGTTCAGTGCTCTGCCCTTTCTGCAGTAATCATTTCCCCCCTCATATTCAGATGAAATTTCAAGTGTTTCCATTTTTGCCTATTGAACCTTGTCTGAATCTTCTAAATTTTCTTTGTTAGATATTATAAGTTTATCTGTTTGTCTGTTCTCTGATCACTTCCCAAATGAGTGTTTGTGAAATGTTTCTTCTGTATTTCAGCATTTAAATAATTCTTGAAAAGCCAGAACTATACAAGACATGAGAAAACTACTACAGAACCTGCTTAAATACTACCTTCTGATTTGATAGCAAATCACTGTTCAAAATTTTTTTGGTACATCTGATAATTTTGGACATCTATAATACCAATCATCTTAATCTTATCTTTTGCTTATAAGTGTCACATAAAGCGGCTTCAAAAGACTTTGTAAATTCAAAATATCTAACATATGCGTTTCTTCTCCTTTATCTGTAAGACCGTTATCCTGTCACAAAAAGGAAATTAGATTATTGTGACAAGCTTTGTTCCCAAGAAATCTGTGCTTGCAGTTACTCTTACGTTATCTCCAGGTGCTTATAAATTGTTTGAATATTTGTTCCAGCTTTTTACAAAAGGAACTAAAGCTAACTCACACATAATTCTCAATTCCTACTTTTTCACCTTTTTGAAGATGAGAACTGTGATTTTCCTTTTTTTTCCCAACTCTCCAAAACTTCATAACCTTTCATGAATTCTGTAAGGTTTCAGCAAGTCTTTAAAGTTTTCTGAGTAAAATTCAATTGGACTATCCAACATAAAACTTCTAACTTACATTACAGCTCTTTAATGTACTTTTCCTTTCTCCAGACTGATTCTTTACCCCTTTCTTGTTGATTATGTGTCAGCTGCCTGATCTCAGACAATCTTTTTAGCAATATCTGAAGCTAAAAAGAACATTAAACACTTCAGTATTCTTGGTATCATAATCAGTTCTTCCTTCCTCTCTTCAGCATTTCCCTTTATCTTCATCTTGATACTAACATGCTTACTGAATGTCTTCCTGTTGTTCTTTATAACTCTTGCCAGTTGTATCTTATTTTACATCTTGGTCTTTTACAAATTTTTTTCCACACATTTTGTCCTTGACAATTTTGACTTCTCTTTCTGTGTTCCATATACTCCCTTCATGCAATTAAAATCCTTAGAGTCAATACTTTACCTAAGCTGTATTTTTTTCCTAAACTTCCTATCCTTTCAGTATTTGTGATCTGTGATTGTGCTTTTAATATAGTTTCCTCATTAGCTGCCGAATTTCTTATTCTTAGACTTGTTTCTCACAGAATATAAGTTCTCAAAACTCTTAATTATTGCTCTAATAAATTTGCATGTTCAAGGTTTATTTAATCTAAGGTCTAAGAGTCAGGAGTTTTCCCCAAGGGAAATCTGTAAAAGCAGTTGATAGCATTTTAGCTTTCCCTGTTCTGTGGGCTTTGACCTATTTCCCACAACTACCCAGGCATTTTCATATAACAAATCCCCTGCTATTGAATGACATACCCTGGATCTCTCCTGCTCTCTTGCTGTGACACATTGTAATTTGTTATTACCATTGTTACTGGTCTTTTTTTTTTTTTCCTAAGGGACTAAAAATAATCTTGAGGGTTGGAGTTATTAAGAAATGTGTGAAGGAAATGCTTAGAGAAGCTTACCTATTATGTACTTAATTATAAATCTCCAGGGATATTGACATTAGGGCCAACAGATCTTCATTAGTTGGTGTATCTTCAACATTAAATAAATGTGTGCAGTTGCTAATTTTCTTTGTATTTTTCATTAAAACTACCATTCAAATTTTTGTCTTTGTATCAAACACTTGTACAAGTGTACTCTCTAATGAGTTCTTCAGCATTTGTGCTAAACTGGAGAACCATAATTTGTTCCTTTTATAAGTTACCTTTATACTCTCTCTCTCTGATGATAAAATAAAAAGAAGCTCAGGAAAGCAAACCTTTCTGATGAAATGTGGATAATGTAAATTATGGTAGCTGATATCATGGGTAAATGATATCTGTGTTTTTGCTGCAGTTGGATTTATATTGTGTCTTTCTTGACTGGGACTGAGAGACTGAGAGGAAAGGAAAAAAAAACAAATATATTAAATATAATTTCAATAAAATGAAATAACAGTTGAAGGTCTTCTAATCCAATTCAGAAATATCCAACCCAAAATGCAACATATACTTGATGGAGAATCTGTACTCATTATAAGATAGCCATATGGCTTATTTCAAATCTGTTTGTAAAGAAGGGATACTGCCACAGAGAATTAATCGCGTATGATGCTCATAATGTAATATGAATCACAATAACAATCCTAAATAGCCATTATGGTAAGAGCAGTGAAATGGAACTTGAAATAAACAGTGCAATGAGTGCATATCAGTCAGCTTGAAAGGATAGGAGCTTTCCGGTGGAGGAAGAGCGACCAAATACAGTATCTATTAAAGGACTATTAAATGTGAATATAAAGTGTCTCCCTAAAGCCAAGTGCAACTATTTGCCATATGAGTGGGATAAAACAAATACATAGCTTTGTTTCTGTAGGCTGGGTTCCTATTAATTTCCTAAGTCTCTCCCCTGAAGGATTCTTAGGCATCTAATGACATGGCTGAACTCAAATTGCAGCCTTATTTCAGTGCAGGCACTTCTCTGTCTCTATTCTGTGCATGTTGTCAGTAAACTTGTTCATCATGCCTTCCCACTGTGAAATCTGTTCACATTTTGGAAGTGGCCAAAGTATTCAACTGTTACTGGAGAAGACAGATAGTCTGTCAGAAAGAAATACAGACAAGACAGTTGAGAATCCATCATCACCACTTGAAAAAGTTTTCTTTAAAAAGAGTATATCTTTTTGTCAGGGAAGGTAGGGTAGACATGGAATGGTTTTCTTATTGCTGTCAACACAATATGTACAAGCCCAAAACCTTGGGGACACTTGTGGCCTCAAATCCATGCTTTCCATTTAAATGGCTGTCTCATATTTTCAACTGGTTCTCCACCCAGGCAAATGAATTTTACATTGCAGTGCAAGGACGCATCCTCAGAGACATCTCTAAGTGAGTGAGAAAGGGAACCAAGGAAACATATTTGTGAAGAATAACCTGATCTTGACCATGGATTAGTAACTAGAGGAATTCTCTCTGTCTGCTGCATTCATGCTTGCGTCTTCACAAATATTTTATACAAGTAGCTTGATTAAAACTGTTGCTCAGTAAACTGATTCATATTAGTCATGCTAGATAATAAAGACAAGCAAATTTATTTTCTTAATATTGTTCATTCTTACAGAGGACATTAGAGAGTTGTCAGTCTGCAATCAACACCACTGTGATCTGGTTTGTTCCGTTGTACTCTGACCCTGTATCTTCTTTTGGTGAACTTTCACAGGAATTTATAGTACAAAATAGGAACAAATTGCTAATACACAAAGCTGTATTTAAGTGAAACCTTTTAAGTATGATTTCTTTGAATAATTAAATAGTCATGATAGAAAAGGAATTTTCTTTAACAAAAATTATTTCTTATTAAAATGTCAGTTTCATCAAAGTTTTTACCTTAAAGAATAAAATAAAAGATAAACATTTCTTTTCTTACTCTCACTAGATGATTGCAGTACATATTATGGAGATAATATCAAGATATGCTTCGTTGTCTGCTGAGAAAATTATACAGTATTTTAAAGGGATATCAAAAAACTAAATTTATCCACATTTTCACATATCCTCTGAAAATACTCAAAGCAGACTTCAGGTAAAATGTTGAAATATATAAGTTCTTCACAGCTACAGATATATGGAACAGGGGAATAAATAACACACAAAATTATGACTATATATATGCTATACTTTGACTCAGGAAAATAGACCTACCTAAAATATACAGCTCAATTTTGAGATCCAGCTACGAAAATATTTCACCCATGTTCAACTCTGGTTTGGTTTCCAAGGCGCTCTCTCTCTCTCTCACATCGGACAGGTGTGTATAGGTAGCATGCAATATGTAAGTATGGAACAAAAAGAAAAGGAAAATTATTGTAATTTATATTCATTTGATGTAAAATATGTGACAAAAAATCACTTATTTAGTGAGGAGTTTATCTTTAAAAAGGGTTGCAGTTTCATTCAGAAAGGAGTCAGAATTCTGACTTACACCACATGTTATCCAAATCATTGTTGTCTGATGCAAAAAAAAATGTCTCATGAAAAGTAGGCTTATTACAAATTGTCACATAAATATTGCCAATCCATGGAAACACTTTCAGCCAGGTCTATCTGACTTATTATACGTGTCTACATTGGGAAAACCTAATTCACTTGCTGTGTGTCTATCTCTTTCCATTGACTATAAAAGCAGCTAAGGATTAAGCATTGATGATGTCCAAATCAAGATTAAATACATTTATTTTAGTGTACAAATGGATTACTCAGAGTTAATATCAGTTAGCCACCTGTGTAAACAGAAGATAACTGCTAATGTGTATAAGTGTTGTTAAGAGTGAGAATAAATTAAAAAGCAAAATATGTGCCTGAAGTAAGATTTAAGCTCCAAGGCTCTTCCCAGGACCACATACTCAGCCCATGAAGATAAAACTATAGCCAAGAGAATAATCCACAGGTTTTGTACTGAAACTAGCTTGTGGAATGGTGGAGTAATTTTTTTAACACATTAGCCATTCAGGTGTGTTAGCAGCCAAGTTCTTTGCAAAAATTTCTTCCAACCATTCATAAATCACCTACCAGCCTCTTGGGGTTTGGGATGTAACTGGATTATGAAGTTTCTAGTGTTTTGTTTCATTTGAGGACTGTATTTTGAGAGATTTAATTCCTAGTTCCGTCTTGTCCTGGGGAGGGTTAAACATTAAAACCGTTTTTACACCAGTATTTCCAGGAAGGTATGCTCAGAACTCAGCTTCATTCACATAACTCCAGTGTTCCTCACAGCTTTACTGTGTACCTAATTAAATAGTCTATGAACTAAATGGAACTAAACAATCAGCCCAAATGCTGTCTATATTCCCTGTGCTGCTGTGTAACCATAATACATAGTAATTGTTATTACATTTGATGAAACAGCCTAAAATGATTCATATAGTATATCATTGTTGAAACCAGAGCACTTTGTTTGCAGCTTATTGCCAAAGGGACATGTAGAGTTGCCCTGACAGGCTGCACAACAGTGAGGTGTTTGAGACTGAAATGTCTGCATTCAGTGGAAAGGATTTGAGCCTTTCCATATCACCTATAAGGAACACCTCCTAGAACTTCTACAGCTGGACCTTATTTTCATCTCAGAGAAGTCTTTGTGGCTCCCTACAAAATAGGCACTTCATCTGCAGCATGGAATGGGAGTATGGGCCTGGAAGCAAACTGAGCCACAAAATTATATGACACAGAAAATTAATTTTATGTTATTGATTCCTGAACAACATGTAATCATTTCACATCACTTAAAAGCTAAACATGCAGTTCAAGATTCTCATCTTGTTTGGTGACAAAACCAGTCAACAAAGACACATGAGAACCTTCAGAAAACAATAGAAAGCAATTTATTATACCTGGCTTCACATCTATGTTCAAAACAGAGATACTGGAACGGATGTAGCTCTTATTCTTCGTTGCCAATTAAATAAGATTAGATGAATACGTTGTTTCTTTATTGATTTAGGTGAACTAAAGACAAATGAGATAAATCCCAGCACACAACTTAAGTGTGGTGGGAACTGGAGCAATTTTTTTTTCAAACTCTTTAATTCCTATCCTTACACCATGGTGCTCTTTAACAGCTACATCATTCTAGGGAAATTTGATTCTCCATTTTTTCCTAAGCTAATCACCTTCTCAAAATACAAGAAACCTCCCCCATCTTTTCTACCGTCCAGGGATTCAGTAAAGGGAGGGTGCTACACCACAGAATAATGGGTCATCTTTCAGATTTTCAGTGCAGGTTACTGTGTTGGCAAAGGAGGAGGCAATTCCAAAATGTCAAAAGCAGACAAGGCAGAAGGCCAGCTTGGCTGAACAGGGATCTTCTTTTGAAACTAAGGCAAAAAAATAGAAGGTATATGGCCAATGGGGCCAGGGTCAAGTGACATGGGAGGAATACAGAGATGCTGCCTGCCACTGTAGGGAGATCTGTGTCGTCAAAGTTCAACTGGAGTGGAAGCTGCCTAGAAATGTGTGTGACAATAAAAAGATTTAAGATAAAATCTCCTGGATGATCTGATATATGTTTGAATATGCTACAAGTTTATCACAGAGGAACGAAAAATAGAAAATAGCCTTTTGGGTCATATAGTCCACACCTTGCTATTACACTGTTTCAAATTTACTGGGTTGGGTTGTTGTTTTCTGTGAGTTTTGCTAACTCCAAAATCTCTGGTGTTGATTTAATGTTGCTTGTTTAATATGTTTAAATATACAGTGTATATACAAACACATTTAAACAAACATATGGGGTGTTTCAGCACGCTGAGTTCCTGCTAATGTATTTGGCAGATCTCTTCTCCTCCTACATTCAGGCTGTTCTATGGAAAGGCTTTAAATCTCTTCCCAGTACAGTAAATTATACCAACATCCTCTTGCATTACTGAAATTTAAAGTTCCTCTTTCAGTTTCTCTTTCAGGTGTGCTTGATTTCTCCCTCTAAAGCACGTGTAAAGTGTCTCAGCTTCTCTCCCATGCTTTGTTTCCCCTCTTGCCCAACACACAGAGAAACACTCACTCACTCACTCACTCACTCACTCACTCACTCACTCACTCACTCACCTAAGAGATTTTTCAGTTGCCTAAGATTTTTCAAAGCTCTGCTGCCACATAAATGCTCCTTCATTCATCCCAAGTTTTGTGGGTTAATGTAGTACCACCTTAACCTACTTTTCTTCTAAAGAAATGGTCAGAAACGGAGGTGTCTAGACAATAAGTGAGTAGCCAGGGAAGTCTCTGAGAGGAGGGAGGAGAAATGGAGTGGACTGTCTGGTGCATAGCTTTGAAGAGCCAGAAAAATTGTTTTGGATATTGACTGTGAGTTTTCCTCATAGCCACTAGTTCCAAAATAAGGAGTAGCATCAATATATTGTTTCCCTCACAGAAAATTGCCTGAAGTCCCTAGATGTCATATTAAATGGACATTTCCAAGGTCTCTTTAAAAAGGAGTAGATATTGGGATCAGCTGATCATCCTGAATGACAACTCCTGAGCAAACAGAGCAAGTACTGTGAGACATCTTCCATTTGTATGTATATCAATACACACAAAAAATCATGATAGTCACTCTACAGTCTTATAATTAAAAAAAAAAAAAGCATGTTCATCTTTGCTTATTTAAATTGCCTTACTCAAAGTCAATATGATAAGCAAATGTATACCATGATGAGTAGGGATTGCACATTCTGAATTGTGATCAGATAAGAACATTAACAATTTCTGAAGTACTAAGAAAATACATTTAATAAAACATGCTGTGTCATCAAACTAAAGCATGAATAGATCAGAAACCAAGATTATAAAGGTTAACAGTTGTTTACATATTTTTAACATTCATTAAAATATACACTAAATTCAATTCTTTTAGAACATAACTGCTTCATGGATTCCAGTTTGGCCCTGACAATATGCAACAGTAATATTTTTACTGCTCATAGTGCCCATCAATTAAAATGTATCTGTTCCCTAGCTAGACTTTGAATACTTTAGTGTTATGAAAAAACTATATCCAAATTTTTTTTGCATTTTAATGTAAGTAATACATAACTGTCTGTTACATAAAGTCATACAGAAATCTGTCCTGAATTATATATATTGTGGGCTAAGAAATACAGTTTCTAATAATTTATTTCACTGGAAATATAAGCACTCAGGAAAAATTAGATACACACTCCCCCCTTGAAATTTTCCCCATTGCAATACTTCGTACTAAAAATGGTTTTTACCTTTTCTTATTCAAACAAATATTGCAATCATTGTCCCCATTTAAAATGTAGATGTAAACTGTTGACCCAATTTTATTCTTATTATAATACCACAGACTGAGTGTTAAGTTTAAAATATCTGTATATGTATGCACATGAATATGTGTTCTTGAATATATATATATGTGTGTGTGTGTGTATAGTGTAAAGTTACAAACTGAATAAATGAGAAACTGAAAATTGCCAGTATTTTATTCAGTTGCTGCCTGCTTCCTGAAGATAGTCACCTTGCAATAGAAGGCTAACCAGGCTCCTCTGCTGTAAACATCTGCTTTTATTAGTTAAGCTCATCAACAGAAGTTAGGTGCAATTAATGTATGCAGCTTTAATGAAACATATAAAACAGCAATTATAGCCATAATTATAATATAATTAAATTGCAATCATATAATCAAAGTTAGCTACATAAAAACTTTGCCTTTGAAACAACTCAAAAGAGCATTGTACCCTTTTCTACTCTCTCATATCTACCTATTTGTACCTTTTTTCCCAAGTATATTGACAGAGAATAATATACATTTAATATGAAAGAATAACAACATACAAAATTACGCACTTTGCTTGACAGCCTTGCATGGGTTTTCAGTGCATTTAATTTTTACTGACCAAAAACCTACCCAAGTGCAGATACACTTGTGTCTGTGGCCCTGTCAAATTTTATTAGGAAAGCAAGTTTGGGTCTGGCCAACATTGAGGCAGTAGATCTCCAAGGGTACATCAGGTGCTGCAGGAAGAGATATTACAGGTTCCATTAATAGTGTCTTATAAGTTGATCTCACAACAATGTTAAGCAACACTGTGATTTCCAGATGCTGCCATTGGAAGATATGATGGGATATCTACTGTCATTAAAGAAGGTATAGCAGCCCTTTAATAACATAAGAAAGAAAAATACTTAAAATTTAATGGGTCAGTGTGCCTATAAGGAAAGCTGGATGTTTACTGTAGTATTTGCCTGACAATCTATTCCCCTTCTTGCCAACTGACCTGTCCACCTATTCATGTCTTCTCTCTTCCTGGAGGTTAAAAACAAAGATGATAATAATACGGCCTATTTCTTTCAAGAACAGGAAATGGGCATTTGTTTTTGTTTTGGTTTTTATCTCCTCCCACCCTGTAAAAGAAAACAATATTTAAATGAAGATGTCATCTTGTGAGTATCTCATGCACATTGTTTTGGATCTTTTTCATTTACTAACTAAATGCAGTTAGAAAATGCCTTGCAAACTTTTTACTTCTTCAGAACATGATGTTTTTTTAAAAACAAGTCATCGGTGTTAGATATCTATGGTCCCAGGGCTGTTTGGATATTACTAAGTAATATATTTTCTCCATAGGTCTGCTTTGGATTCAGAGTGAAAATAAAATCTCATTTATTTTGCCTGGTTTATTTATCTTTTCTCTTTTAAATTTTTTTTTTCTTTTTTCTTTTTTTTTGTTCTCTCAACTGAGTGCTGAGAGTCACACAGTCTAGCTTTGAAGGCAATTTTTATTTTAGTTAAACAAGAAAACATAATAAATATTAGACATTTTTATGGCTTTGTACTTTTATTTGAATGAAAGCTATGAGCTGAAACAGGAAGAAAAATCAGCTTTGCATAATAAATGTGTGGTTTATATCAGGTTTGAAAACCAGAAAATCACCAAGTCTTCTTTTACTGTCAAGAGTTTAAGTAAGAAGACAGTTGCAGAAAGTTATAATCCAAGAGCAAATTTCAGGAAAATGTAGTCTCACAGAGCTCTTCAAACTTTTTTCTCAATTATTCATGTCGTAGAGAGTTTTGGTCAAAATCTAAGACTAGTAACGGTTAAAACACCAGGATAGGACTCATGACCCCCATCTTCAATGTTTATTTTTTCACCCTATCCCATTTAGCTTTAAAACTTCACTCATAAAACTTCTAGTGCTTGAAGTTCCTTCCATGTATTAGATTTATGTGTGTACAGTTTATAAACCAGGAGCAGCTTCAAATAATTTGCAATTAAACATGCTGGAGATGAATTTAGGGGTGAGACAGTAAAATGATTTTCAGATTAAAGATCCTTATGGGTTTTTTGTCTTGGCTTTAGGCATTTTTTGGGTACCCCAAAGCCCAGAAGGATACCCATGCTGGAAGAGTTTGTTCCTGATGGACCGTGTCCTTTTGAAGGGACCCACACTGCAGCAGTTCGTGAAGAACCACAGCCATGGGAAGGACTCCCACTGGAAAAGTTCATAGAGTGTTGCCCCTTGTGGGAGAGGCCCCACACTGGAGCAGGTGAAGGGTATGAGGGTTCCTCCCCCAGAGGAGGAAGGGGCAGCAGAGAAAACACGTAATGGACTGAGCAGAGCCCCTATTCCCCATCCCCCAGTGCCACTATTCCAGAAAGAGGTAGAGAAAATCCTGAGTGACATTGGGCCTAAGAATAAGGAAGAGTTGGGTGGAAGGTGTTTTAAGATTTGGTTTTGCTTCTCACTATCCTACTCTGATTTGATTGGTAATAAATTAAACTAATTTTCCCAAGTCAATTCTGTTTTGCCCGTGATGGTAATTGTTGAGTGATTCCTCCTGGTCCTTTTCCCATGAGGCTCTTGTTTTTTTTCTCCTGTCCTGTCAAATTGAGGAGGGTGAGCAGGTTCAGTAGGCACCTGGCAAATAGCCAAGGTCATCTCACAACTATAGATTTTATTACTCTCTATAACTCTACTTTTTTTAGTCTCTTTACTTGCAAATCTCTACTATTGAATCCTTCATTTTCCTGACCAAAACCTGTTATTCTGATACAAATCTTTGCATAGTAAACATTTTCGCTGTGACATGTCAAAACTGTAGATATTCTCATTGTAAATAGATCATTTAAATGTGAAACATTAAACAAGCATGAAGCAGTGAGATAACGATGATTTGCTGATTTTTCGCTAAACAGCATCTTACTATTGTAGTTGCATTTTACCTTGTTATTTATTCATAACCAAATTACCAAAGATATTAAACTAAAGTGAGAAGTAAAATGGGTATCTAGTCACATGAGGAAACATCTCTAACTACCAGTGACCCCTGAGATTTTGGCATCTTTGATTCATGGATTTTACTTGCCTGTGAAAATTATGAGTTGCCCTCATGCCAAACTTGTCCTTTAAATAATGCAGAAAAATCTTTTGAGCTCATAATTTCTTTGACTTAAAAGCATCCTGCATTTGGAGTACTAAGCAGGTATTCTTTAAATAAACAAAAATAGCATGTTCTTCTTCAGTCCGCAAATGAGAAACTGAAGCAATGAGGTTTTGACTTTTTTTTCAAAGTAATGTATACCAACCACATTTAAAGTGTCTCAACACCCTATATGATCTGCTAGATCACTTGTTCCCTTAGTGCTGACAGATTGTGAAAAAAAATTCATATTTTTGAGAGTGTCTAAATATGAAACATTTCAAAAATGATTTTCAGACAAATTATTATAAAATGAAACTGAAACAGCTAGGTTTAGATTAGATATTAGAAAAAAAATTCTTTACTATGAAGTTGGTGAGGCACTGTAACAGGTTGCTCAGAGTTGTGGATGCCCCATCCTTGGAAGTGTTCAAGGCCAGGTTGGATGGTCTAGAGAAACGTGCCCCTGAACATGTCAGGAAGGTTAGAACTAGATGATCTTTGAGATTGCTTCCAATTTAAGTCATTCTATGATTCTATAATTCTATCATCCTATTAAATTTATTTACAAGATGAAATTAAATGTGATGCACAGTTTGCACTAGCATCCCTTTCAAAAAACAGTGATAAATGATCCTTACAAATGCTTTGTAATTGAAGGCAAAATTAATAATTTCAAAAAGCACACCAGTGAGTTTGTGCATGCCAATTTCTCACAGCACCTAATATCTGAAGATTTTTTTAGGAAAAGGCCTTTCTGTTATCATCAGCAACCAACTATTAATAGACACCAACCACTAAAGCAAAAATTCATAAATGTGCACAGGATGTTGCTGACTGTCCAATAAAATCAGCATTTCACACGTGGTGTCTATATAACTCATTGCTAATCCAAAAGGTTTTGTGAAGCATTCATTTTAAAAACAGAATATAAATGCCAATGAAGTCACAAGCACAAATGATGAATAATTCCAGTTTCAGAATAAAGTAAGAGAAATTAGCAGAAGAAATGATGTTAGACTAAAATGGCATTAAGCTTATTTTCTGTTTATTTTCATAGTTTTCATGGGATAGAAAGTTCTGTCTTCAAAACATACTGCAACAATGTAAGATTCCTTGCCAATTTCAAGATACTATTTCATTAAGAAAGTCTGATATCCTAAAACTGCTAGGAATCAATGAGTAAGTCTACACTTGTTCTGGAAGACAATAATGTGCACTGTTCCCAAAAATAGAAACACAGAAGGAGAAAAATGGCTTGAAAACAGGAAGAGCAGAAAATAAATGATCAAACAAAACTTTGCACTGTAATATGCTTAATTAGACAAAAAAATCCACAAACTTCTGCATACAACAGAAATCAGGTTTGATATTGATTTCTGGTCTTGAAAATATAGGCTGTGATGTACTACTCTACTAGACCTTGGGGATGATTCTTATAAAATAAACTTTTGTCAAGACTTGTAAAATTTTTATTCAATGTTTTTTTTTCCCCTCAGATTGTGAGCTATTGAACCTTTATTCAACCCAGACAACTATTCATTTTCCTGAACATTAATACATGGTACTATCCAGTATGCCCTAGAGCATGTCTCGTGGTTTCTGTTGGGACTTGAGAAGGACGTAGCAGTACCAATGTCTCATGTCACTCCAGCAGCTCTGTGTGGATTCTTCTGATATCCTGGGGCATCTCATACAGCACTCAGTGCCTGCATTTGGAGAAGTGCATCAGCCTTTAATCTTTCACAGTTTTCTTACATCAACAAAACAACTTGTGTTGGTTGCCCATTGGTTGGTGGAGCAGAATAAAAGTTTCTGTGCTGTATCAATTTCTGCACTTGAAAGATAGCAGAGAGGAGTTGCTGGCTATCATGGACACAGGCAGATTGAATTATCTCACATTTTCAGAGGAAGTTTCCTTTGTTAGTTTGTTGTTTGTTTGTTTGTTTGTTTATTTGGTGGCTTTAAAAAAATTAATTTTGCGAATTTCATTTTCCAGAATCAAAAATAGCAGAGTTCCAGAGCATTATTTGCTCTTCCAGGCAACATTAGAAGTCACGTGTTCCAGCACGGGGTAAAATTTTCCTGATATATTTTACCTAGCTTTCTGTGCTTTCTGAATTCCCTTCTGTTGCCTAATTTTCTATTTTAATACAATAATTTCCTTTTAATATAAAGAAAATTATAAGAAACTCACAGTCTCAAATGAACCCATCTGAGGACTGTAATAGTCTCACAGCAGGTGCTGACCTCTCTTTCCTGCAAAGCCTAGGTCAGGTAAGTACCTAGTGTTAAGTAAAATTTATTTAGGACCCAGGTCCTTTATGTGTTGCTTAAAATTTTGTGTCCTTTTATGTGAAATTTCTCATTTTCTCTGCACAACAGCAAACCTCAAACAATCTAATCTAATCTAATCTAATCTAATGGATAACAGGAAAAAAAATACAAGGCTATTCTTCCTACAATTTGTAGTCTGAATTCTCCAGATTTTTTACTTGATTTCCTTTATTAAAAAGGTATAAGTGAGTGCTTTGTCTTCAGACTTAAATAATGCTGGTGGAAAGAAGCATTCAGAAATCTCCTGAATTTATAGACACATGTGGCAATGATTTAGTTTTCACTGTGGGCTATCGGTAGAAAAGTAATAAAATAATATATCCTTAATCTCTTCCACAACACACAAATTCAATAAGAAAGAGATTAATTTTGAAATGTTGTTTTTCAAGTGTTACATAGTCTTTATAAAAAATAAGCAGCAATCTTTTTCCCCATACAAGAAACTCCACTATTAGTATAATGTATATATGTGTTCATTTTGAAAAATGATAAGAACTTTTAAATAAAGAAGAAAGAGATGAGGAGGTACTCCAAGTACCAGAGCAGAGATTCTCTTTGCAGTCTTTTGACAAGACCATGTTGAAGCAGGTTGTTCCTCTTGCAGTTCATATTTCATTTTTAGCATGTACCTCTTAACTGCAGATTTAAGTA
>VZRX01007734.1:0-101144 GCA_013398075.1 Notiomystis cincta
TAATATTTTCACTGACTCAGCATTTCTGTAGCTTACTCTGCAGGACTGCAGCCTCCATGAACTGCTAACTTGAATAGATCATAAAGAGCATAATCTTCTTGCTGTACAAGTTCATTTTTTTCACCGTACAATTACTATAGAAAGGCTGGAAGAGAAATCCTTTGATCCAGGAGGATAATACTTTAGAGAAGACCAAACGATATTTTCCTGAATTCCATCACTGGGCAAGAAAGATTGACTTAATCAATCTGGATTTCTAGAACTACTCCATTTCTGCTTTTCTTTTGATCAAGCTATATGTGTAAAGATGCAGTAACTCCAGGCAGGCCAAATTTAAGCACCAGCTGCTTTGAAGTTCAAACGAGCTTGCTGGACCCTTTAAATTCAATTTTATCTGCAACTCAATTACGGAGAAGTTGTTCTCTCTCCTCTGCCTAAGAAAGCATATTTCCATTTACAGCATCTCATAATTTCATATAACCTGCTGTGGAATCCTATTTCCCTTGTCAAGTACGATCAGCTTCCCTAGAAAAGTTATAGACTGGAATTAGCAAAGTATTTATTCACAAAGCTTTCGGTAGTCTTTGCCCCAGTAAAGATGATTCCAACATTTAAAATAATTCCATTCTTGTCACGTGTGAAAAACTGGAAATGTATCTCTCAAGTTTTGTACAACAATCAATTTAGTTCTCCCTGAGATCTTGCAGGAAAATCACCTGCTTCAGAAATAAAATGCCTTGTTATAACTCCTTACATGCCAGAGAAATGTGGGCAGCCAATGGTGGGAAGAAACTCCTTGAGACAAAAGCTGGAGTCCCTCGTTTAGCTCTGTCTGAGGGCAGGGCCGCGGCCCCGAACCCCTGGGGGAGCACAGCCAGCTGTGGCAGAGCTGATCCAGCCCCATGGGCGTGGGACAGCTGAGCACAGCACAGAACTGCTGCTGCAAGGGAGCCAGAGGCCACTAAAACATCTGCAGGACGGTCTTCTGACACACCTGTAATCCTACTGCAACCCCCAGTTTGTTTCTCTTGTAGGCCAAGATGGTCAAAAGCCCTCCTTTTACAGCAGCACACAATGCTGCTGTCAAGTCACCTGGTGCCTCCAAACACAGCTGACTTTTCCTAATCCCTCTGGCGTATCTAGGTGCCCCCTGGACAGAAAATCCTCACCCACCCTACACAAAGTGCTCCAACGTTTTGCTGCTGTAAGTACAAAACCAAAGCTGCTGCTGCTCGCCCTACAGTCTGAGCCCAGGGAGGCAAGTCCCTTCCCCCAAAGCAGCTTTTAAGGCCCCGGGCTGGTACCCCCAGGACTGCTATCAGATTTCTATAGATTCAATTAACAGTGTTTCTCCATCCTGAGCTTGCAGAGGCAGCTCAAGGTGACTGTGCTGCACACGGGCTGTACCTCCACCCTGATTCTCTTGCACACCACACTCTGCCATTTAGTTACACTGATGAGGCCAAAACTGTGAATCTGCTTCATTTCATTAGCTGGATTACAAAATACCAATAAATCTTTTCCAATAAAATGTCACTGTCTTTGCCAATAACTTGGCTCTCTAAAAGCCTAGGTGAAACTGTTACAGAGAGAGGAAGGTAAATCTTGAGGCCAATTAACAGCTCCTGAATTTCAAGATAAATTTTTGCAATTGTATGGACCTGAGCTCTCAGGAGAAAGTACATAGAATAGACAGCAATTACAGACACTCCCCACTGCTTTATATGCGATTACAGATATCCCCCTAGCAACTGAATAATTTCCTTTACAAATAAATCTGACAGTGAGAACTTTTTAATCCTTATTGAATTTGTCCTTAAGCAAGTAGCCTGTGCCAGCTCCATGCTGCTTCCACACTCACTCTGCCCCAGTACTCAGCACACTGAGTCCATTGCCATGGGCAGATGAAAACAGGGCTGGGCTGAGAACACGGTCCAGGAACTGTTTCTCAAAGATGCACCACCCAGGAGATGCCTAGCTTCCAAGGAACAACTCAGTGCCCTAGAATATACACATTTAATTTTGCAAATTGCCCAGAAGTTATTTTGACAGTTGTGGTGAATTTATTACGCCCCAATGAAATATATCACCAGATTAACCCCCTGAATTCCTTTTACATCTGCTGTGCTACTGGCATAAACCCAGTTACATCAGTTTTGATTTATTATACTGAAAGTAGGAGAATAATTAAATCCATTAACCCACTCTCCCAGAAATAAACTGTATATAGCATTCTAAGTGTCTTGATGAGGAGGAAAATATTCCATCTAGCCCAAACCTTTTGTAATTCAAACATGAAAACCCCTGTGCTGTCCATCCTACATGGCTGTCTCTCCCAATTACTGCTATCACTTTCATCCTCTCTCTTCAGGATAGGGCAAGAGAGAAACTCTATTAAAACTTGTACAGAGAGCACACAGAAATGGAAGACATCTATTCTGAGCAAAAAATTACCTCATCCAAACCAAGATGTTCAAGATAAAAGAGAAATAACCTCTTCTACTAGGAGTGCCTCTCTCAAGAGGCAATATTCTCCCATTGCCCCACTGAGCCACCAACAACCAACACACAGAAATATTCCTCAGGGCCACGCACAAGGGTGCTGGGGTCAGGTGAAAATGCAGAATTTCCAGTGGTACAAGCTTGCTCCAGATGCCACCTCTCAGTCACTCAGCCTCTGAAGACACTCCCAGGCTCCAGGCTCCCCAGGGTTTCCTTCTGACAGAGCTGTGCCATACACCATAAGCTACATGCTGGCAACAGAGGATTCAGTCCTCAGTTTTCAGGCTCATCTTTTCCCGTAAGAGAGGTGCAACTCTAATTTTCCACAGTTTAACTTAAGGAGGCACATCACAGGTGTGATTGAGACACACGCTTAACAGACAGACTTTGCCAAGAGTCCTGAATATACCATTTCACAGTTGCAAAACCCATGGGGAGTGGGGTTGTCATCTCTGTCCAGAACAGCATAATTGTTCCTTTCCTTGCTGCTCATTTGCTGAAGACAGTTTCTTAGGCTTTCCTGACCCAGATTATTCCTGGTGATTTTACCACCAGTGAAACCTCTCCATTTATGAAAGTGAAAACTCAGTTGCTCTCTCTGATCCCTGCATTTGGAGAGACAACCAGCACAACTTCAGCACTTCAGGCAGACAGTAATGTCCCCATCTGGAGTGCAAGCACAACAGAGAAGAAAACAGAGCTGAAGAAAAACTGAACAGATAGGACTTTGGCAAAAATGTCTCTGGTCCCACACAAAACACAGCTATCTCCAAATTCTCTTTTAACCTACTTGTTGCTCTATTTCTATTTCTATAACAAGGACTATCCTCACTCAAAAGTGTATTTCTTTGATCTACACCTAATTCTGGGAACAATCAATATCAATTACTAAGCTAGAAACTTTCTGAGACTATAAAGTGGTTTTTTTCTTTGTTGGGGGACGGAGGGCATGGAATGCCAATACTAAATTACAACAACAAAAAGCCTTCTATCTAGAAGCTTACTGAGAAAATGTTTAATCCAAATCACAGAAACACATAAGAGAAGTAGTTTGGTTCCAATTCAAAGTGTCTTTGAAAACTGGCATTTTAGAGTGAGTCTGAGAGGAGTTGGGGAGATCACCTTTGCCCCAGCAACAATGGCCACAATGCATTCTTGACAGAAGTCTGGCTAATCTGTTTCTGGCTTGCTTCCTGTGAGGTACACTCTCTGTTTCCTCTGGCAGCTAATTATCCCTAACAGGAGAAGTTTAATCCAATTTAATGCTATTTAAAACCTGCTTCTTGTTTTACCCACCACTATGATGGAGAACAGATCTTCCCTTCTTTTTGCAGCAGAATTATATATATCTGAAGAGGTTTATCACGTTACTTCATGTTCTCTTGACTGAAGACTCCAAATCATTCTCCCAAGTCGTCATTTCTAGATTCTGATTTCTCCCAGTGCTGTCCTTCAGGAATCTCTGATTGCTTTGTTGCTTTAATGACACAGCTCAGTCGAGGACATTATTCCTCTCCAGCCACAGTCTCACCAGTGCTGGCCACAGTAAAACAATTCCAAGACATGCCCTGGCACTGAACTACCTCATGTGCCATGCCTTTTTTGTATCAGCATGCTGATGGTGTCCCACACAGAGTTTGTGCTGAATTGCCCCTCACCCAGTGGTTTCCCCTGCCATGGGGCACAGCTGACCAGCCCCAGGCACCCCGTCTTTGCACACCATGTCTCCCACTGCCAGTCTAAACTCTGGTTCTCTCCTACAACACGCCCACAGTCTCCTCCTGCAATTTGAACCCTCAGCTCCCCTAGGGTGCTGCCTTATAACCAACACATCTGGGAGAGGTTCCTGCAAGACCTTCACTTACTGTTCTCCCAACCTGAGACAAACCACACAGCTCAGTTGTTACAATGTTTCCCCCATGTCCTCACCCACATTTCAGCATGTACTAAGTTCAACATCCAGTTCACATTCCCTACCACGCTCTCTTGCACTGCCAGGTTATCCCACAGCATCACAGTCAAGTGAGCACACATGAACAAGTCTATGTAGAGTACCCATTTTATCATTGTTTTTGCAGTTTAGGTCTGCCCAGTGTGTAAATAACTAGAAAGATAGCCAATGTTACAAACACATCAAATCCCTGCTTTCTAAACACACTACAAAATACACAAAACAGGCATTCAGATTTCTTCCATAATGTTTATAGCTTCTGTGGCTCCCAGGTAGAAAACTGTGATGCTGACCCTGTGTACCACAAGCAGCCTGAAACACCAGGATATTCTGGTGTTATGGCACATGCCCTGGGCAGAGTTCCCAGGTCAGGGATGTCCCACACCTCTGCTCAACACCTCATGGGCCTGTGCAGCAGGGCCCCTGCACACCCTCTGCTCTGCTGTTCTCATGTGCAGCTCAAGAGCACATAAATGTTCATGCAGGCACCTTTCAAACAATCTCTCTCCCATTTTAATATACTTCAGTTTGAGAATTCACACAAGAACATGCAGAAACCAGAGAGAAAAACCACTGTGTTTATTCTAAAAGCTAAGTTACTTACCATGCATTTGTCTACACCTGCTGTGAAAATTGCTTTAACCAATCCTAGCTGTGGGCTGAGAATGAAATACACTCTTTTGAAAGCTTATCAGAAGAAACAGGCATTAACGAAACACCTTGATTTCAAAAGTAAATAAGAAAATTGGAAATTAAAGTTCCCAAAGCAACTAGAAGTCTGTCATATTTTATGTGTGTACTGAAGTGGAAAAATTAAAATACATATATGCACAATGGAGAGACTTAAAGAACTTCCATGAAAGAGTGTAACAGCACCACACTTCTTCAAGGGCAGGATTAAAGAGATTTCTGTTTCGCTCCCCACCTGGAAACACAGCACACCCCAAGAGAACTGAGACACAGGTCCAGAAACACAAAGAATTTCCTTGAAAATCAGAAAAAGTGTAAGGACCTTTCACCTGGAAAGGTTTGAAATCTCCATCAGTACCAAACGGACTCTTCCAGAGGAAAAGTTCTTCACAACTCTACCAATTTCTGTATCAATTAATGTCTAATTCAGCTTAAAGTGCTTATCATGATGAAAAGTGGCATCAATTATGACAGGAGCAGATGTTTTTGTAACACTTTACAGAAACAGACATCACCACCCATTAACACTGACTTCACAGGCAGGCTACTCTACACACCAAACCACAGCATCACTCACCATACTCCCTTCAGAGAGGTGTAACTTGTAGCTGAGAGTCAAATGCAGCTATGCAGGGGGGCACATGGGATGTTAGAAATGACAGCCAGTGTACAACCTGACTATGGCTTTAGAAAATTCCCTCACAGTAACCATCTGCCCAGTGCCAGGTATCAAACTGAGATTCTGTACTTGATACTCCACTATCGTGTATTAAGCGCCGATGTCACAATTGACTGGGAGACCTCTGAAAGGACACCAAACTGTAAACTCTCCCAATACTCTGAAATCTTCATTTAGTAAGTCCTCTCACCCCGATTTATAGTAAGTGAGTGATGATCCAAAGCCTGGATTTGTGGGATGATCCAAGAACCAACATTATCTTTTTCAATGAGTGTGAATATATCTGTCAGTTTCTCACTGTTAATTCAGGAGTCAGTTGAAAATATTATTAGATCAAAGTATCCATAATGCTTTAAAGGTCAGTGACAGATACTGAGATGAGACATCAACTTTGAATTCTTACTCTGTATTTGAACAGAGATATATCGATGTATCACATTTAACCAGATGCCACAAAAATGGGAAATACCCATGAAACTGGTAAGACACTAGCAATTAAAGAATAAAGGAATTTTTTACAGTGACTAGTTTAAAGATCCCCATGCTATACTTTCAGCAAGATAATTTGGCAATAAGCAGCCATTAACATTAGGAATAAATATGTATATAGTTCTCTAGTGTAAACAGCCTTTTTGATCCAAAGTCTACTTGTGTATACTACAGATAACACAAGCAACTGCTTAAGCTTCACCATAAAGAAAACAAAACAAGTGAAGCAGGAAAACTGCTATGCTAAAATCTTTCTGCAAAAGGATTTTCACTTAAAAAAAAATAAAAAGGTAAATTAAATGGAATTTGTGTTATTCAGTCAAGATTTATCTGTCAACAAGCTGCCAGTTCCTTAGTTGAGGCTACAAAGGCTGAACTCTATTGGAGAACCCAATTCCCCCTTTGGTGGCAATCAGCATTAGATTTGCTGAAAACAAAGCACTTCGGGATCCCTTCCCAGACATCTGGTAAAAAACCTCTTTGCATACCCTATTAACTGGTACATGAGAAAAGTACTTTGCCCAGAAAAACAGAGACAGTACTTTATAATATAAATGTATCAGACTTCCATATTTGTCACATCTATACCATAAACATTATGGTAATAGTAGTATGGCTTTTTTTCTAAGTGGATCACCATAAATACTTGGAATTGTATTTCTCAAACCTGAAAACTAGGGCCTCACTCTGCCAGTTGTGCCTCTTGGCACATCTACTGCAGACTTGTAGCAAATACTTCTGCAAGCATGAAAGAGTCAAAGCTAGAGATTTTAACATAACCTGCAGACTCACTGGCTTCCAGAGACTGTAATGCCCTGTAGTTAGGTATGACACCTTCGTGATTAACAGGGCTGTCTCAAAGGCACTGGAGCACTGTCTGCTAAGGTGATGGAGGAGTCCACTTGTTTGACTGGAAATACTGACTCTATCATCCAGGAGCTCAATAATGGTTTATAAGTTAAAAATCTCCTAAAAATTAGTCATTGGGTTGGCTGGTTTGACAAGTACTTGCCAAGAGGAAGTATCCTAGAGGTTTTGAATACATCCTAAATTACTGAGGGAAAAAATGGACTTTATGTGCACACTGGACCTCTTGCCCCTGCAGATGAACATCTCCCTTCCCTGCCAGCCATGGCCAGTCTTTGAGGAGTCAGGACATGAAGTAAGGGAGAGAGCATAAAGAGCCTCTCTCTTTGTGCCCCAGCATCAGTGCCTCTCCATCTGGTGTTTCAGTAACTTGCAAGCCAAACAAACTTTTGTGCCCTGGCTTTGAAGTCCGTGAGTGACAGTGTTTTGAAATGGAAAGATGGAACTGTGTGCTTGAGTTGGGTTTTTTTCCCCCTGAAACAAGAAAAGAATGGTATTATCAAAAGAAATGTAGGAAAACCAGGAAAAGTAGGTCCCATCCAAACTTATGGCACTTCAATATCACAACACATACAAGAAAAGTTTGGGTGATCTGGATGAATCAGGGTTAACAGTGGCAACATGCTTTATTTTACTCTGCACCTTCTGTCCAAAGGGGTGGTGCAATGCTGAGCAAGGGAAAAGATGGTTGCCTGGGGCAATGTGAGTTGTTTAATTAAAAGAAGCTATGTCTTGGCCAGGGCTTTATGTTAAACAATTTGCTGTTTAAGCAACTACCTCTCCCATCAAGTTAGAGTTGGCTCTAATTGAGGAAAAACATCTAGAGATGAAGCTGAGAAGTATTCATAATTCTCCAACACTGAAGGAAATAAAAAATTAGAAAGGACATACAGCGCTATCCATCAAAGCAGAAGATTGCATAAAATCAGTATAAAACACATTTGTTGAATGTATTTTAAATGTTAGAAAATCCACTGAGCAGACACATTCCTGATTACAGAATAAAACGGAAACAGATACTGCCAATCCTCATTCAACCACATCCATGTGATGGAGCTGTCAGGAGAAAATGCTGAGCTGAGCCATGCCCATACAGAGGCACAAGTACACAGCCACCAACAAGCACAGCTACATCAGTAGCAGGGCTGTGCTACTCCAGGTAAAGGAGACAAGGACAGACAAGGAAATGAAAAAGCAGCTGTTCCGCCAGCTCCCCTGATGCTGCACAGAACTCTGTGGGTTACAATCACAGCACAAAAGGCAGATTACAAAGGAGCCCTGGCCCGGGAGAGATACACCAATAAATTATATTATGGCAAAGATTCCCACAACTCTGAGCATTGAGGCTCCCAAACACTGCTGCTCTCACTGCATTAGAGTTTTCCAATCACACACCTAGACCAGCTTAGCTTTTTAAAACCTTACAGCACACGCACTTGCGTCGCATTTCAGTGGAGGTCCTGTCCCAGCAACACCATCATGCTTCTCATCTTTTGTCTGAGCTGCAATTTCCTTACCTTCCTTAATTTAGTCAAACAAGCTGCAAGACCTAAAGATTCCCTTGCCCTCACCCTGAGATGACTGTACAGCTCACACGGGCTGTGGGCATCAGTAATGTCCCTCTGGGGACACAGCAGTGTCAGTGCAGGAGGCAGAGCAAATGCAGCACGAGTAACGAGCTGGGTGCTCAGGTGCAGTAAAAATCCTGCAGTCTAGAGAGTCTGCTGCAGGGAAGCCAAGAGGTGATACAAAACAGCAGCACACGTTGCTCAAGCATCTCCAGCAGTGCAAAGGAACAGAAAGGATTGAGCCTAGAATGCTTTCAGGATTTGTTTGGTTTTTTCTCTCCTCACTTTCTTTTAGTCAAACAACATATGTGAAAACACCACATACTAACTGAATAAAAAAGAGAAAAAAAGAATCTCAGAAACTCAAAATCCATTAGGCTGTATGTATTGCTCTTAAAGAATAAAAGATAATTTGTTAATGAAGAAGCAATGAACATATCAACAATTCAATGCAAATCATCAGCCCAAGCAATTGCATTAACTTCTCTGAATGGCAGAAAACTTTTACTCTCCTCATTTTTCCTCTTTAAATCTTTTCTTTTTAAACAACAAAAAAAAAAGACAAAGCATGTTATTTATTCAAAGCACATAACTACTTTTCAGAAAATTAATTGATTAGAGTGTTTTGAAAGCTCTGCTGCAATTTTTACATTTACTCCAGAAAGTGAATGATGGCATGTACTGAAAAAGCTATCTAGGATGCTGAGTGGTTTATCTTACACATACAACCCAAGCTTAAAATTAATTATTCCTCCTTTCCTTGCTGCACTGTTTTCAATTTGCCACCTTATCTCTGGAGTAGTTCATAAGATAATTCTTTTCATCCCTTTTCTCAGTAACATCAAGACAAGAGTTACCTCTGAACACAGTGTTCTTCATAATTTTACTTTCTTTCAAACCAACAGTTATTACTTCTACATAAGCCAAATCTAAACTATGCCTGTTATGAGATTTGAAAGACAGTGCACATAAATCTGCACTGTAGAAACAGAGAAAGTAAATCCAGCCCTCCCTGAGCAAAGGCAATGGGCTGGTAGTGCCAGTCTGGCACACAGACCCTGTGTGACCAGTGGGGTCTGAGGCAGCAACTCCACCCCACAGGGTGCAGTGCAGGAACTCCCTCAGAGCCCTTTCACTGCTGTGCAGGCCAAGAGAGTGACTTCCTTGAGCAGAGTACCTCTGCACAGCATTCTCAGCTGTCCAGAGCCCCACCTGTGTGTTTCACTGCGCTGCCAGTGAACACCATCTCCAGATGTGACCTGTCTTTGACACCTTAGGGAATGGTAAAAACACTGACAGAGAAAATGCAAGGTACCAGCTTAACTGGCAGGAAAACTACAAAGGACTGCTTTGTGCTGACAGTGAAGCAAAAGCATTTTCTGGGGCAATCACTGCAGCATTAATCAATCTACACGCCAGCTTGCTTTAAAGTAACTCCCTTCTCAAGCCAGCCTTCACTTACTACAGAAATTCATAGAAGTGAAATAAGTGCTTCAACAATCAGTAATTTGGCTGTATCTTTCCTAAATCATGATACTCAAAGAATTATTTTATCACCTTCTCTTCCAACACAATGCCAAATCCTACGTTTCCACCAAGTCCTCGAATAATCCTAGGATAAAGCAATCTTTTCTGGGCAGCACTTGGCCTTCCCTAGACCTATTTCCTATCAATACCAGATGTAGAGTGTAGATACAATAAAAAACTTTGTGGAAGGTAAATTCCAAGTGAGCTGGGCAATTCCTGTGTAGCTGGGACACAAAGCCCCCGCAGAGGCACAGTCTTCTAAGAAACTCCTGGCTGACCAAAGGCAGCTGCCTGACTCAGGAGCTGTGCCACAGACTCAGTGCATAATGGGAAGAAGTGAGCAGCACTGAAATCTTCATAAGCTTCCCTTTTATAAACCCTTGTGCTTGTAAAATCAAACAGGAGTTACAAAACGTGTTGCTAATGTTCATGAGGTTGGAGAATTTTTTCTGTACAACTGTAAAATCCATTGCTAGAAAACAAACATGATCCATCCCAGTCAACTTCACCAGCTTTGGGGTAAAAAGTCTTTCATAGGGAATTTTCCAATATAGATTTGGAACTGGCAGATTTCTGCATCAGCCACCTGCATCTTTGGGTAGCTCAGCTGAATAGTTCTCTGTTCATCTACTTTTAATGTGCAAAGCACATTACCAAAAGGAACAAAATGATAAATAGCAAACTATTCTTTAAAAAGGCAGAAAACATCTCTGTAAAATTCTATCAAGTATTTCTCTCCTATTCTAAAATCACCCTAAAGAACTTCTGCCCAAGTATTTAAAAAATAAGTTTGTAAATCAGATGTGACCTCTGTTTAACATCTGACTGTGAAATTTGGTCAGGCTTTCAGCCCAACTGGTGTGCACATTAAACCATGCAAAACCAGATTTTGTAAAAGCTGTACTAAAAAATTAATTATGCTTTAGTCGTTTTCATGCAAATTCTTGTAGTCAACGTTTTATACAAAGGTTTTCAAAGAAAATGGCTTTAGAGAGGGGTTTGTAAGAGGTAAAGTTACTAAGACAGTTCTCTGTGGAATCCTACAGTGGGGTCTCCAAAGACCTTGGCCCATCCAGGAGCTATGCTGGCCCTTCCTCAGGTCTGTTCAGCACTTGGAACCAGTGCTGTAGGCAAACACCTGCCTGCCATTCCTGCAGGGTTCCAACGTGTAAAGAGCACTTGGAACATGCAGCACTCTCCCAGGGAACAGCCCAAACACATGCCAGCACCCCCTGACTGGGAAGCAGCTTTTTCAGAAGGGATCTGGTATCACCCAGGACTGCAGAGCCACAAGAGCACTCCAGGGTGACCCACCAAAGGCAGAAATGCAGCTCTCCCCTCACCGACAAAAGCCACTGGAGCTATGACTCCAAGTCCAGCAATATGTGAGTGAGCTGCCATTGTTCCTTTGCCAGCAATCCTGTGCAGAGAGCAGCACTCCACACCAGTGACGTGTTCTGAGCTTTCAGTGCTTTATGGCTTCCAAACATTAAATCAGGAATTTATGACGGCATAACCACACTACTCAGAACCGCTTTTGCCTTGAAACTCCTGACACTGCACAGGTGCCATCAGAGCCCTACATAGGGGACAAGTCAGAGTCTACACCTAGTTTTTTATTGCAATATTCAGAGAGAATGCAGGAATGCCTAAGGAAATTGAAAGGAAAAAAAAAAGGCTCCACGCCACATCCTGATGCACAACACACACCAGACAGTGATCTGCCCAAGCAGCCAGATGATAACGAACATAGGGGTTATCTACATTCTGTCCTGACAACTTAATTAAGTCATTTAATTAGTAACAGCCACCAAGCACTGCACTGGCACTGTTAGTAACTCCATCTATTGTTGCCAGATTGCCTTTGTCTGTGTTTGATGTCTAAGACAAGATCTGATGGTACTTTGCAAACACCATCCTGCTAATGCCATGGTCTGGCCTGAGCAAAGGAACCAATCCTTGAAATTATTCTCTAGGTACAAAGAATTGGTCAAAAACACATAGGTGGATTTTTTTTTCAACAGAAAATTGCAATTAATGAAATTAATTTTAGAAAGAAAAATATATACACAGTATCTCATTAAAAAGTCTGGAACATTTGGATTAGACTACAATGTTCTCATTAGGATTTTAATACACTAGTGCCATTTTACAGCTTTAATCAACATTTCAGAAATCAATTTTGATAATCCATATTGTTGAAGGTTTAATTACTAAGATAGCATGTGACAAAAATCAGTTAGAACAAAATATTCTAATTCAAAATGAAAATATGTCTAAAATCTCTGAGGTCCTTAATTTTTTTTTCATTCTAATTCACGCAAACATCTCTCAGATTCTTGAATTTTCGTCTAAGTGGAAATTCATGTTCCATTACCAGGATCTGCCTAGAGCTAGTGAAGGTGGAGCATGAGGCCTCAGAGTGTAAATTTCTCCTCATATTTTATTATCTTTAACATGCACAGACCCATTAACACGGGTGGCTCCCACACAATCTTACCCTTCTCAAACATAGAGGGAAATTCTTTATTACCAGCACAGTTCTCCCCATCTTGCACCTGCAGGCAGGAAATACCAACCCAAGCCAAGGATACCAAGGAATATCCAGGGCACCTGCATCTCCTTTTTTCTTGCACGCAGCTGGGCCTAGCTCTTGAGCCCTCCATGTTTGTCCTGCTTTCCACAGAATTCCCTCACTTGTTCAAAGAGCAAATAAGCCCTCTGAACAGAAACACATCCTTTCTTGTAACTGTTGTGGGAGTTTCCCTACAGAATTACATAACCCAAATGTATTTATTACATTTATTATCACCATTTGTTTCAGAAGGGTTCAGACTCCATTCTTCCTCTCCAGACCTGCTCGAAGCACTGGCAGTGTTGCTTATCACCCATTTTGTGCGTTCCCTAAAGTCCTGTGGGCTCTTGCTAGACATGGAGGGGGGAGAGGGGGTGTGCTGGTGTTAATACTGTTTAACATCTCGGGCTGCATGAAGAGAACCATGCTCTGCCCACTCCGAGTCCAAAACCACTACAAGCAGCTTCTTTTACCACACAACAACATGACCCCACTTTGGCCTGAAGGAAACATGCTGACCCAAAGGAGCCCTGCAGCAAGAGCTGTCGCTTGCTCTCCCCGCAGCTAAAGTAAGAAAAACTGTGGGACTGGGTTCTAGCGAAGATCAAAGGGACTGTGTGTAACTGGCTGGCTCTAATGAAATATCCCAACCAGTCTGCACTTCCCTCACTGCTTGAGGACTTCGTTAAAGAGGAAATGCATTTACCTGTACAAATCTCAAAGGAATACCACTGGCACCAAGTGGTGAGGGAGATGAGGCTTTAAGACAGAAAGATCTTAAGAGGCTTTTGTCAGAAAGGCCCTGAAGGGCTAGGGCAGCCCGAGAGAGAGATGATGTGCCAGCCCCGGCGCTGCTGCCGCGCAGGGGGAGCTGTGCACAGCTCCTGCAGCCTGGAACAGC
Source organism: Notiomystis cincta (assembly GCA_013398075.1). NCBI lineage: Eukaryota > Metazoa > Chordata > Aves > Passeriformes > Notiomystidae > Notiomystis > Notiomystis cincta. Next base: position 13,750 of record VZRX01007734.1, read on the forward strand.
CCGGCAGCGGCACGCGGGGTGGGCACCGCAGAGCTGAGCCCCTGAGCCGCCGTCGCAGCGCAAGAGACGGCAAACCAGCAGCTCGGGTTATCGCCAGCGAACTGGGCCGCCCCGGGAGTCTTCTCTGCAAGCTGCTCTGCTCAGCCCTGGGCCCTTGCCTGCACACCTCTGACATTGTCACTAGCACTTGTTCACGTCATTTTTCTGAAACTCTGCCAAAGTAACTAATTAGTGCAGCATTTAAGAGTGGAAAGGACAGCCCGGCTATGAACAAACTGTCACTTCGTGTTTGGAATGCCTGGCCTGGAGTTTAGAAGAGTTAATATTAAATTGGCCAAGTAATGCTTTCCTGCCCTGAAAAATTTTTAGTCCTAAATTGAAGAATTGTTTAGTTTTGGACAATTCAATACACAAACCTCCAGCCTGAGTGCCATACAAATGTCATAGCAGCAGGGCAACTGATATGCATGATAGAAATATTTTAACAAGTGCAAATAGCAATACATCTTAGAAATGAAAATAATCTAGTGTATGCTGATATCCTGCTTGGGAATGTAGCAGAGCTTTTCCCCTCGAGATTTACATATTAAAATTTAGTATGAAGACCACTCAAAGAGGGAAATAAGTATAAATATCAAAAAATGTATGTACAGGATGTGACGGTTAAGGAAAAGAAACAATCTATTATTACTTCTGTCACATCAGAAAATAACATTTTTTTACCAGTCAGGTATATACAGTAACCTTATTCAGAATCTTTAGTGAGAACTGAATATCAATATATCCCATGCTCCACATCCATGAAATTTATAAATTATATTAAGCCCTGCTCTTGCTTTTCAAGCTGTGCCTGGTATTAGTCTTCTGTTATAATATCATTCAATTTTTAATCAAGATCTTTATTTAATTTACTTAAATAATTACACAGAGCCTATTCAGTAATGTAATTGGAAATACTTCACTCAGAAGAGTTTTATGGAATTATACTATCCTGCAGAAATAAACAAAATAAATACTGCTCATTTCATGGTAAAGTCCAAGAACCGAGGCTAATACAGCAGTATTTTATTTAAACATTAAATGTAAATTTCACTTTTATTTTAGATATATTCTTCTCTATTAATTTTTTTAAATTTTTGGTTACAAATTTTTGGTTTAAATTCTTCTGTGTTCTGCATTGTTTCTCCCAATATCCATTAGGAAGTCTCCTCTCTCTAGGTGAACATATAATTTCTCCTACTACTAACAAAGAATTAGGACTTGATTCCAGAAGAGCCTCTGCCAAAACTGCAGTAGCATTTTGGCATCACTCAAAGGGTTTTTTAAAGATATATGAAAATGTTCTTGTTCCAACAATTAGAAAACATCAGTATGCCAGTTATTCAACTAAAGTGCAATGGTAGCTATATGGACAATTGTCTTTTGCCTATTTTAATTATTCTTTGAATAGATTATCACCCATTCCTCTTTGGGCAACACAAACCCACCTCACAGAACAAAGAAAGGAAGTATGAGAGAAGAAAACGTGGAATTCTGTGCAGCACGTATTATATTTTCAATGAGAACAGCTGCATTATACAGTGCAAAACAGACTTCAAACATAAAACACTTGCTGCAGTAAACAAACCATTTTAGTTTTAGCAAATTATTAAATCCCAAGGGAATCTGTCTGTATCCTCCAACTAATTTAAAGATTTACGTGCAAAACTCAGCATGTGGGACACATTTGGATTTGAGTCATGTACTTCAAGGGACTTTAAGACCATAAGAATCAGCAAACGGATTAAAGCAGTCTTGGTATAAGCTTTCCATCTCCGACAGGTGTGTCTGTGTTAGTCACTGGAATAATATTACTCATATTTTAAGCTGATGCAGACTGTGAATATTAGATTTTTAAATAATTTGTTTGAGAACACTGTGCACAAAATGACACCACTCCATAGAAACAAATTGTTTGAAATGTAAAGAGGAATTTCAATTGCAACCCACCTGGGACTGAAATCAAAACCCCACGATTAACATCTTCATTCTTCATGAGCACCTTCCTACGCCCAAAGAGGCCCTTGGATGTTATGCCTTTAAATGAGCTGCACACAGCAGACATCTCGAGGTGTGCTTTGGCTCAGAACAGCACCGTGAAATGCAGCAGCACACAGAGGTACCAGAGAAGGGCAAGTGAGGTGTGGGGGGTACTGTTGGTGTTTTAAACCCTTCTTACACCCTTCCAAGGCTCCCAGCACTTGAGACTACATAGGAATATCCTGAGACTGTATCACTGACCACGGAAAGCCTCAATTCCCTGGCAGTTAGCTGGGATAGCAGCTGCAGTAGCAGCAGAATAACATGACTGCAGGCCCCCTGCACCAGCTGAAGAACATCCTGCCTGACACACGCCAAGCTAATAAAATTAAGCATGGCTGCATCTGCAGGATGACTTTGCCAGCACACCTCTGCTGAGACAGTGTTGTGGCTTCAGTTACCAGGACACTGTGGACAGGATTCTGTCAGCTGCAGATGTGACAGGAAAATCTGTCCTCCAGAAATATCAAGAGAAAAGCACCGAAAACATCAGTTTGGTTGGGTTTTGTGGGCTTTTTAATTGGTAGCCCATTGTAACGTCAAGCTATCTGTAATAAGGAATTCAAATGAAATACAAAGTTTGTCTTCAACTCAGTTTCTACACACTAAATTTTGGGGAAAATCAGAGTAAATAAGGCCTCCTCCTTTCTCTCAGACATAGCACAAGTCCTTTTCCTTTCAGATCTATAAATCTTGTGGCCCTGGCTTATGATATCCCAGGGAAGTCCACTCTATCCAAACACTATGTGCACGTCATCAGCTCGTTCCATTAGGTAAGCCAGGGCTGCATGCAACAGTCGGCAGGACCAGCCTTTGGGCACCCTGGAACCATAGTCACAGTCTATGCAGCAGCAGATCTGTTTCATTATCAAGGGCTGACAACTAATACTCAAAATTCAGAACCACAGAGTGTGGTTTCACTGTTTGTCTCAGCAGCACCAGACTCTCATGCATCCTCTCCTACAGTCAAGAAACCCCATTTTGGATATAGCACTTAAGGGAAGAGAGCATTAGGGTATCTCAGTGAAAGAGATGCCAAAGAGATAGTGCAGAGTGCAAAGAAAAGCAAAGTGAATGAGATTATAGACTAATGGCAGCCAACAACAATGCAACTGGAAGATGGAGAGCTTACACAAACTATTAATATAGTCAGTAATAAAGAAGGATGCTTCCTCTTAAAGACAGAGGGAAAACTATAGAACAAAGCAAGTAAGAAAGGTTAAGATTTGGAAGGTAAGAGAGAGAAAGGGCAAAGCATAAAAAGGAAGATGTTGACATCATCAGATTATCAAATTCCTTAGTATTTTCTAAACCGCTTCTTTCTGAGGTTTTAATAACTTCAGCTTTTATTAAATTTAGAACTTAGCCTTCATAGTTAGATATACAAACTCTATAAAATTCCCCAGCTGTTCACACAATGAAAAGTTAAGAACCAGCTTAAGATTGTACCAGTAAAATAGCTTCCTTTTCTTAAGGTAAACTCATGATCTGTGGAGTTCGAGTTGTGGTTCTGAATACTCAGAGTAGGGAATACTTCAACTTCTGGTTCATTCAGTGTTGTTTATTCTGCTGCTGTTTTATTTCTCTGTAAACAAGCCTGATGAAAAGTAATGCGATTGCCTGTTACAGTACTTAGGGGATATGAAAATTGCCTGTTACGTTAAAATAATTAGAGAAGAAAATAAGATCATATTAATTGCACTCTGCAGAAGCCTACCCAAGGTATGAGAATCCATCCTCTGAGGAATAGAAAAAATTCCACTTAGACCCCACCAAGGGTCCAAAAAGTTCAACTATCAACCAGAACAGGAACAACTAATAAAAATCTGTAAGGAACTGCAGTTGGTGTTGTAAATCATTAGATATTGCACCTGGCAGTCTTCAGTGGGTTTTGCTTGTTATGAGAACTACCCCTGACTACCATGCACACATCTTGCTCTCCAAAACACAGAGTGTGCCCTTGGATTTGTGAAAACTTGCTGCACAACCAGGCCCCAGGCTCTTAACTGAGCAAGGCACCCTGATGTTCAAATAAACCTGGCTTGGATGGGTTTAGAAGAACGTTAATTCACTGCTTGTTCTACTTTGTGATACAAGAGGTTTTGATTTAAGGGAGACAGACCTCCCCTAACCGTGAAACAAATCTATAATGTAAATCCAGTTAATTTCACTGGTTTTCTTCTGAGCATTCTAGAACTTTCAGAGAAGGGAAGGGGATGCACCGACCTCTGCCAGGGCTTGTCCATGTGACTGACCAAGTGTGCATGTACAATATACACACATTACAATATACATCACCTACACATGTGTGGCTTAAACACATTCTCTGAGACATCTCTACAAATACGTTATTCACTTTCCAAAGGTGTCTTTTTTAATGTGCCTTTATTCGTACAATTCCCTCATATTTTAAGATACTCTACTGATTGCTAAATAGAGAATTATAACTAAGATACAGCGTGATGCTCAGGTTCACCAAGCTGCAACAAAATTTACTAAGGCAAAAGACAGCTCCCTTTTTCTATATGTACCAACAGCTTGCTAGGCAATACATTGATTTGAGTCTATCATTTATCTAGCATCTAAAGTAAAAGCTTTATCTGTGTTGATTCACTTTTAGTCCCACAAAGTTCCGTGCTGTTGTTTTTAAAGGACACCTCAGTAATTATGCCTTCAGAGCCTATCTAATACCACCAAGTTTTGCAAACAAATTAAAAACAAATGAGAAGCCTAAAAAGGTTACTGCTCAGGTACAGATCTAATGGTAATAACATTTTAGAGTTACTTTATGTAATGCACACTTCTCTATTAAATGTTATGAAGCATATTTCAAGCAACTGAATGGATTAATTTTTATTTAGTCACGCACTCTCATAGTTACTTCCTTAATTCACTGTACTATATTAGAACTTGAAGGACTGCTTTAAAAAAAAAAAAAAAAAAAAAAAAATCCAAAACTGTAGGTTGTTCAAATTAAAAACAAAATAAAAACAAACCAGCCACTGTTTAAAAACCCACACAACAAAAGGAATCCACACAGACAAATTAAAAATAAAAAAAGGAGATATTTACTTTGTCAGGCAGAAGAGTATTTATAACTTGTTCATTTTTCTAACATTATTAGCAAGCATAAGTGTCTAACTGAAAAAATGTAATACATACTCCTTTCAGAGTCAAGCACACAATTAGAGCTAATCAAGACACAAGTTGTTCTCACCTTACAAATGTCACATTCTTTGCAGGAAGGAAAGATCTTCAGTAAATATCACCCTGTTCAAATTTTAGGAAAATTAACAACATGCAAAATGTCCAGCAGCTAGGAAACCATGGCTGATTATATCTTAGACTGAACCCAAGTGAATCAGTGAAATACAAAACCTTTTCTTTTTGCTTTCTCCTCTTCCTTATTGTCTTCTTAAAATTAAGAAGAAAGGGCTTAGCAGCTGTAGGCAACTGTTCACTCTGGCATTTCTAAACTGGTAAAGGTGACTGGCAAAATTACTACATGCAAATTGCTGACAAAATTTTTTCAATTCCTTCAACTTTAAGATATGAATCTACATTGACATAACATACAACAACAACAAAAAAAAAAAAAAAACAAAACCACAAAACAAACAACAACAAAACAAAAAAAAAGGCCTGGGTTTCCATGGAACCCATCAGTGGTTGAGTGCTCTTTATACTCTCTTCCAACCCTCAGAAAATATCAATTTACTGTTCAAGTGTCCAACATTCAAAGCAAAGCTTCAGAAGTTCTGGTCTTTGTTTGTCAAGGTGATTTTCACTTTTTAACACCACACCACCCTCCCTTTCCCAGGGAATGTGCTGCATCATAAATTACTGCAGAGTCATGCTGAACACTGAATAGATGAGATTACTATATGCATGCACCTTGTAAAGATTTTTCTGGTTTAATATCAGTGTAAGCCTAGGGCGTTCAGCCACTGAAACAACTGAAGTCTAAAAACAGCAGCTACTTCAGTAAGAGGTTATTTTGTTTGTACTGCCATGGAGACAATGGGTCCTTCCATTGAGAGTGACTCAAATGATGTTTAAAAGACTTAAAATGATTTCAAGTTTATCACTTGTCTTTTGCTTCCTCACTCTGGTCTTTCTCTGACAGGAATGTGCATTTCAGTCTGACACAGCAGTGAAGGCTGAGCACAAAACATCCACTTGGATTCAGGTGCATTATTTCTCACAGTGTGAGACCCCAAGTTAACCACAGATGAACATGTTAGAATAGAAAAACTGCCAAAGCCAATCAGAGCACATGGAACATTCCACGTCTAGCAGAAAAAGAGCAAGAGTTCCTCAGTATTGAAAATTTGTACATCTGGACAGGTGTGCCCTTTAAATAGAAAACACAATTCTTCCTCACCAAGAGGGCATTAACATTTACTGTTCAGTGAAAGCTATTCTTGCTGCTTATACTTTTGATAGGTTTTTAATTACAGCCTCAACTGAAGAGAAAATGAGCTTGAGAGAAGCAGGAAAAAGCCTGAAAAAATCTTTCCCTTCGCATTCAACTCCTTCGTGCCACTGCCAAGGAAAACTGGCTGAGTTGATACCTGTCCTTGGGACATTTCACACTGAAGTTCTCACCAGCTGATCCAATAACACACTGCCCTTTACCAGGCCTTCAGAATTGGACTTGGAAAGGTTGAAATATGTAAACACGAAAGAGACACCTAAGAATTGAGAAGTCTGAAGGAAAACTGAGGTCTTTAAGAGTGACTAGAGATTCCTGTAGGCATCTTTTTTTAAGCACTTTCAAGGGACAACAATTCAATTGGAGGCACTCGCTGTCCTACACAGTGGCCTCCTGACAGTGTATGCAAATTACCTCAATAAGTAACTTCTGGTAACTTTACCCCCACTGCTGAATTACTTCTTGGTAGGGGAGCCAGAAGGACCTGAACTCTAAATCCATGACCATCACAAATTGGCTGTAACAGATTTATCCATTCTTTAGCAGAAGTCTAAGTATCGCTCTTGTTTCACAGCACAGCAGTTTTAAGTAAGTGCGTGCTTGAAGAAGCAGACAATGAAAGAAAAGGGACAAGACAATAATCAGGTATTTTCATAACTGCCCATGAGACAGCTCTAGGGCATTCTAGAGAGAAATTAAGGGACTTGTTACATGCAAGACCTGCCTGAATCCCAGTGAGAACTTAAATGCAGGAGTACAGAGGCAGGAGAGGTACCTGAAGGTACTGATGGAGTAGTCAAATTGATGGATGGTGAAGTATCAGGCTGTTTGGAGGTTCATTTGAAATAAGAAGAATCTTTCCATGGCCACAAATAAAACATTTCATTTTGATTCATGACCATAAAAGCTGTAGAGTTCCCTGATATGTATTACAAGGGCTTGCTCCTTTTTTTTAATTGAAGGCAAAACGGCAACAGCAAAACTCGTACATGAAATCAGTTCTCTCATATTGACCATATGCTGATCTACCACATTCCCATGCCTATTCTGTATATGACATTGTTACTACACTGTAATTCTGCACATTTTTAGAATGACACACCACAGCTCCATAACTTCTATTGCTTCCATCCTCCAGCTCATTTTATTCTCCTGTTTCAGTGTGGCTTACTTATTTTCGTCCTTCCTCTTCATGATCATCTGTTTTTCAGCTCTATTTCTGTCATCTTCATGGAAAATATTCCATTGCTGTTTCACAATTTCCCATCATAGCATTCTCAAGCCACTCCAGATCTGTGGCTGTCCCCTAATGCCTTTATTTTCCAAGTTTTCATTCGCTGTGGCTGAGTCTTGAACTTCCCCTAAGAGGTTCGAACATGCCATGTCCATGAAATTTAACAAAATACCAAAATCCTTAGGCTGAAAATTTGCCTCTAATTCTAAATGCAATACATGCAGGAAAACAAAATGCAATTCTATGTCTTATGAAAGCTCAGCCAAGGTCAAGCAATCAGATAAGAACACAGGCACAACACCAGAAGCTTAATAAATGCTCTAAGGCCTTTGCAAGAACTTTTCCCATCTTTGCTGACTGCTGAGATATTCATCTGGAGCTACAAGCGTTCCCCTCCCCAGCCAGTTCACATCTGTTTAGAAGTAAATACACTTCTGCAGGCTGGAGAAAATAACCCATTTCCTGCAGATCCCTGTAATTGCTACAGAGCCACAAGAACCAAATTATCTGCCTCTTTTATTTTAAAGGAAAAACATCAACATTCCAAACACTGGACTACATTCTTTTCAGGACTGAACAGGATTATTTTTTTTTTTAAATTCCAGTTTGTCATAGTTTTTCAAATACAAACTTTTAGCTACACTTTCTATGTAAAGTCTAGAGTTTTAAACTTCCTGACTGAAAAGACAGAGGGCTGCTGGAACTTCCCCCTTACTGCACAGAAATTTAATACTATGCAATGAAATTCAGCTTGCAGAACAGATGCTTCCTTGAACAGAAACTGCAATTTTAAGGCTTCTGAACTGTAAATCTAAGATAAGCTGGGGCATTCTGATACTCATCTGAACCTGAACTCCAAACAATGTGAAGCTCACATATCGCTCGTAATCAAACCCTGCAGTGGGTTTTACTCCAGAATTGGTGTCAGTTGATGAGAACAAACCATTACAATTGCTGTGATATTATTCAAATTTTTTTTTCATTTCAAAGAACAGGAGGTTCTTCATAACTAGAAATTTTATTGAAACCCATTCTACTAGGAGTAAAAACAGGAAGGAAAACTGCAAAGGAGGAGATACAAATAGGGATGTTCTCTGCTTAGTTACAGTGCCACGAGTGTTGAGGTCTCCTTACCCAAACACTTCAGTTGTAGGAACCCTTTCACCTATACTTCCAAGCAGACCAAAGGTATCCCACTTATTGACAAATTCAAGCCACTCAAACTTGAAAAAGCATTCACACTTCATTGAAATATATCCTGACAGAGTGATTATAGCTGAGGTTAATTTAATTCTAAAGATAATTTAACTGGAACCACATCTTAATCTTCTCAAACACATTCAAGCACATACGTAGCCCTGGGCCTCAAGATCAAAGATGGGAGAGGTCAGGGTTAAAACCTCCTGGTGAAGACCTGGGTTTGGGTGGAGAGGAGTGGGTAGAGGCATGCAGAGAGCAGACAGTCTGTTTTTCAACAGCCAGGGCAGGCAAGCCCATTTGGTTATGGCTTTTGGTAACTGGCTGGTTTTTCCCTCTGTTTTCGCCCTAGATCCCACTGTCCATGAACATGTCAACGTTTCTGGCCTACGAGCAGCCCACGCTGAGCTACTGCGGCGTGCACCACGAGCTGCTGGCTCACAGGCCCTGCGACTCCAGCGCCCAGGAGGAGGCAGTGGAGACGCACCTCGAAGCCGAGCTGGACCTGAGCACAATCACCACGGCTGCACGCGGCAAAGAGCACAGCCAGCAGCTGGCTTAGGGGGGCTCTTGGCGTAGGGGGTCCTGTGGCAGAGGCTGCAACCAAATGCTATGTAACGCTATGGACACAAGTGAGAAGAGAATTCTGTGGATTCTAGAGTCCCTGCTCAAATTAAAAGCAAATCACAAAGATTAATGGTTTCCAGTCTACAATTTGTAATTAGTTCAGTTGTGCAGTATTTTTTTGACTTCAGAGTACGACCCTTGAAGTGAATCTTTTTCAAAACTCATCCTATCTACCTGTATAAACTGTACAGATGTAATGTATTTTTCATATTGTAAAGTTTCAATTACCAAGAACAACTGGTATGTACAGTACCATAATTTAATTACATCTTACTTTACAAGCTTCAGTTTCTAAAGCTTCAAATTAACAAAGTTATTTCCTGTGTTCCTAAGTTACTCTGTTTTGTAGGGATCATTTTGTTACTGTTTTTGTGCCCAGACAACTTTAATCTAAAATTCTGTCCTTTGCAGAATATGCACCATTTTTACCGTGTTTAATGTGTAGAATTTTATCTACTGATTCCAGAGGGAGGGTTTAACTATTCAAACTTCTTCTAAGAAATTCTTAAAATATATAGCCAAGTTTTCCTAGAAATGAAAATTTAAAAAAATAAAAAATATTAATTCTCCTCAAAGTTACCTGTTGCCTTGAAACACTGCCTGATTTTTAGCCACAAAGTTTGGTTATGCAACTGTTAGTCAAGGCTGATTATATTTTATTAAGTCTCACTGTTCTGCAAGACAATACAGACAGGAGACTTCAACAGGCAGCTACAAAATCTGCTGAGAAAGTCTGCCAAATCAGGCATTTGTATTTTGCTTAAAGACAAAGGGGTCCAAAATCTACTCCTGTCACAGGCAGCTGCTGACAGAAGTGGCGACAGAAACGAGCCCTTATACTACTCCTAGAATGTAAAATGTTAATCAAAAGAAACATCCACTTGCTGGAAAATGTAGTAATTTGGAACAAATAGTAAAAATTTACAGTTCTTTAACATTATGATGAAGCTAACAAAGAAAAAAAACAAAACTTTTAAAGAAAAAAACACTTAATGTAGTATTAAGTCTTCAACAATTACTACATTGCTTATTTGTCTATCATTTACTATCTGGATTGAAGCATTCCTATATCTCATTCTTTGGTTTTAAATCTTCAAGACTTCTCAATACTGTATGAGAGTAACTTTTTATACCACTACCCTCATGTTGTAATCATAAAAGATTACAGAAATTAGAAAGACATATCACACTGACTCGGTGAGAAGCAAAATGGGAACATGAGCCTTCCAAAATACAGGAGAAAAAAGTTTCATATGGTGAAGCAACTTTTTTATAATAAAGAGAAATTATATAACCACAAATATATTTTTCTGGATCTTTATCCCATCATACTTTCATGTAGCTTCAAAGCAGAAGACTGAAATTTAAAATTACTGGGCAACTTTTTGCACAAAACAAGGTGAATAGAATGAAAATTAGCTTCAAAAATTGGTAAGAAATTAATCTGCATTCAGTACCTGTTAAATAGAAACAAAGTGCCAAAACAGAATACATTGTACAGCTAATTTATTTAGCACTTAGATTTTGTAACATATTTTGCCTAAATTATTTCTCTTCAAAACATTAATTGTCTTTTTAAGATGCCTCTTAAGCCTGCACGCTTCAGTTCCGTATTTCTTCACTACGTGGGTTCTTGAATTTGTGGTCACCTTCCACAGTGCCAGGATTTTCCTACACATTGTTTGTAAATACATTTTGCTAATTGTCCCCTGCAAACAAACCTGCAGGAGCCCCGGAATTTTGGGGCTGCAGGACGAAGTTACCTGAATCACTCCACAGCTGGTTTTGAGGTTGAATGTTTTGGCATTCTGAGCTTGGAAGGAGCAAACACCACCCTCCCAAAAGGTCATTTCACTTGTTCTTACTCTGTCCTTCCTATTCTGTACTGCGATACACTGCCCTCGAGTATTTATGGTGTGAGCACAAGGTGCTGGCACTGCCTGAGCCACTCGAAACACCCGGATGCTCAAAGGTTGCTCCCTGTGTTTCCTGTTTATGGAGAGCCGTATGCTGCGAGCATTCCCAGCCTTGGCCGCCAGTGAGTTTAGACTGGGCAACATGAGGAAAGATTTTCTTCACCAAAAACAACACATTTCTGATGTATCTGCCTAAAGAGACACAGCTGGGTAGATATTCACATACACACCAACTTTTCCTCAATCATGACTCAGACTCCCAGTTCCAGACCCACATGTCACAGGACAAACGGGAGAGGCAGAGTCACAGAATTCGCACCTCACAGATTCCTCATGCTCTCACAGTCACTTCCCAGGCATCTGAAACAGCAGGCTCTCTGTAACCTCAGCAGGCTGCTCCAGCACTCTGCAAGACGGATCCAAAATCCCAGGGCCCAGAGCAGCGAGGGGTGTGTGCTCACCCCAGTCCCAGACTGGGGATTAAAACGTGCCTTGCTGGAAATATTCAGTGGATACCATCTTTTTCAATGGACAACATCAGCCTGAAACTTGTTATTCTCAAGATGGATGTCTTCAAGAAAGCTAGATGGCAGGTAGGTACCTTCTCTAAAAGATCCTCATCATGAAAAAATCTAGGTCAGGCTAACCCAGAAAAAGACTCACTCCTGAATTCTTCCCTTAGCCTGTGTGCACCTGCGTGCCAATAGACTGCTGCCAGCTGTGTTCTGATGGTGGCTGCTCAGAAACTGGACAAGCTTCCATTCCCTGGATAAAACAAAACATTATTCCTGATAGAGGGGTAGCCTTCTAGCTAAGTTAGCAAGAAGAAAGGACTCTGTGGGTTCAAGTACTTATTAAGAGGGGGTCACTTTCACGTATCATTTCTCTTCACAATAAGAGCCCCACACCAGAAACAGAAACAGCCAAAGGCATCCATCTCTGTCTCAGCTCAGTGACACCACCACACCTTGTCAGCTCCTTTTATTAAGGACAGGCTGGGGGAAGGCATTACGCTTGCAAAATACAAACTGAGAGACAACATAACCTCGAGCAACAAAAGACCCCAGACAATTTTAAAAATAAATCTAGCTCCAAGTAACAATTCCCACCATCATCCATCAGTGGATCATGCTTGTACAGCAATGCACAGGCTTGAAACACCCATTAGCAAAGTGAGCCCAAGCATCTGACTGGAGGTCCTGTCTAGGGAAGGGGGTGTATAGAAATATTAATGACTAATTTGACAAATTCCTGCATGTATCTCAAGACAGTAAATAAAAAAATAACAAACACCATCTACACAAAAAAGCAAATGACTCTTCAATTAAAAAGTTACAAAAATTTGCAGTACAAACTATTCTCAAGGGATCTGAGAGATACCACTTACATAAAAACCCCCAAAATATACACAGTTTTCAGACATACATTGCAAATATCAGGCTTCATTTGACAGCAAACAACAAATGGAAAACACCAGCCTCAGAAGCTGTGTACTACGCTTGCTCTACTCAGAGTCCCTCCAGTTCTCTTTCTCTCTCAAGGCACATTTTATCTCTTATTATTTCCAATCCTAAGACTGGACATGAGAATAGAAATTGTGCAAAAACTGTAACACAAGGGCTAAAAAAACCAAACCAGAAGTGCGAGTGCACCACCAGGAGTGAGAAATACGCCAGGATTCCAGTGTCACTGAACTGTAATAAATTCTGGATATTGCTACGCTAGCAAGGAAGTCCTCAAAGGTGGTGAATGTAATTAATGACACGATCATTCACATTGTCACCTACAGCAGCTGTATTCAGATCCCAGCTGGAATACAAAAAGGGTCTCTTGAACAGGTGAGAAAGTACAGTTTAACTTCTGTCCTGTAGCCTGATCCTCCTCTCTTGAAGGAAGGGTCTTTCTGCTCCTGAGTTCCCTACCTCAAGGCAAATATAACCAGGAAAGGCTGAGTATAATAATGGCTTTATACTTGGTCACCTCAGAGTTACCCCCAGCCTTGATAACCTGTCTCACACAGCAGCTGAGAGATGAAACCCAAAGAACAACTAAAGACTGGGGCAAGCACACAGCCAATCCTTGCCTGGTCCCAACTCTTTGGAGGTCAGGGACTTCCTGAGCCAAACGTGGCCTCACACCAGAACCTCTCTGAATGTGCCCACAGCTTCTCTGAAGCCTAGCAATTGGTAACAATTTACAGTTGATGCAGCAAGGTCATCTCCTTTGGAGGAGAAAAGCTGCCTCTTCTCTTTGTTCTGGTAGCAAGGAATGATTTCCATTTTCAACACAAAAATACAACTGTCACGTAATTAATAATGACACACTGCCAACTTCCAGGGAGCATGATGAACATCCAGTCATCTAGACCATGAGATTTCTCTTAGGGAGCATGGGGGGGCGGGGGGGAGGGGTGTATCTTATAATCAAGATTCAGCTAACCAGAAAGGAGAAATGCTTTTTCCCAGGTTTCTCAAGTCCGTCACAATAGCGAACAAACAATAAATCTGCTTGTCAGAAGTACTGCAAACATTTTTCAAGACAGAAAGATTCAAATGAATCTCTGCTAGGTGCTAGTTTGACCATATGATCCACACCTAAAAGCAGATGTTCCTTAACTTCCTCAAAAAAATTCTAACATTTGAGTGGATTAATAGCTCTATTATAAAATAACAAGGCCAGGTTCTATTTTATTGTTCTACCTAATTATATAATCTGATTAATTTCAGTTATAAAGTTTCAGAATAAGTTAAGGTGAACATAACCAGAGTTCATGATTAATGTTATTCTAATGAACCCTCAAGAAATTAACATTTTACCACTAGAACTTGGCCAAGAATTTTTATGTAAGCTGAAGTGTAGTGTGTACAAGTGTGAAAAGCCCACATGGCACAGAGCTTCTATTCTACTTGATCACCATCAATCTGGAATGCAAATAACTCGCTGGGAGAGCTGCCTCGTTCATGGTGACCACGAAGGAGCACCTGGTGTGGAACAGCCAGTGAGCCAGTGGCACCCAGCTCAGCACAGCCAGCCCCTGGACACCAAGCTCCCACACCTTCCTGCCAGGGGCCACTTCACAGCCCCAGCACGACACACACAACACTAAAAATGTACCAGTGAGCATTAATTAGTGTTGCATTGTATAGCATTTCTCTAGATTAACAGTAATGGGTGATGATTGCCTTATTAATTGCCTCAGGTCGGCTGGCATGAACAGGATGGATGGTCTCCTAATAACACCAAAAGAATTCAAAGTGTGCAGTTATACCAGAGCATGCTTTTTGCAGCTTTTACAGAGCACACTTCCCACTTTGTATTCCCTAAGAAACAGACTTTTAAGGTGGATACATTTCAGCAATAGTTCTATCTACAATCTAATCATAAAGAGTGCTTCAATGAAACATATTTCAAAGCCCAATAATTTAAACATTGTTATACACTAATTCTGTGTTTCTTAGAGAACAAAACCTCATCAACCAGTGCTGAGAAAACTCATTAAAAGAAAATGATGTGTCCCTGCAGCACTGTGCACTTCAGTAATTTCAGTAGTTTTATACAAGAGTGTGTCATAAATGAGGCATGGAAAGCCATTAACTGAACAATTCATATTGAACAGTTTGTTGTAATTTATGCTTTCAAAAGAAATAATGAAAGTGATTTATTTTTCTAGCAATAATGATGCACCTCCCTTTTATGTATTGCTGTTGGTAACTTTATTTTTAAAGAAGCTGTAAACTTGCACAAGTAGTCCAGTTTTCACTGCCCAAAAGCCTTACTGTCCTTGTCAGGAAAGGAAAAAAATACAGCTATCAATGATGTATCTGAATATGCAAATAGGATTCATGAACAAGATTTATTTTTGTCTTCTGCTTCAGCATTACCTAGACAGTCCATACTTCTCTTTGCCTTCTGCAACCCACCTGTTTCTCCAAAATCTAGCTGTCACAACTGAGACTGCCAGCAGTAAAAGAAAACCATTCAGAAATCAGATCCTGGAGGGAAATCCTCTGAGGTATCTACCTCCAAAGCTCAGCAGCTTTGCTGCCAGCCAAGCACATACTGAAGCTTGTCTGACTCCTTTCCTTCATCCCTCGCTCTTGCAAATATAGATTCATAAATATAATAATGCTAGATTATGCTAATAAAAATCAACCTTTTTTTTTTTTTCATTCTACCACTACACAAGGTGATGTAAAGTTTTGGGGTTTTTATAATCTCTTTGCACCCTAAAGCCTTGAAGAGATATATGATTAACAAACGTCAGTATGAACTGCCCTAATTCCACTTTCATCAAGTGATTACAACAGAAACTGTAGAAGTTTCAGGAAGGGATGAACATAATGCCCTCCCCATCTCAAAGCCAAAACAACTGTATATGTGCTTCTCTAACTTCTTAAAATCCCTTCAGTCTCTGGGGAACACAGGATCTACATCGATGGAATGGAATTTGTGAACCTCAGTGGGAATAAACATTATTGATAAAATTTGCTTTGTAATCCTGTCTCCTGCCTGGCTTAAACACTCACTTCAGTGCTACCTTCTTCCTGAAGCCTTCTTCCATTTCTTTATTTCTCTGAATAACTCCTTGAATCTGCACCCAGTCTCACTGAAGATACACAAATCCCAAAGAGGCAGAAAGCTCTGCCTGTGCTCTGACTGCAGAATCCATCTCATAGTTCACGTGTGTGGAGCTGCCAGCCTCCCCTCCCACACTCACACACCTTGGCACTTGTTCTCTCCTTTCTCCCCTACCCATATGCATTTTGCCTCAGGAAATTTGAGGCATCATCTTTACCTTAGCAAAGAAATTAAAATACTCACCGAAATAAAGAATTTATTTCAGATAATTTATACTGCTAAATTACATTCTAAGATTCCTTCCTGTAATATGCAAGTATCTTCCTATAAACCAAAATTATTCTTTGAAGAAAAAAAATTATTTTTGCTTCCCAGAAATAAGCATTAATGACCTGTTTTGAGCTTGGATGTAAGTTTTTCTTTTGCAAAATAAGGAGGGAGGAGGGGAATTTATGCAGGGGCATTGTTAACGCCACAGAAATATAACAGTTACCAAAAAAACCCACTCCCACTGCTAGCTAAAACTTGATGGTTTAAATGCCAAAATAATTCAGCATTAATCCTGAGAGAGATGTAGAGAAAGGGGCTATAAATACCATAGATGCAACTAAATTATGCTGCAAGAACAAAAAAAAATACTTTCAAAATTTATATGGACCTTGAAGAGAGGATATTTAAGGCTGGTTTTTAAAAGGAGATTCAGGCTAATAAGGCACAACATAAAACAGATGAGAAGAATTAAATTTAAGTCTGGTCTGGATGTACACACACAAACTACTTGAGAATGGGATCTGCCTTTCCCCAAATGAAAACCATTTCCATTTTCTTTAGTACCAAATATCTCCTGCACATGTCGGTAATCAGTAGGACAGTATCTGAATGTAAATCAGTAACAGGGATGGGGAAGTTGGCCTTACACACATGAACTAGAAGAAGCAACTGAATCCAGGGGAAAAAAGAAGACAGACCCAGGATCTGCAAAACTGCTCAGGGAGGCAAGTAAATATAATGAGGCTCTAACAGATCTATATAAGCCTCTCAACCAAGTGCTTTTATGTCAAAAAAACCATTGCTGATGGCCTTTTTCACCTAAGAGGACTTCAGAGAAAGCAAGGGAAGTGGAAAAGTAAATCAAAGGCAGAATTATTAATAAATAATAATTTATGTAAAGACACCAAAGTATTGCTCATATGAATATTAATTCGATTAGATGGGGCAGATGCTGCCCATTGAGAGCAGAGCTCTGCTCTGCTTTAGTGGTGTAATTTTCCATTAACATCACACTTTTCTGGACTATCAGTTAATAAAGGTAACATTGGAAAATAATTTAAAAAATAAGAAAGCATTATAAATACAAAACCTTTATCATAGATATTACAGCATGAACGGTTAACTAAGGTGAAATAGCAGGAGCTGCTGTGTAATTTCAGGGTCTGACTGAAGGGGTTGAACATATCAGCAATGAAGCATGAGGGGAAATGGGGAACTCCCCTAACAGCCCTTGGGAACCTTACAGTTACTTCTCACCTAAAGCCAGTATCTCCACTAGAGCTGTCCAAAAATAAATCAGCATTTCACTGAAAAAAATCTTTAGGAAAAACACTCAAGAAGAAAAACAAATGAATCCTATCTAAACAGGGGAAGGGATAGTTGTGCAAAATGGAGAAAGAAAGGAGAGAAAACCATAGAGATGCTGACAGAAAAGGAAGATCCCAATGATTCAATGATGAAAGACGACAAAACTGTAACTGCTCATCATGGTAGTGGATTAAGGTAAGGAAGGAAACAGGAAGGAATGAAAATGGGAGGGCACAAATCCAGTTGCTCCTTCACAATGAAAACAAATGGAATCCCCTTGGGCAGGAGAGCAAATGAACACCTGCATCCAAGGAGCTGCCCCTCCCTTCACCTGCCAGGGCTGTAAAACAAGGTGTTTGTTACCTCAGGACAGCACCATCTGAATCAATGTTAGCACTTCAGCTTGAATACTTCCTTCTGTTTGGACATCTCAAGGAAGATCCATTATTTTCCTTCTGTCTAAAAGGGCTTTTAATTTGCAGCATAACTTGCAAAAAATTAGGTTTAAAAAAATGTATTTTTTGCCTCCAGTAAAAGCACACCAAACTCCATAAAATATTCTGCTCCTGAAATTTTTATAAAAATAAGAGCTTTGCAATCAGGTATATTTGATTTAAGGATAATGAAGCAGGTTTTATGGGCTGCAGAATATTATAAATCTTTTCTGATTTCTTTCGAGGTAGAGGAAAAAGGAGAATTGTTGAAGGAAGAGATGATAGATCACATCGGCCTGTGGATAATAAGGCTTCCTACAAGGAGAAATGGCATGCTCTGAATAATTACATGCAGGCTCAGGCCAAAAGAGACAAGAGTCTAGCCCTGGTCAGAAATTTCAGCTGCCACAAAATCCTTGTAAAAAATGTGTGAGGAAAATAGGATGAATTCTCAGTGAATTTTCTTTTGCCAATTTGCTCAGCTTCAACACTAGGTCAATCCATAATTCCTTCTTTCTGCTTTGCAGAAATTCTTCCGGTTTGCATCATAAATGTTAGCAGAAACATCAGAACCACAACACCATTCAAAGAAAGAAAAAAAGGTGAGATATAACCAAGACTGTATTTTAACAAAAATACTGAGCATATTTTTCAAATGAAGTTTGTAAGACACTACAGTAAACCAGCGTGTCAGGCAATATAGGCAGAACCAAAAAAGAACAGCACAAAAAATTCAATACAGACCACGCTCTTTAAAAAAGTCCTAAGGGCCCCAAGAGCTGAGCTTAACTCCTTGAAACAAGGTGATGCTCTGGCTCCATTAAAGCCAGCTGCAGTTCCACCACTGGCTTTAGAGGATTTGGTATTTTCAAGCAGTGGGATTTTTGCACTTGTACAGGAGATAATTATGAGTCAGCACTGGAGATAAGGATGAGAGCTTTATGCAGAACAGCTGGACACAGGCAACAGGCAGAACACACTGGCTGATCTCATGATTAAATGTTCACCTGCAGCCTTTCGAGGTATTTCCTACACTTCATTAGAGAGTTACTCCTTCCTTCTCACACTGAAGAAACCAACTCATCCGTAGAGTGATTTAAGGATTTAAATTTTGTGTCACTGAGAAGTGGCTGTTGGAAGCCTCCCAGAGACTGCCCCACTCTTGACCACAGCCTCCTCCACCTTGTCCTTGAGAGAACCAAAAAGCTGCTGAATTACAGCTGGGCTATTATTGCAACACAATTCCGAGAGAGCGACACAGCTGTCCTGATGGACAGGAGGAACTGAAAATCAAGGTGCTGCTCAGCCAACCCCTCTCTTTCTCATCGTGGACCCTTCCTTTCCTTCACCTGTTCTCAGGTGAAGAATTCTCAGCAGGGCTTTTGAGATGCCATAACTTTATAAAGGAGCCACAGAAATATTCCCCTCTTTCTCCACAGTCTCCTCCAAGAGAGATCAGTCCCCACCTTAGGAAGTTCCAGAAGTTCCTCTCAGATCCCAATGAAAATGCCTTTTCCTTTCCTCCCAAAAAGCTCCACCTGAGCAAGGGCTACAGTGGCCAACAAGGAAATTAAGTGACCTTTCTCTCTGCCTCTGGGCCAAGATATAATGCACTGTAACATTCAGTAAAGAGTAAACAATTTAATAACAAAAATTATGCTATCGATCACACCATCCCAGAACATCAAGAGTCACATTTTATATCACAGTTCATAGATCAAAAGCATAAGAATAATTTATATTTTTCTTCTTTGTAGTTTCAGGAACTTCAGGCTATTTTCTAGGTTACCATATGTATGACTTCAGCACAAGCTAACGAGATATTGAGTGAGAAATCATTAGCAGCTGGTCAAGTAAAACCACTCTATCAATCATTTTCACTTCCTTAATGTCAACAATTCTAATTTCAACTCTGGAAAAAATCTGTGTTTTAAACTGTGAAATACATCACATAAGGCAGTGACATTTGATAGTATGCTTTTAGATTCTCAAGTTTATTGTGAGAAAGTCAGTTCAACACATAATGAAGTCATTCTTCCTTTATAACCACCAAACCCAGTTGTAGAGAAGAAAAAAAGCTGCTTCATCTCGATCAGGCAAACAAACTACCATCTATTCAAGAATAAATCCCTCATTTTGTACCTAAGGCACCAGCATAAATTCTGGAAGAACTGCAAAGCTGCCTCATGTCTTCTATGTACAAAGACACCTGCTAGGTTGTTCCTGTATTCCAGTCAGTGAAGCCTCAACCCGACTCCCAAAGGACCTTTCAGGAGGCACAGCTTCACACCGTGCCCTGCTCAGTTTACCTGGTGCTGCGTTTTGCAGACACACGTTTGTAACCAGCTCCCCTACAAGAACTCTTCCTGCTGTTTGGCACAAGCTCCTGAGGAGCAGAGCACTGCAGTCAGCCACACGGTATCTCAGCCCTGCCCACACACCTCTCCGTGTTCAGGACGAGGCACGGTGAGACAGGGGCCTGGGCAGGCACAGGACCAGCTTTTCCTTTTGGGTGTCTGGAGCAGAGGCATCCTCCATCTCTAAAGCTGGGTTTACTGCAGATTTCTGAACAGGAAGATTGTGGAACATGGCACTTTTCAGAGAAAGCAGGCTCACATGGCCAGGTGACACTGATGATTGCCTCCCCTCGTGTCCATCCTGCCGTGAGCAGGTTACTTTTCTTTGCTTCCTAGTCCAACACCTGGCAGCAGCACCCAGGTTTGCCTCAGTCCTGCAGAGGCCCCTCTGGAACCCTGGGAAAATTCCCTCCCTTCAAGTTCCAGGCGAGGTCCACTCCCTATGAGCAGGGCAGCCTGGGGCAGCCTCCTGCCCCCCCGGCCACAGGCAGCTTCCTCGCCTGATTGTCTGTTAACGCTGGGAAATTACTGGGGATTCCTGCCATACATCCAAATTAGAGAAAGGGTTGGTTGGGTTTTTATTTTACAGTGCAGACCTATTTTCCTCAGAAAAAAATGTTAGTATGAGGGAACAGCTCACATATTACATTACACAAATGCAATTTGGCGGCTAAAGTTTTAATCTTGTGCAGCAAAATTCCTATTTTCTATTTCTTGTACTTAAGTTCCAGTTTATGAGCAGATTATAGGATGCAAAATTGTTAGGTAGATCCTAAAATATTAAATTTATATAAATCTAATATACTTATAAATTTGTCAGGATATAAAAGCTCCTGCTGATATGATAAGCTGAATCATGGTTAAAAGTACTATTTTCATGCAAATAGCTCATGAGAAAACAAACTACTATGCCTGCAACTATTTATAGCCTTCCCCAGATGCTTGAACACAAAACTGTAGAAGGGACAGATTATTATCTGTAGATGGTCTGGAAACCTAAAAGCCTCACCAAATTACACTGTAGTTTTGATCACTGCATATAAAAAGCATTCACTGTTCCAAACCTGCACTAATCTGTGGAAAAAAAGCAATTTGTAGTAAGAAAATGTGGTATGAAGACTGGGAATGTTACTTTTATAAAACTGTAAAGCAATAATCAGTGGGGCTAGGAGGGAGCTCACGGTCACTCTGTGCATCCCGAGCACTCTGAAACAGCCCACGTGTTCCTGGAGCTCCCAGGCAGATGCTGGGCAGCCCAACCAGTCTCACATGTGCATGACCAGCTCTCTATGACCTGGAACTGCTCCAGTGCTTCCTCATCCACATGGCTGGGCTTTTTACCCGATACTGCACAAATTTTGCATTTGGTCAATTGTATTTGTCTTTCTCTGAACAGATATGGAGAATAACTTAACAGCATAAACTTTATAAAAACCTCTTCCATATCTGAAAATATAAGCATGTTCTTCTTCTCCTCCACCTCTTCCTAAATTACACAGTCTCAGTTAAATCAGCTGCTTCCTACTTCTTATAAGTTCTAAAATATTCGCTTCATTTTGTTCCTCTTATCAGTCCTTGTTATTTTTAAGTTGTGATGCCCAAAATTTCCTATTGAGCTGAGCCCTACTGATAGTTCATTTCATCTCTGATTTTCATGGCATTGGGAGCTGTAGAGCAGTACCACTGTTAAGGCACAAACCCTGTATTTTTATATATAGTGAACTTCTTCCCAAGGGTGATTGATTGCACTTATCATTTCAATCTGCAGATTTCAGACCATTTCTCCAAACTAAAAAAATTTGAAGGAAAAAAAGTGGGGTAATGTTTTTATTGTCCTATAAAATCCTTTGGAGTTGCACCAAGGTAGCATCATTCAAACTCTCAATTATTTCCACTCTTCATTCCCTAAGCCATTTATTTTATTTCATTTATTACTAATGAAAATACACTATAGTTCCAGGCCAGTCCTTGCAGAATCACACTGCATTAAGCTAAATTCCCAAAGTGATGAAATACCAATTCACTAGGAGCACTGTTTTCCAGTGCCCTGTATTTCCCCTCATTACACAGTAACTGTGTTTCTCAAGCTCACTTACGAAAACATCCTCTCAGTGTGCAACACTGTGTGCAACAATATATCAGTTCACAACTTCTCTTTTAATTCCCAGGCAGCTATTCTGTCAAAGAACTACATGTATTTGACAAAACATATTTTGAAAATAGATGCTTGTAGCTTAGCACCACCACCTTATCCTGAGCAGTTTTAGGAAATGAATATATAAGGATTTCCTGCAGCTTCTTCAGAGTTATCCAAGCTAGAGGGACTGACCTATAAATTCCCTAGATAAAGGAATTTATCTGTTAAGATAAATTTGGCTTTTTTTACCTGGAAATAGTCATTCCTCACAGATTTTTACAATCAAGGCCAATGGTTCACAAACTCCTTTCTTAAATATTCCTGAACTCTTTCTGGCATATATTCACTTTGCCATATTGACTACATTATTTTTTCCCAGCTGACTATTTACAGGAAACCTGAAGCAGATAGGAAAGACAGAGTATTTTTGAGTTCCTGTCCCCCATTTAGAAAGGCCTTTACTTTCCCTCCTATTATTTCCTTCTAAGTTACTTCCAGTGCTCAGATTTCCACCTTTTTCTTCCCTATTAAATTTGCAGGTTGCTTCTTTCCTCTAACTGAGCAAAGAAGCCTTTGGTGCTGATCAGACTGTGCCTTGCTGCATCCTTTTTGCCTCAGAATGTCTGTTATTTGTGCAAAGGAGCAAAGAGCCATTCTGGCCAAAAAAAATCTGTGTCTCTGCAGCAGCCAGGCCCCAACGCCTGAGGGGAAGGCACGGCGTTCCCAGCACGACATTCCCAGCAGTGGCTCCCCAGGAGCCCCCTAGAAGGCTGTGCTAGAGAGCAGCCCCAGGGCATCACTCATTTACTCTCCTCATTTACTTCCTCAGCCACAGGGAATCCAAGGACAGCATCGTATTCCAGCTGTTTGCCAGCCATGGATGATTCCAGATTTACAGACTGTCCTACAGATCTCTATCACAGATAGACTCTTCACTACAAGAATAAGCTAGAGGACATAAAAAATAAAACTTCCTTCCTTAATTAGTGGTCAAAATAAAAATCTAGGCCCACTCCTCTCAGTCATGTTTTCAGCCTTCCCTATTTTACTTAAGTTGTAATAGCTATTTAGGTCTGTAATAGGATTTTACCAGATCTGCATCTAAATAAATCCCAAGCAAGTAATTTTAATATCTGACCTTTGCCAATCACATTTCATCCAGACATGGAATGAGAAAAAGACTGCTTACTATTTGTTTATAATTCTATCAGACATTTAAAATGGTGTTGAAAATGCTACAGACTAACCGGAAAACAGAGCAGGAACTGAAGCACAACATCAGAAATCGGGAATACAGCTGGAGATTCTCCAGAGGAATCTTTCTTCTATTAAGTTTTGCCAATTTATCAAAAGCAGAATCTTCCACGGAAGCAGAGAAAGCACAACAGATCTTCTGATGAAACATAGGCATATGCTCTGCCAGGTCTGTAAGCCAGCCTTGGGAGCAAATTGAAAGTTTCAGATCTGCTGTTCCCAGTCTTTCTGGGAAGATCTTGGAGGTACCAGTCCCTGAGCAGTCTTGCTCTACAAAAATTCCATTCATACAGCTGAGAGAGGCAGGTGTTCCAAGGATCACAATAAATGAGGAGCCAAATAGTCTCAGGACTTGGCAGCCTCAGCCAGGGTTTGTTCAGATTTTGCATGCTCACTGATATGCAACAGCACTCTGGTTTCCCATTGGGATCCAGGATAATACTTTATCTCAACAATCTGGTCAGTTGTTCCCCAGCTGGTCAGGAGAGGACAGGTAAGAAAGTGCTAAAAGCCCTGGCAGTACCTGTCAGCATTGCCTACAACACCCCAGTGCATTTAGTTTCAAAACCTTGCTTTACTGGACACTTGCACAGCTGAACACAGGAGGTGGCTGACAGCATCCAGAAGATTATTAGGCCTCTTGTTTTTCAAATTACAAACAAATTTTTCTGACTACTTCAAAGCTAAACAATAAAACCTCCATTTCCTTGCCAACTGCAGGACACATCACAAACTCCATTATGACCTTACCTCCTTAGCAAACAGCCACAGCTGTCACACAGCATTTTACATTTCCTTTACCTATTCATTGTTTGCACTCCTTTAGTCCACACTTTCTACAGGAACTTTGCAAAATTTTCCCCTACTTCACTTCCTTATTACTGCAAACATAGAGTAGAAAGACCATTATAAAAGCAAAATGGTTCTGGCTTCTGTGCATCTGCTCTCTCATGGGTACACTGCCCATGTGTGCAGTCATTAAAGGCAAGTTAATAATACAGTGCTCTTTTGCTGTATTAGGCAGAAAAGAAGCACTAATCAAGTTCCCAGAGAAGAGATTTACCTTGGGCTCCAGTTTTGTTTTCCATTAACTGCTGCCAGGGTGTATGTATTTATTATATTTATTATTTTCTCTTAATTACATGGAATAAAAATTGATTATTATTCTTCATTTCTCCTGCAAAGAGCTACGTATATTCAAGAAATTAAGGGAGGGATTCCTTTACCACTTATCTTCTTTTACAGACTGATAATTCCTCCTGTACAATATTAGGGTTTAGAAAAAATTAGAAACATCATTACTTGATAGAAAAGATAATCCTAGATTATTCCTGAGTACAGCCCCTAGCTAAGTGGCTGACTTGTCATTTCTTTCCATCTTTGTATAAATTTCCTTTGTTTTTTCTACTGATAATGAAACAATGGTTAAAGACAATTAGAATAACCTAAAATAGCAAGGATTTTCCAGTAAATACAGGAATTAGAATAATTTATTTAATGTGTTCTACTAAGCAGTGCAGCTGCCTGATTTAAGATAGTTATTTTCTTTGTATACTCAAAGAGAAAGAAAATGTGCCAATTGGCAACATAGGCTTAGAAAACAACCACGAGAAGCAGTTCTTGAGAAAAGCTGATCTTGAAAGGACTGAAGCACATCTTTTTTATTAATATGATGGGGAGGAATGGTTCAATTGTTTGCCAGCCTTCTGATCATACATATTGGTCGCAAATGCAATTATACAAAATTATATTCTTCCTTTTTATTTTACTTAATTAAGGAAAGAAGAGTAGCACATCAGACAGGAACAACAAACAACATCTGGAAATTAATCCAATGAAAGGAAACATTAAAATGAAAGGGCACTGCCAATAAATGCTGTTTATGACCAAAGACAAAGATATGGTTTTGTTTTCTAAGCCTTGTTTTGGTTTCCTTTTCAGAAAGAATGTGGAAATATGGAATTGGGATTTAGATCTTCAAGTTCCTGATCTCCTTTAAGTCACTGTTTTAAGATCTGACTGAACAATTAGAACGAAGAATTACAATTTTTATGCAATATGAAGCAGTACTGATTTCATGCAAAGTGACCATAAGCTGTTTCACATAAAACTCCATTGTTCATTCTTCATTAAAAAACGATCAAGAGGAGCTATGCAAGAAATTAAGTCCGAAAGTCAGCAGACAACTTGTCGTGGTTTGGACAGGTATTTACCAAGAAGGGCAGGAGCCTCCCTTGGAATGAGAAATGTAAACCCCCTTCCCTCTGAATTAGTAATACTTTGAAATAAAGGGGCTCTCAGGCAAAGATAGGGAATAGGAATAACAGATCTTTACTAAGTATTTATATGAGGTAGAACAGGCAACAACTATAACGGTGACAACAAAACCAGACCCAGAGAACCCACTGACAGCCGCTCTCAGGTGTCAGGCACCTTCCCCTTTGGTGCAGTTCCTGTCCCGGCCAGCAGGGGCGCTGTGGCTCTGCTGGGCAGGGCAGGTGCGATGGTTCCCCCGCGGCTGCAGGGGGCGCTGTGGGGCAGCTCGGGGAGCAGACGCCAATGGCGGCTTGACCAGCAGTGATCCTGGGGTGGTGGCTGAGATGTGCTGGAAACTCCACAGCTCTCTGGAAACCCAGGACGCCTCGGCAGGTGGGGNAAGTACCAATATTAGCATTCCTAAGGAGGAAAAAATTTCTCTAAAAAAAGTTGACACAACTATGCAGGTATCTCCATTTCTATCAAAGAGAAGTCACTTCTGGTACTATAAATTAAGAAGTGTAGCATCTCATAGGTTGCTGGCATAAAATATCCTAAATCCAAGTAATTATAGGAACAGCAGTTGGTTTTAGCCATGCAGTAGGATCTCACAGGTCAGGTGAGGAAATTCTTAGGGAGAGCTTTTAATCAACCACTCCCCAAATGACTTCTACAAGGTATTTTTTTATAGAGAGGATTCATTACCGCAGAATTAACATCGTAACTACTCTTCTTTCATCATCTGAAAATTACCAGACATTACTTAAAAGAAAGAAGCTTTCCTTTTACTGCTTTATGTAACTTCTTGTCCTGGCCTCATTACCTGAATAACTTTCAATCTTCCATTAGTAAATAATGGGATTTACTGTATATTAAAAGGAGCTGGCAGAGTCATCTAGGATGTTGCACAAACACTGGAATTTATTCAAATGTTTAGCATCAGACTTCATGGATTGAAGATAGCAGTAATATCTGCATTATCCAGTCCAACCCACTGTTCAAAGCACAGTCAACTCCAGCCAGGTTGGTCTGGGTTTTGGATGGGCCTACAACACCAACATTCTATCAAGAGTTCCCTGAACTATCCAATTACGATTGATCTTTTCAGTTAGAACTGTTACATATACAAAAAGTAACTTTTAACAAAATACAATTTAGAAATGTATTTCCACAACAAAAATCAGCTGCATTATATATCTAGAGGATAAAAACCAAGGTAGATAATCTGAAACAGCAGATTTCAGTAGCCTTCCCAGAAATGGCATCCTGACATTTCAAAACATGACCAGTCTAACATCCTCCAGAGAACAGGAAACTGGTTGAGAAAAATCTTACATAATAACAATCTTTTTCACTAAACTCAAAAAATAGGAAAACTCTTATAAACTAAACAGCTAGGTAGATGCTGAGTTAACAAATACTTGATTATTTTTAATGCTTATTACCATAATCAAGGATTTATTTCATCTTTGGGAGAGCAAATGCTGCTTTATTGAAGATTTCTTGGGAAAAAAATTTAAGTCTTCAACAACCCAAGATACTTCCAAGTGCTGTCAGGCACACTAAATACAAATTACTAACTCTAGCAGGGAATCACCCTCCACAGAGGCACGAGTTGCTCCTCCCGCTACATTACTGCAGTGCAGGCCTCAGGTTCAGATCCGATTAATCCTGAAACAGCTCGGCTCAGAACCGCTCAGTGAAAGGCAGGCCTGAAGGAGAGAGAAGCTTTCATTATCCTTCTCCAGCTCACGTGCAGAGATCCCAGATTACTGTAATGTTTGTAAGAGCATCTGTAATCAGGTACCTTTAACTGCAGCTCATTTTTCAGCTGTAAATCTATTTGGGGAATTCTTCTACTACTTCTGTCTTTTAAGTACACTTAAGATCCTCCTCCTTAACAATTCATATCTAATTTCCCCATAAAACAAAATGTTCACTGAAAGTTAACATTTAGAAAAATAATTTTCAATTACACAGACTACATACAAAATGGAAGAAAATCCTCTGTAAGATTGTTCCAAGTCAACTCAATCAACTACTCAGGCAATGTGAACAACAGAATCATGAAAACTTAATATTTTCTTGCATAAATGACAGCATAATATACCGTATGGGCATACCAATTTTACTGGAATACATCCTTTTTTTAAAAATATAACACTCAATAAAGTCATAAAAATAATTTTAAAAAATAAAATTAAAAAATAAATTTAAAAAAAATAAGAAAATAACTGAGTGACACTTTCCAGCCTCACATCGAAACTCTTCTACCTTACATTCTGACATACCAAAATTTCCAACTTTTCTGGAATATCAGTTTTCCTAAGATGTTTGAATATGAGCAGGACAGTAAAGTAAGAGCATTCAAACCCACTTTTTGTAAAAACGCACAAATACAAACATCTTCTATTTGTTGAGAAATAAAAACAGAATTTAAAACCAAAGATTTTCAGGAAGTCAGTTATTTCAACCTTCCATGAATAACCAACAGCCATTCTGTCCTTGAAGACTTTAACAAGGAATTTCTTCAAACTCCCTGGTTAGTTGAGTCTACCAAGTTTGGGCTCAGTTCTTCACAGAGCAGCTACACAGAACTTTGCAAGTGACATATTTGTGAAAGACAGTGGAAGCAACCACAGAGGACAAGTCAAACAGTCCACTGTTTTTACCTCCTCAGATACCACTGGCAACCCAGGAAAGTGTTAAAAGCCTTCCTCACGAAACCATGACGTACAAGTAACATCAAGTTGAGATATCAGCATGCTTGAAGCATCTGTACATCCCTCCACTCTCAAAGAGTAAGAATGGCAATAAAATACCACAAAAAACATTATCAATCACAGTCTGCACATCCAGACAGTGGGTCAGACCTCAAGCTGTTGTTGAAGTGTACTCACTACAGAGGTAGAGCAAGGCATTAGTGCTCCTTAGCAATCAAATTTAAGAGCTGAGACAAAGAGCAAGGCCCAGAACCACCTCCAATAAATAAATGGTTTTCCACCCATTTTCTGGTTTTGAATTTGCAATGCTCAGGTTCCAGTAAGTGAACAGTCAGAGTGTGAAATCTAGAGAGACACCCAGCCCAAGTCCCAGCTATCCACTGTGTCTCCCTCCCCAGAGCTGAACCGTCCCCATGGCTACAGTAGGCTCTCCACTGCCCACCTTTTCCCTAAGGGCTCGCCCAGTCCAGCTCATTCCCCATCCCAGTTACCCCTCTACTTTCAGGGATGCTAGCTCCTAGTCTCATCCTCACAGCACGTCAGCTGATGTGCTCAGATCCAAACAGGTCTCATACCACAAGATGTGGACACAAGCCTGCGGTGAAGGACCAGGCTTCAGAGCCTTGAGGGAAACCAGTTTCATAAAGCTGCAGGAGCTGCATTCCCAGCAAGGTTCAGGCATGCCCTACATGCACCACAGGTGTTTCACTACCTGCCACCAGCTACCTCATATCCCCTGCAGCATCACTCCTGAGCAGTGCTGTGCTCTGCCACAGAGCACACGCACTCCTGCTCAGCCTCAACTGGCCTGCCCTTGGGCTACTCAGCTGGCCAGGGCTTGATTAGCAGTAATATAAATATGAACAAGGTGGGCAACTGCAGTTTACTTCCTGATCTGCCTCAAAGTAAAATGTATCATTATTCTCCTCACATCTTTTAAGTGGGAGAGGGGCTGGTTTGGCTCTGCTCCCTGCCACACACACAGCACAGCTGAGGGACAGAAAGGACACAGCAGCTGCCACCACCTGTGGCACAAGAGCCACACACACGTCCAGACTAAATTACACATATCTGACCCAAACATTTAGGTAATCCTAACATAAAAACCCAGTTAAGAAACAGAAATGTTTGGAATACACAAGAAGGAAGTGAAATCAGAACTGATCAGAAAAATAAACAGACCCATATATATATACACACACACACACACACACACACACACACACACACACACACACACGTGTATCTCTAACCTATAGCCATAGTAAGGTGAGAAACTAATGAACTAAAACTAATGATGCTCAAATATCATGAACAACATTCAAAAAGTAAGGAGAATTCAGTTCAAGAAAGCAGCTCTCATATTATCACTGTATGTGACCTTTCTTTGCCAGCCTTAACATTCTAGGACTGATCTTTATGGAAGGCCAGAGGAGGATGCAGAATAATTGTTCAGACACACCTCCCTGTTTTCTGAAGGCAGAGACAGAAGCACCTGCCAGCACTTAGTGCTGCTCACAACAGTCACTTCCACTCACAACTCCATTAATCCCTTCTGACCCCTTCCCAGGGAAGAGAATGACCTTACTGTGACTGAGTAAAAGCACAACTCAAGAACCATGGAGTTTGTACTGCTACACTCCACTGAGTTCAGTAACATCTTGTTGTAAAGAATAAAGAGACAAGAGCTCGTCATTAGGAAAAAGCAAGTGCTTATTACTAGAACAACATGACTGCTCCAGTGGATACATTATTATCCACACTAGAGTATGATTCTGCCTATGATACGATACCCAAACCCAGTTGTAACTCCTGTTACTGAATGTCCTAAAATGCAAATATATCCCCTAACAACGTATGTCTATGAGTAAAATAAGAAAGGATAACAATAGTACACAAACAATATAGAAGAATTTTTGAAACTATTCAGAAGAAAAACTGCTGCCTTTCAGAAGAATTATAAATGTATTTGCAATTTACTATGTGTCTGAATTACTCTGTGAACAGAAAATCTTATAGGTTATTGTGGAGAGCATTTTGCTTCACTTTCCATTGTACCATTCACTGTGATAAAACCTCGGTGAAAAACAGATGCTCATACAAAAGCAAGTACCTTCTGACAAGATGTTTCTCCCAGTTTGCATTAAGAACTCTTCAAAAAAAGATTTTTGAAAATTTATTACTGTTACCAACAAGCTTGATTTCATTTGACATCCTTGAAGCTTATTAGACACTTTAAGTAATTGAGGAAAATAAAATAAATACGTGTAGGAACCACAAAGGTTATACTGTATGTTTCAAATGTCAGGGTTAAATCCTAAGTTCCTGTACGGTTCAGGCATTAAGGCCTAGTTTCAACAGAACAGACAATGCAGAGCCTACACAATTTAGGCACGCAAGTCCTTGGCAATGGCCCTGTTTCAGCTGCACACTTACCAGGCAGGGCATGTCCACCATCTCCAGAGCCAGAGACACCCTGGATGTCACCAGAGCAGCTTCCTGGCAAAGCAGCTGCCAGAGGAGGATCTTTGGAGGTGCCATTCGTTGAGTGAGGTGTCCCTGAGGCAATGCAGCTCTCACTGGCAACACTCAGACAGGAAGAAGCCTTAAGGCAAATGATCAAGCCAATGTGCCAGCAAGAAATAGGAGACCATATCCAGAAAAACAAGCTGACTAGCCAGGCTCATGAGAGGGAGAGCAGAGGGCTGAAATGACAGCAGGGAGGATGTGCTTGGGAGCCACGCAGCAGCAGCACAAAGCCAGGAGCAAAGCGTGCCCCAGGTGGATCGTGGGCCAGGAAATGTTTCCACTCTCAGGAATGAGCTATGGCACAGAGGCTCTGGGCCTCACTCAGAGCACAGGGCACAGGGGAGGAAGGCATGCACACAAACTCCCATGTATTCCACAGACAGAGCACTTGCTCGTGGAATACACAGTGTTCCCAAGGAGAGGAAGGGAATCACAACCCTTAAACTGTGATATGGTAACAAATGGCTGTCATCATCTTTAGAGCTCATTCAGTTCCCAGGCCTGGCTTATTGAAATTACTAACAGAAGAGCCAAAAAGACACTGATAAATCAGCACTGTTTCCTGGATCTATCATCTCTTCTTCAGAGAGTTAGAGCTGTAAAATAAAGCAATTGACATCTGATAATCTTCTCACTGAAAAACTTATTTAACACAGTCTCAGTAACAGCCATAAACTATTCTCAGTGAGAGTTTTTCCATTCAGTAATAATCATACAGGCAGATCAAGAGCTCTAAAAGAAACTAAAATCTTTTCATTCCCTCCTGTTATGTAACCTCATACCTTTAAATCTTCTGTATTTTTCATTTCTTCTTCTTTGTCTTTGCCACCTTGTGCAGTCACTGTCTTCTGCAGCAAATTATGACACTTTCCCTTACTGTCATATTTCAATAGCTGCTTTCTGACATTCTCAAGTCAGTGAGGTGGGTTATGTATTATTCTTTCCCACCTACTGTATGTTATTTACCCCTAAAACCATGATTATTTCTGAAATAGAAAAGATCATCACAATTTTGTTTGAAGAGTCTAAGAATTTAAGACCGTTTGACTTAAAATCTTGCAATTTCACACCAGGGATACACAGGAAAGCATTCTTCAGACACACCTACAGCAATCTTTTGGGCTAATACAGGATGCTGTTCATCACATCTGCATCCTGCCACGTACTCTGGCTAGTACAGGATAGAATCACAGAATCTTTTACGTTGGAATAGCCCTTCAAGATCATTGAGTACAACCCTTAAAGGTGGATGCCTTCCCTTGTAAAACTTTCAGCCACTTAACAGCAAACCCTGACCTATCCTAGAACAGACACTGCAAGAGAAATCTGTCACAACAATGTACCAAAGACTTCCATTTCAAGCTAACCAGAGCTGAAGAAATCTCACTATCTAACCCATGTGTAAAGCACTTCCAAAGAGGTTCAAGAATTAAGACTGCATTCAACAGCATTTTGAGTAAAAATTTTATAGCACCTTTCTCTGGTATAAGGCCTGAAAGCACAGCTTGAATAAAGCATCTGTAAACACCCAATAAATAAAGAGAAATATCAAGAAGTACAATATCTATGAGATGAAAAAAAAATCTGATATGCAAAGATTATTTTAGTCCCTACATTACATTATCCTAATGACAACAGAACAAGACAAAGCAAACAGTCTCATTAGAGCTTTAGACTGTGTTAATTGCTGTGACTTACAGAACAGAAAGGAATTTAAGCTTCCCAAAGAGGGAACAAATATCTGTATCACACAATTGTTCTCTCAATGTGCTTGATGAATCATCCTGAGGTATCTTTAGAAAAGAACATTATGCCTACAGAAAATGTTTACAGATGAAATGCATGAGATTAACATTGTGTACCCATATTAACAGTATTGAGTCTCCACTGTTTCAACATTTACCTGCCAGACATAACAAGTGTCAAATTCGTTTGTCAAAGCTAAAAGAAAAATCACTTTTAAAACACAAGCTATGTTCCTTTTCAAAAATTTCACAGCTGAATTAGCCTACAAGCATGTCAGACAACCAGATTTCTGGATTTACCGAACACTCCTGTCTTCCCAATATAGCAGTTTAGTCATTCTTACACTTGTGAATTGGTGCTCTTCTCCTCTTCTGGTGTCAACACCCTGCTTGAAAACACCACTAACAGATTACTAACCTTCTGAGAAATTTTTATTTAAACTGTTGCATTCTACAGGAACAGAGATTATATTTTCAAACTCTGGTCGAGGAAGTGGCATTACAAAGAAACCCTTGTTTCTGGCATATGAAGGATTATGTCGGTTCTGAACCAGTGACGGTTCACAATAAGCATACAATAACCTAAACATGTACATTTTGTTCGTGGTACGGCATTTTCCACAGACTTTATATACATGATATGATACAATTCAAACTCATTCGGGGGGTCTGGACTTAGTTTTTGCTTAGATTTCTGTAGAAAACCCATCCTTTTCAATCTTCTAGAGAGCATGTGCGAAACAGAGGTCAAACTGAACTTTAACTGGGTTAAGTGAGGCTGCCCCAGCAGGAGGCAGCCCCGAGCAGGTTACTCACGCTGCGCAGGTACTGGGCCAGCAGGTCCTGCAGGGCCTGGCGGATGGCCGTGCACTCGGCGATGATGCGCTCGCGGTGCGAGTCCCGCGTGCACGGCGAGTCGGCCAGCAGCGCTGCCCCGCTGATTATTGCCTCCAGCCGCTGCTCCAGGGAGGGCCTCACCTTCTCCTCGGTCACTACCAGAGCATCCAGAACGATTAACTTCTGGAAAAAACGAGGAGTACAGGTAAGAAAAGTCAGCCCGTTAAGCTGCTGCTTTATTCTTTACTTGCAGGAACTGCAGTGACGTTTTGCTTTCCAGATATGCTTCCACTGGAAGAATCCGAAACACTTACGACCATGGCAGATTCTGTTTTCCCTAGGAGGGCTACACACAGAGGTCATCTGCAGACAAAGCCAGGGTCTCTCTGCCATTCAGAGCCCAAGCTTTGTTTGAAAGAGGAGTTCAAGGCCTATAAGCTTTAGTCTTTTAGAGATCTGGAGGACCTGAGGATTTAACTCAGAGCAAGCAGTGCTAGCTTACAACTGAGAAAGTTAAGTCAGATTACAGGAGCAGTCTAATTCTGCTGAGTTTTAGCCTAATACAATCCCACACTGTGGCAGAAAGTCACTGCTGCCCCTTTTAACTGACAAAGATAAAAACCACCGCTTTTGTTGAACGACTGTTTTTTCAAAGGACCTGGATATAAGTGTCCTTTTGCTTTTCAGTAGGAAGGGTAAACAAAAGCAGACAACTCTTTTGGCTTTATAAAATTATGTTTGTGTGGCAAGCAAATATTCTAAAGAGAAAGTAAAGGAGAATATGATATTTTCACGAAATGTGAAAGTATATTTGAGCTTCAGCACTTGAAGAAATTCAAACCAGTAATTGTTAATGTAACTGAACATCTGAAACTGTGTCATTATGGTCCTGATCTTCAAACCTATACTCCACATACACCCATTCACCTCTTGCATCACATCCATAAATGGTTTCAAGCTTTCAGAAGAAATATTAAACAAGAAAACTATGTCAGATAACCTGATGTGAAATTTAGGTGAATCAGAACTTACCTGTGCTTATCTCCACTATGTGCCAGACTACTTCTAAACTGGAGAATTTTAATTTTTTTTTTCAATTTAGATTTAATAGGACAATTTCAGGGACTGTCTAGCTTAAGCTAGAAATGAAAGTGTTCTATTAGAACACCGTAAGATAAAAGCTTAGACAGTGAGGCAAGGGGACTTGAGTCACAAGTTTGTGGTAGAGATTTGTACCTCTGCCTCCCTCATTCCTGTTACAGCCCTTATCACCAAGGTGCTCTGGGGTACCAGACATCTGCTCAAGCTGTGCCACACGTGATCACTCTTCACTGCAGCAGCAACTTCCCTTCAAGCTCCTGTATCTCAAGTAGCTCACTCTATGCCAAGCTGTACATCCAGTGTCCATCGTAATGTAAAACACACCTGGCACGAAGAATGTTGAACTGTTGCTGCAGAAAAAACAGCTTCATTGACTGGGGAAGACTAAGACACACCTGGAGGCCACAGCCAATTAGCCATTTAGATGGGAAAATTACTCCCTTCAAATCTCAGCTGACCCAAAGCAGCAATGTCTTCCTTTGGGAGATAGTTTGGAGAAAGTTCACACCAACACGGACAAATAGTACTGGTCAAAAAGCTACTATGGTTCATCTCTGAATAAAAAAATCTAGGCAGTAACAACCATGAGTTCAGACTCTTTCCTACAGATGAAATTCTTCAAATAATTTCATTACTTATTCATAATCAGTACATGTGCACAAGAAAGATTCAATGAGAAGATACCAGACACACAAGAAGCAGTCTCTGGTGGGTTTGATTTAACAGGCTAAACAGTGGTCAGATACTCTTATGTAGCTTACAGACTCAAGCATAAGGGAGCATTTAAGAGGAGTGATTAGATCCCTGTTTTCTCCTTCACTGGTCTTCTGAGCCTGGAAAAAAAGAGGGCCCATGGGTATCCAGAAACTTGGCTGTATTTCCTGACGTTCTGGACTGACGAACTGCTCAGCTGGACGGCCACGGTCACTCGAGGACCACAGAGCAGCTGAACACGCTGACAGACTCAGGCATGCAGGTCCTGGAGCATTTTGTGAGAAATCTCTTTGCATTCAGAGGATGAAAGACCAGGGAAAGGCATTAGATAACCTGCATCCACATGCTCTTTTCACACATCTTAATATGCAATTAAATTTTAAAGTTACAATTTTGTGTTTATGTACAAATGAGACAGTAGTTGCAGGGAGTCTTTAAGAGGAATTGTTGAGAATCTACTGATCTATGAGTTAGCTGCTCTAATTTTGCTGGTGGTTTCCTCACCTATGAATCTTTAACAACTTTCACGGTGCCAGCCCTGGCGAAGGAAGAATGATATTGCAAAACATCTAGATGCTTGACTGTTGGGTAAGCTCCGAGATACATTTCCACACTATAAACATTTAATGAGATTTGTTCCCACCAGATTATTTACTACATCAATCTATTTCATGGCACTGTATTTGCAACAAGAAGACAGAGCAAAGGTTATTTCAGGTCCTTAGCCAACAGAACTTCCTGTAAAGCAAGAAAAGTGCAACCATCTAATTCATAAAATCATTTTAGAAGTTAAATGCTCTATAAATTGTGCTTTATCTAACTTACACAGCTTCAATTCCCATTTGTGCTACCTTGGTAAAAATATATTTACAACTCGATAAACAAATGGCTTTTTACAACAGTCAGACTTCGATGTTCTCACATTTCCAAGAAAAACACAATTCAATTCAAAATACAGGATTTTTTTTCCATTTTGTGATTATCACAAATCTCAAATTTTTGAACAATAAAAAATGTTACTGCATTTTTACAATCATTTAAATAGTACTGCTTACATAGAGTTAGGATGAATTTGTCTGAAGTAAAAAAATGCAACCCTTTTGACTTTTTTCAAAAAATTTTTAAGTAATCCAGGTAAATAGTGGATGTCATATAAGAGATCTCATTTGTCATTCACAGTTACATTGTAACAAATTATGTTTTACTTTTACTTGTTTCTTTTTCCTTCCATTTCTTAGGGAAATAGATTAGAAACTGTCATTTTAAAACCCCTTGTGAGAAGCAGGAACGGATGACACATAATGTGCAATTGTAGCCTGTTCCTTTGGGGGGGGGGGGAATCTGTCTGATTTGACTTTGAGCATGACTGAGAGGTCTGTTTTGATCAATAAACTGCCACTACAAAATTTGTGTCATATTTCAACATATTTCTTTAATGTCCCATTGAAAACTTTAGACAAAAATCTCCTACCATCAGTCCTAACACAAATTTTCCTGAAAATGTATCACAGTCTTGGCACTGGGATGCTGAGATCTGGTAAGTCCAAGAATTTACAATCAAAACTACCCATATTTGCAAATGTGTTTAGAAACATTCATTCCTTTTGTTGATCTGGGCCTACTCAATGAGGATCATGGTTACACCCCATGAGGATCATGGTCTGTAGTTTCACCAACAGGAAATCTTTTACCATTTGTGGTAGAACAATGGAAAATGACACTGGCAAGAGCCAGAGCAGCCATGACAAAAAGGAAAAACTCAATAGAAAAGCTTTGGATGAGGTCAGGAATAGAGCAAGTGCTGCCTTCCTCCAGGTATTTGCTTGGATAATGGAAGCAGAAATGCAGAGGTGGGAAAAGCATATTGGCCATGTCACTTTATTTAATGATAAGCAGCAAATATAATGAGGTTTCTGAACTGCTCGATTATATAAATTACAGAATGATCCCAATGACACATTCTGGAGTCAAGAACTTCAGCTTGCACAGTAGCAGCTCAAATGTAGCCAAGGTAGCAGTGGGCACTGTCAGCTGAGAATCACTTAGGAGCAAACTGAACTCCTGGGTTCTGCCCACTTACTGCAGGACTCCCGCAGCAGTGACACACCTGGAACTAACTCTGCCCTGCTGTTCGAAGGCAGCCAAACACTGAACACGTGCATGAAGCCTTCATTCCAAACTCCTCTGAAGAAATGAAATCATTTCAAGTGATACTGTTTCGACTAGGACTAAGCAGAGCAACAATCTCTAAAGCTTTTTGGCTCATCATTTATGATACTAATATTATTAAAAAATATAAATAAACCTTTTATCCAAATATATTGTAACCTCACACGTTTACATACCTCGAGCTCATCAAGTGCACTTCCAAGAGTAGCTGTGTGAGATGCAGGTTGTTCCATTTTATTTCCAATTCCTTGGGAAGCATTAGAAATTACATTGAGAGCATTCTGTATTTCATTGCAAATTGAATCCTTGCTGGCTGTAAGGGATGCAACATCTGAATGTTCCAAACAAGCTGAACATATTGAATGCAGGAAAGCAGAATTTTCCTTCAGGGATGCACGTGCTGCAGCAATTTCATCTCGCTGATTGCTAGATTTCAAATCCTGTCAGCGAAAAGAACATGCTGTTTATTTCCAAAAGAACTCCAAAACTGACACGTATAAACATTTTTTCCATTTCTATCTCTACTCTGCTTAAGGAAACATCAAGTTAAATTCATCAAAGTTTGTGAAAATGTACTGTACAAAGTATGTGTAAAACAACCACAATTTTTAGTGTGTCTTACAACCAGCACCATGAACTGTCTGTGTTTTGTTTGTTTTTAAGCAGTTTTCCTCTGAGAAAACTGCCCTGGAAATTAGCTGTCTTTCCTCCTAGCCATGTCTTTCTTCAGTGGCAATAGAGAGGGACAGAGGTGCACACAGAGTTAAGGCATTCTATAATTGTTGCATCTGAACAAATTTTCTGTTTGTTTCCCTGTCCCAGTAGCCTCTGTCTCGAGCACACTGCAGAAAGGAACAGCAGGTCAGGGATAAGAATTGCAGGCTCCCGGGAAAGGGGAAGCATGGAAGGTGTGGAAATACAAAATGTGCTTGAGAGAAACCATCTCGAGGTGCCACTGCCTGCTTCCCCTCTGTCCCTGTTGTTGCACACTTGAAGCATTCAGAGATCTTAGCACACCCATCTGGCTCCTCCTTTCTCCACCCAGACCTCCTTGAAACCCTGCAGCCTCCCACCACCAGAAACAAGGGACACCCTGCTTGCCACAACTCCCAAGTCCAATTTAACAGGTTGCAGGAATCAATCGTGGGCACTGTTATTTGGACAGCTGGAAGTTACAGACTTTGAAACAATCACGCAGCCGACATCAGGCTGTACAGAGCCTCCTGCCTCATCCTATTTTATCATAAACATTTTTCCCTTGCTTCTTCTGCATCTTGTCCCTCTGAAAAGAAAACTAATAGATATTTGCGAAATGGCTTGGGTGAAGGAGACAGTTAAATTCAGGGGAAAAATAAAAAAGGGCAAATAGCACATCTGAGCCTGTGGCACCAGATTCAAATGATGAGAAGAGCACGATGAAGAATGAGCAAGTAAATGCATACAAAACTTCTCACAGCCTGCCCACAGGCAATCTGAAGTCTAATTATTTTCCTTTGCACTGCATCAGGATCTATATGCATTATTTACAAAAGCATCACAGTATCCACTTCTCACTGCATTAAGTTTTTAAGTTTATGGCTGAAGAGCATTTGATATTAAATGAACCAGTCCTGTATTTTTAAAATCTCATTTACTCCAAGATATGCATTGGACATAGGATTGCATCTTTCTTCCTCAGGCTAACTTTGAAATTTTGGAGATATAGTAACAAAAAAACCAAAAGCAAACAAAATGAAAGAGATGTAGTCTTAAGCAGAGGCAGACAACAGTTTAACCAACTGATCATCTGAATCAGAAAACTGTGCTTTCTTGAGTTAACACATAACATATTTTTAATAAACAAATATATAAATGAATCACCACTGTGCAAGAATGATTTCATTGCCCAGTGTGTTCAACTCCAAATACTACTGCACCTCCAACCTCAGTAAAGCAGCTGCAATTTGTCCAGTGCACTGGACTCGTTCAGAAAAGAAGTGTTATTTAAACACTGATTCTGGTTCTAATCAGTGAATCTATCTTTCCTGCAATTATTACCAGACAGCAGACTGCCCTGTTTTCTCCTGTGCTACAAGGAAGCCACAGACCTAGAAAGACAATGGAAAGTCAATGCCACACTTCAGCCTAACTGGCTTCTATTATTAATCATTTCTTACTTTGCCACATCACATGCAAACAATCAAACCCAAAAGCCTTTAAAAATTACTTTTCCCCCTCTAAAACAGTACTGTCTAACCAGGATTGAGGGGTTCATAAGACAGCCAAAACTGGTAAACCAGTAGCACAAAGCCAGTAACAGTAATACAATGTCTGGAAAGGTCCAGTAAGTTAATGGTTTTGTTTCACATAATACTCTAGAGAGATTCAGAATCATGGCATTGATAAATTCTCCTACAAAAAGCCCCAGTTTTGTTCAGTACCATGTTAAAATGAAAAAAAAAATGCTCAGACCCATGAAATTCATCATTACTTTTTCGTTTAGCTATGAGCTTGGAGAGCCCTCAAAGAAGCCACAGAACCATTATTCCTTTCCATATTGAGGAAGAACTTACTCCTTGACATTTTTCATGTGAAAAAGAAGAAACATCTGATAATCTTAGTCTGATCTTCTGCATAAATGGACCAAAAAGACCCTTAGCA
Organism: Notiomystis cincta; assembly: GCA_013398075.1. Taxonomy (NCBI): domain Eukaryota; kingdom Metazoa; phylum Chordata; class Aves; order Passeriformes; family Notiomystidae; genus Notiomystis; species Notiomystis cincta. Next base: position 54,290 of record VZRX01007734.1, read on the forward strand.
CTGAGTAAATTCACTATCAAAGCTTTGCATATGTGGATAATCAGAATAATGAACTAGTTCTTTGAAGGAGGAAATTAGTCTCTACAAATATCCGCAGTTCACCCAGCTACTTTACTGCACTTCAGGCTATTTTATTTTTTCTTCATGGTTTAGCACTTTCTTCTTATTCCAACTTCTTTTTAGAATGGGTTTTTCCACACTACATCAGTTATGTCATATGAGACCAACTGAGATTAAAGATAATCCCATCTCCAACCACTGCCAATCCAAGAGGCCCACTATAGGAACTTTTCCCCAGGCTGCTGTCCTAGACCTCCCAGGACATACTTCTGGTCTTCCTCATACCCAGTTGTCCACGATAAGAATGGAAAATGAATGGACAATCAGAGATTCCCAGCTGTGGATTGTTCCAGCTAAACACAGTGAAGAAGACTTTTAAGAACTTGAAAACTACCTTCATTGTTAAGCTTTGATTGCACTACTTCAATAAGGAGAAAAAAAAGGAGGAAAAAATCACAAAAACCTGTTCTTTATCCCACATAATACATCTAAGGTTTGACAGCTCAATACACCAGGAAGCCAGCTCCTGTTCACTGAGCATTCCCATCAGCACAGCTCACGGGGGCTGGGATCACCGTGGGTACAAATCACGCTGCTGTATTTTGCATCAGTTGTAGCTTCAAAGTGCACTGCAGTACCCAGCCTGCTCTCTGCAGAGATAGATGTTATTGAACTGAGTTCTGTATCCAGCAAAAACACAGGCATACAAACCCCCACAATTTCATACTACTATAGAAATAGGGGACAAAAGCATTCCTTTTTATCACAGCTTAAACCTGGGCTTTAGCATTCAGCTTTTAGTCGGAAGCGACTGCCAAATCGTGCGTGGTTGGTTATTCAAACACCATAATAAAGCTCAAACTCTTCCAAGTGTATTCATGCACTGTTCATCTGGGCAAGGCTCCAGATGACATATTTCATAAGTATTGTGTCATCCTTTTCAGTGGAAGAAAGTATCTCACAGACAAAAGCAAGTGAAAAAGATCCAGGGGTGACACTGCCAGAAGATCTCCCTCAGCTGTGTCAGTTGTGCCAAGGGACCACTGTTTACACAGATGTTGGAGTTTACATACCTCAGGGGTCTGCCTGGCCTCAGCCAGGAGCTGCATCCACAATCCCCTGGGCCCTGCAGCCCTGGGACCTTCAGTCCCTCTCCAAGGCATGCCACTGTGCCTGGGCACCACAGGGCTTGGGCACCACAGGGGTGCCAAGCCCTAGCTCAGCCACAGCTGTCCCTGACAGTCTGACCTCCTGAGCTCCAGCCAGCCCTGTCATGACACTTCTGATCCACAGACTGAGCTCACAGCTTGTCCTCAGGGCTGCCTCATCACCACAGACGTTCCTGGGGATCTGACAGGGCTGAGCCTGGCTACCACAGCTGGCATGGCCGGCTTCTGCCAATGTCCAGCTGGTGAAGCTCTGCCTCAGCAAGCAGCCAGCCCTCGCTGCACCCCACAGGACCTTTTTCAGATAAGCATTTGCCATCAGCAAGGATCACCTGGTATCAGCTCCATCATAAACCTGACCCTGCCTGCTCTACAAAATACTCAGTTTGACAAGTTGCAAACAGCATGAGCTAGTGGCTCCTTTCCTCCACAGAAGGCTTTTAACTACATCTGCATTGATGATGTACACAAGTGACTGTAGCCACACAAAAAAAGACATGAATAAATACTGGGAAAAACAACTGGCAGGATAAAGACCTTGTCAGCACAAATGAAAGACCACTAGATGATAGAGCTGTGCTGCACGGACTACCAAATGTTCCCTTACATGCATTCCCAGTGAGTTCAAACACCACTCAGCCTATCCTTACCAAGCATGATCACAGTATGTGCTTGACTGTGAGGAATTCCAAGATAACTTTCTAATAAAAAAAGTCTTACCTGGCCTCTAGACTAATTTTTTCTGACTTGAGAAATGATCAGTAGTTCTTAGTGCCTCATGGTATCACTACACTACAGCAAGTATAAAGCACAGAAACACCACAGACACATGCAAAAGACACTCTGAATGGCCAAAACTGCAAGGCAGAGTTTGTTTGCATGACTATACAAAATATCAAGTGTTACAGCACAAATCTACATCAGCATTACCATAAACCTAAGCCTTAAGTAATACTCTCTGTCTCTAAGCGACTCAACAGTCTTTATAAAACCTGAGTATCTTTCAGTCAGCTGACAGCAAGCAGAGACTGGATTTACAGGACTGAGGTTCCCAGCAGAACTTGCTCTCTGTATCTATACCTATATACTATTCATCTGTGCCAGTTTGGACACAAATCCAGGAGGAAACAAAGTCTCCAGCCAGGTAAAAACATGTAAACATTCTGGCTGCAAGGCCAAGTGAGCCGCTCTGAAGAGTCCTCCCAGCTGCAGTTTAAAGGCACAAAAAACTTCCAGCAGGTGATGGGGAATACAGGATTGTCACAGAATCCACCCCATGACATCATCATACAGGTGTGATACATAATTCCACAGAGCAGCAGTTACCTTATACAAAGCCATGACTGGTTAACACTCCCGCTCCTGCAATTTACTAATGTTTTCCAGAAATTTGTTGTTCAGACAGGGAAGGATGCAGTTCCTTTTGATGATTTGGTTGCATCTGATTGTAACTACTGCACAATGTTCTGTCTCCCCCATGCTTTGGCAACTTCTAGCCCAGTTACTGATCATGGAGCAATCCTTGCTGTCACTTCTCTATCTGCTATTTCAGGATCTGGTCCCTGCACTCCAATACCCTGCTGTTAACTTTCAGTCTCCTAGATGAAGTAGCTGATTTGGAAAGGTAGCAAAGCAATTTTTTTCCTATAAGAATTAGTACATTAGCTCACAAAGGTTTTCACCTAGTACAGCTACAGTCACATTTGTCACCAATGAGCTTGCCTAGAACTAGAGCAGGGACCAGGAGAGGTCTCAGAAGGTAGAAACCTTCAGAAGGTCTTATCACATCTGGAAGCTTTAACTAAGCTGTTAAAGCTTTCAGGAAATGTTCTGGCCTGGACTTTTTTCAATGGAAGATGACTCACTGAAAAATGCAGCAGAAAGGCATTCATCCACAACTATTTTTTCCCACAGTTTTATTAAACACTTGTAATACCATATGTGATTATTTTACTTGCTTCTTTTCTGAGGTTTTAAAATTAGAAGGGATTTGGGGATGTTTATTGGATTGAAAACTTGTTTCCTTCCCTGCCTTAGTGGTATTAGGCTACTTACAAACAACCTAAGTAGATTATTTCTGCTGGCAGATCACTTCATATAGGGTCCACAAGCACTTTCACTGACACAGTTTAACAGACAACAAAACAATCTTTCACATTTAGCCTGCTCAAGTCATCTTTTCATATAAGTAATCATGCCAGAATGTATTACATCTGCCACAGGAGTTCAGGATCTCTTCTGCAACAAATCAGCTCAAGTTTCCCCAGGTACAAGTTTCTCCTCATTTCAAGCAGAACACAGTTCAGTTTTCCTAGATTTATTATCTTATTATGAAAGATGGGAAATCATCAACAATAAACAGGTACAGGACTTGTATCAGGCAGTCTGTTCCACCTATGCTTTCCTCACAGATTATATACTCAACAAATCTTCATGGCTTTTGCCCCTATTCTTCTGTCAAACTCCAGGTACAGTTTAACTCTTTTTAATATCAATTATAAATACTTCTGAAATATTTAAAATAACGTACTTCTCTTTTTTCTAATTAAAAACCTCCACAACTGAAACAAGCTGAATCAAGTAAATCAATGACAGTCTCCTCCAGCCTAGATGCACCCAAACCAAACTGCAGGGAATATTAAGTTTCTCTAACTTGCAGACACGTCCAATTGACGTGCCTAAAGAGCGTCATTCAAGCAAACAGGACTGAAGTGCTAATCCATCAAAACAAGCTTATTAGCATTACCAATTTCAGCAATGTTAACAGCAGGGTCTGTTTTCACTGCTCAGCTGAAACTGCAAAATGTGCTGGTTTCAAGTATTTATCATGGACAAACCCCTTTTTTTCCCCTGTATATCAATTTAAGCTTCAAAATTTTGTTTTCTGCATACCATGCAAACACTTCCAGGACAGGAACTCAGAGCAAGAAAGAAGCAGCCATAAGTCCTTGAGCTCTGAACTGAATGTTAATGCATTGTATGTGATAGATTTAATACAGAACTGAGAATAAATGACTTCCAGCAGCTGCACTCTAGACCTATAAATTTCTGTGAGTACTACAAAATCCATACAGAGGAAGAACAACTGTATAATTTACAGCATCAGTAAGTGTCAAGAAATGCTGCAAATACAGAACTTGATTTCTTCCTTTTAACATTCCTATTAAAATTAGAAATTATCCTTACATAGATTCTATTTAGATTAGGAATTTTATTCATCTTCCCTGGTGGCACATCAATGCAGAACACCATTTAATTCTTACCACTGTTAAACTCAATTCAAGAAGCATAAACAGCAAAAGAGTTTGATAAAATTAACATGGAACAAGCTAAGGATTATCTTGTGTTTTACATAGCAAGTGCTTTGAGAAGATGAGGAAAGGGCAGTACTCTGACGAGATTATCTATACTACCCAGCAAGCATATGCTACATAAATCCACAGCAGCAAATCTTAGGGGCAAAGGTTTACACAGTTGGGTTTTTATCCAGCTGCATCCCTACCAACAATACTGACAGCCACCATGTCCCACACTCCTGTTCCTCCTGATGCTTCTGAGGATCCTGCATCCCCTTCACAGCACAGTGTGAGCAGTCCAAGAGTTTGACCCAATACACTATAAATACATAACACAGTAGCTATAAAAACAGGATAAACTGTGACCAGTATCTTCAAACTGCACAATGGCATTTGTTTTATGGAAATATTTCAATGTTTTGGTTCTCAAATTCACGTGTCCACTCAAGAGCTATAAATGGTTGCTAATTTGTGGACACCAAACAAGGGATTGTTAAAGGATGAACCAGACCTGAATTTTTCACTAACAAAGAAGTACCTTCAGCAAAGGGAAAAAAACCCTTCTGACTTTTTCCAGACAACAGACACCATAACAGTTTTTAATTAAAACAAACAAACACACACCGCAATCTGTATTAACATCCTTATTAACACAAGTAATTTCAAAATCCATGGAGCCACAAGGATTTTGTTTTGCTGAAGGCATTATAAACAGCTCCAGGACTGAGATCAGTATGGGACTGCATTGCCTGGTACATTTATTACCTTAAGAGCCTACTATGTGTTAACAGTGGTTTAAACCTCCAACTTAAATTGTAAGTTCACTTCAAACTTTTATAGTTGAACTGATCCAACTTTTACAGTTTAATTGACTCAATGACTTCCTGGTGTCCCTAAACTGCATTTTTTATATAGCAGTAAAGTTGGTAAATGCTGTTTTCTTGATCTCTAAATAGGTAAGAAATAAGGTGTTCAAGTCCCATGAAAAAATCAAGCTGAAGTAAACTGGACTGAAAAAAGACATTTCATTAACATTTTTGTTGAAGACAGTCAGAAGTTTCAATATATAATTTCCATTTTCATAAACTGAATGCCCTATCACAGATTCAGTCACAGGAAAGCCCTTTAAACTGGGCAGAACTCTGCCTTACCCCCGTAGTAGACACACAATACTAAAAACAAACCAGGAAGCCTGTTTGTATTATCTCACATGGAACTATTTTAATAGATCTCTCCTCCAACCCCTCTCCACATAGAACTCTGAATTCCAGTTAAGTTTGGAGAAACTTAATAAAGAAAAATATTGCAGGGGAGAAAGTAAGTCTGAAAAAAAAAAACTGGCTTACTTTGTACTGGTTTCTGTAACATTTTCCATTACAAAAGGCCTGCTTTCAGCTGTTCCTAATTTTGACAAATTAATAGCTTGGGCTAAAATTTCTCATATCAGATCTATGAAGAGGGCTGTTAATTTTTCCTTATTTGATGGGGTATTTTGTTCAGAGAAAATATGGGCTCAGGTACTTTCAGGTTAAAGGCTAAGGAAAGCATTCTCCCCATGTCAATAAAGTCTGAGCAGTATTTTCTGGAGCAAATACACTATTTGCAGGTTTTTTGGAACAACTGACTTAAGATTTGCTTCATTTAATATCACAAAGTTGAAATAGCAACAATAAATATAAAGCACGAAGCACTACAGAGTAATGGTAAGAGAGGAGAAAACTCAGGATCCGCTGTCCTGGTAGACTGCTCTGACAGGGTGCACAAGGTGGAGGAGCAGAAATAGTATCTCAGCTCTTTCCTACTTGCTTTGTCCCAATGAGAATACTTTTCAACCTTAACCATATCACAAACTCAATGTGAAAAAGCAATTTTCTCTAAATTGGTTTTAAAAACTCTTCTTTAAGAAAGTAAGTTATTCCTCCCTACTAATTATGAGATATGGTATTGAAGCAATCACATAGTATTCCTCCAATTAGTCACTCACTGCAAAGCTTGGCTATTTTGCACAGAATTAAAGCAAAATTGTACAGAATTAAAGCAATTCTCTGTAATTGCCACATTAGTGTTTGGAGGCCTTATGGTTTGCTGTCTGTAGGCTCTTTAATTTTTTCTGTCTGCATCCCACTAAAGCATATTCACCATCAGAAGGCACATTTCTTACCCCTCACCTGGTGCTTGCACACTCTTCTGGCAAAACGTTGGCCAGTGCTCTGGTGTGCTCCATCAGCTGCCTGCAAACAGCCCCTGTGCTGCTCATTCCTGCACAGCACCCTTCCTGCTGAGCCAGATGAGAAAAGGCTCCACACTGACGTGGGCACATCACACAGAACCAGCTCATTCACTCGCGCCAGACACTGCCTAAAATAGAGATTTCCTCCAGCCCTCACGGATTCTCCACATGCTCTTGAGAATAACAGACTGACTGTCAGACCTTGCATCCCAGTCATATTAAAGGAAGTAAAAAATGAGGGGAAAAATACTTGTAGAGAAGAGACTAAGGAGGAAGAAAATATGGATGAAAATTAAGTTACAGAGCAGGAATGCTGAACGAAGGAAAGAGGTAGGGGATTCCTCAAAGGTGCCAAGCAGAAGGAACAGCAGGTATGGCAGAGCAGTACACAGGCCTTGGTACTCATGTCTCGGGCAGCCTGGATCTTCTCAGGGCATGGGATTCGACAGGTGAGCACAGCAGCCCCTCCTGATCAGGGGGGAAAGGGATTCCAACATCCCACGTGTCACAGAATACAGAAACCTCAGTTCTTCTGTCTCATCTCCCCCTGCACCAAACTCTTATTCTTTCTCCAGCTGTGTGTCAAAGAAAACAACATTTAGTAGATGGGAACAGAGGTCAGCATCCAGAACTGAAACTACTCCCAGAGAATAACCTTGTGGTTTAGATTGCATCTGGGAAGGCCTCATTAGCAAAACGAGGCTAAGAAAATCAGTCTGTGCAGCACTCGATTTGCCAAAGCAAAATAATTTCTCACATGCAGGATTTAAATACTTCTTTTTTCACATTTCATACAGAAACTTAGCTTCATGGGTCTAGCAAGGGCTGGATGCTCAAGCATCAGGACTTTGTGCCACTGTGAGCGTCTCACGAGCAGTCACTCCTCTGGGATGAATCCCATGTTACCAATGATCCTCCAGTTCTCCAATGTCACTCACGATTTGACTAAACACAGATTAGATCAAAAATCTCCTCAAGCCAAGTGAGAAGTACTACATAAGCCTTTGCAAAAAACGTGAATAAATGACCACAACATAAACAGAGTCTTCTTCTATATTTCTGGATCTGCTCTTTTTAGAGTTGACTTAGACATTTCTTTCATTGACTAGCTAAGAATTGCCCAATTAGTTTAAATGTAATTACTTTCTTCTCATTACAGCATCAAGTCTTTTGTTTGCAGCACACTCAAAAATTCCAAGGCTTACAAGTATCTGTAGTGTTTTTCACTTCCAATTCTGGATGAGTTTTGTAATTTCTCAGGTTGCTTAGATATATCATCTTACACTTTCAGGACTGTGAATTCCATTTATATAAAAACTGCAGTAGAGTTCTTTTGTCTTGGAAAGTTTGTTTAACATGAAAATAACGTTTCTTTTCTTCTAGATCATTCTTCTGATATATTAATGCAGCATTAAAACTTTTTTCAGAAGATAATACCTCACTATTAAAATGATAAATCACACTCAATGACTACCTAATCAATTTACTTTTTAGATTATTATTAGAACATCATTTCTGAAAAGGGAACAGAATTTTTTAGAAGTGTAATCCTTCAGAGACCTAATCTTCAAAACTAAGAAGCATAACTGCCACCTGAAAGGGAACAAGTCTTTTGTATTTCATTATAATAGTCAATTTTTGCACAATATTGAAGACATTATTCTTGCTCAGGGAAAAAGTTCCAACATTTCTAATATAAATTTCTTTCAGCAGGAATGTGAGATGAGTTGTGTATCTGTATGTTTTAAAAGTAAGTTTCCTGGATGTCCTCCCACAGTGGATTCGAAGTTTGCGACCCAGTCAGCGCTAATGCTGCAGAACCAGAGTAAGAGCAGAGGTGAAGGATGTCCCTTCCTCCAGGGAGACATGGTGTGGCATTGAGAGCAGCAGTGGGATCAGAGCCTCAGCACACAGGCACCGTGAACCCAACAGGAGGGACACCAGTTAGCAGCAACAGCTCACATCCTTCACAGGCAAGGAGCAAATAAACATGGGAGCAGAGAGAAACATCATTCCAGCCAAGCACCCTGCTTTTTGTTCTCACCAACAGGCCAGTGGGAGAAAGGAAAGGAATAGGAGGAAGCAGGAAGTGGTTGGGAGGCAGCAATCTTTGGAAGGCTTGCTAAGTACACATGACATTCTCAGGACATCAATAACGGGAATACTGAAAAATGAAAAGAAATATCACTCCTTTTAGCAATTGCAGAAGTGGGAAGAACAGCACCTGGCACAGGACCACCTACTGGAGAAGGAAGAACAGTGTCCCAAAGAGAACAGCCCCCAGCCTGCCTGGAGGCTCCACACAGCCAACCACACTGAGAGCTCACCCCACACAGCCTGGGACATGAGTGGAGCAGGTTCTGCACATGGACTCGCACAGCACCCCGGCAACCACACTCCTGCCAAGCTAAATAATCCTCCCCTCCCAGCATTTTTCACACTAAGCACACAGCAGTAAAAATGACTCCTATCTCATTCGAAGCCATATGTCTTTCCTGGGTTTGGGGGTTCTTTCTGCCTTTTTTTTTTTTGGTGTGTGAGTTTTTTGTTCTATTTGAGTCTTTTCTGTCATTTTGGGTTGGGTTGCTTGGTTTTTTTAGGAATCATTCTCTGAAACCAAAGAAATTTGTTTCAAAATTGCTCAAGTCTTCAACATAATTTTAATGTTTTTCATCACACGGTCTCTCTACAGATTTATCATCAAACTAGAAACTTCATTAGGAAAAGTGCAGCATGGAAAACATTCTCCTGTTAAACTGGTAGTCATATACTAACAGCAACAACAAGAATAAAAAAACCACCCCCGAAAGCTACTTAACAAGTGCATACACCTGCATCCTGTATACCTACTCATCTTACAACACCCACACAGCAGCTGTGGCATGTCTGTTATTAACTATTTTTCCTGCTTTTTAGACACTCTTCTTCCAAATTAGACTAAAATAATTTGTCCTTGTTAAGCAGTCACAGAATGACAACTTCTAGATTTAAAATTAGTCTCATCAATCACTTCAGAACAGAAAAAGTCCCAAATTCAAAACATTTGAAATTGTACTGAGCAGTGTATGAAACCTGAAAACTCAGGTTTGTGAAGTCACTGAAGTGTGTTCACATCTGCTGCTGATTCAGCCTGATAATGCCACAGTAATAGAAAACTGCCAAAAAGCCAACCACATAATAACAGTTACCCTGGAAAACAATTTTGGTAATTACAGTCTTCTCAGATAATCAAGTAAAAAGCAATTTACAATCTCTATAAGATGACTTTTTTCTAACATAACAAAAGTATTGCCATATAGCATTTGGATGTTGCATTCAAAGGGTGCTACACTGCAAGGAAACTTCCTGATCATTCCTGACCCCTTACAGTAATTACACAATAACTAGCAAAACAAAAATACACATTTTATTTGACCTGGCTAAACCTGCAGTTTCAGTAAGTTACACCAACAGTGGTATAAGTGGATCTACATGCCAGAGAAAAGGCAATCAGCATGAGAAAACTACATAGCAAACTAGCAATATATTATATGATAAGAGGAACAAAGTTCATTATCTGTCCAGCAAAAGTGTCTAGGCACTTTTCCCTCACTGGCTGCTGCATGGACAGCACTGCTGCACGGGTGTGGTGCTCTGCAGACTGCCTGGATGAAGAGACTCCAAGAGAAACCTCTGGGTCACACTGGTTGTATAAGAGACTTCAGTCTTGCTGTCAGCTTGGAAGAACTGCAACCCTCCCTACAGCCCTCTGGAAATAGCAGGACAATTATCGTTACTTCCAAATGAGGCTGCTTAATTTCCCCAACACAGATTGCAGATTTCCTCCTCGTTCCCCTGAGAGCTTGTACCTGAGAGCATCACAGTGTGCAAAACCTTGCTAATAACATTCCTGCTCAGTACTTTGGTCAAACCTACAGGGACTAATTAGAAGCTTTTGGAAAGCTTTGCAGAGGTGCAGCTCCAAACAGCCTGGTGTTTAAAATACACCTGTTGCTCCCCCCTCATCCCGATGAACAATCATTCGGAATGAAAGCTCCCTGAATTCCAGCTTGCTCCAAGTGGGACATGGATGAGGTTAATGCTGGAGAACCAGTGAAAGCTCTGACCTCCCAACACCTGAAGATCTTTCTCTTCTGATTAGAAGAGGGCCTAGAGGGAAGGAACAACCCAGACCCCCTTCTGCAAGGTGGAAACCCAGACAGAAATAATGCCTGCCTAGCTCCATGTTTCCCTAAGCTTTCCCTTCCCAATGTTCTTCACTGTTACAAAACAGGAGAAAATGGTAACTTCAGAGGATACATCAGTAAAATCAATTTTAGCTATTTTTGATGTGAAAAAACTGCTTCAAAAATGCAACAATTCACTTCTTAAAGAGAACAAACTCAAAAGATGCTCTTTGTAACAGCTCCTTCTCAACACTCAGATCAATGTCCTGGCCTACTGGTCCCTGCCAAGCTCAGCCTCAGTTCCCACATGCAGGGCACCAATCCAGGAGAAACTGGAGAGGCTTTTAACCACTGAGCTGGAAACAATACCAGCCACAGCATGACCTTCAAATGAGGATTAATTTATCTTCAAAGAACTGACCCAAACTTTACCATTAGGTTAAGTAATAATTTATTCAGCAGTTCCTCTCCAGGGAAAGGTACGGAATTTTCCCACAGACTATCTATCCATCTGTCCATTAAGACTGGGGAAAACTCTTCCAAAGCCATTAAAACTCATTCTTTTTTTCTGCAGGGAGCAATTTTTTTTGGAAATAACTTCTTTAAGATAACAAAGGGACCTGATTCATGAGGTACTTTGCGCCTACTCGCTACTGAGATCATTCTCTTACTCAGGCTCTGATTCAGCAAAGGCCCACAGAAGTCTCTCTGAAAACATGAGTGACACTACCAGCCTCCATGGGACTGAAGACTTACCTTCTGTTTAATTTAAAATAATTATGATGTGGGAGTTGATAGACTACTAAATGGACAGACTGTCAACAGGACAGAGAACAGCTGTTGTGTGTCATCACTAATCATCAGGGAAAAAATAAGATTGAAGCCTCTGGACTTCAAATGAAGGCCCCATACGCTGGTATCAAATCCTTGGACTATACAGTTCATCAAATACCATATGTCAAGAATCAAATACTCTAATATAAAGTCTTCCAAGTCAGTAATGAATCCTAAAAGGAAATTCATTCTATCACTTAGATGGATTTCTCAGAATTTGCCAGATTCTTCCATTTTAGAAAAGGTTAAAGATTTCATTTTTTTTTAAAGGAATGCAAGGCTTCAAATTGGTAGTTTGTACAAAGCATTAAGTAAACAGCTCATTAGAAGTATCACAGGTAATAAATTTACCATCTTTCTGTTGTCCTGTCAACAGAGAAAAACATACATTTTACTGAAATGAATAGAAGGCACTCAGCTTTTCATGAGTAGACAATTCACCAGTTATGAGAAAGCCAAGAACCAAATGATCACAATATGGTGCAGTTAACACAGCCAACAGATCAAAGCAGCCTGTCTTGCATATCAAAAATCCCCAAACCAGTCAAAATTAAACTCCCTTATTTTCCAATTTCCACATGAGTGCTCTGGATCTCCAGTTCTTACAGCCAGAGATATCTTTTGTGTCAGGATTACAGTTCTGTGTACTCGCACCAACAGATTAATTTCTGTAGGATTCAATACTCCAACTCTGTAGATCTTTTTGAAACCTCTTTGCTTGCAGTTCCTTGCTGAAAGATCCAGCTAAAGGAGGATAAGAGTGTTAGAATAGCTACACATAACTACTTCTCTATTTATTGTCATCTGCTGTTCTCTAAATCACATGGATGTGTGCTTAGAAGAAATTATACTTTTGCATTTGCAGTTTACTATCACACTAAAGGTCAAATGGAGATGATACAGTGACTAAATTACATTATGCTACTGCTTCATTAAGCAGCTTCATGCACAGTCATGTTGCAATGAATTACTCACAATATTTAAATCATTAAAAAAAATAATAAAGCCTTATCATACTCAGAAATACTCCAATGTGTAACAAACTGAAAAAAAACAGATCCAGTAACTCATTTTGTCTTCATTTTAAGCCAGAGAATTTATGAACAGTTCCATTTTCTCAGTTTCATGATCAAAAATATTTGCTAAGGACCATCAGCAAAAATATTTCATTTGTTGCAGCAGCTTCAGTGCCAAGAAAAAGTATGTATGAATGAATAAACAAGCAAGTCCACAGAAGAAGAGTGCTGGTTTAACTTAGGCTAAGTAAAAATAATGAAGCTACTACATCCAGGAGGCATCAACACTTGGCTATACAAAGACATACCACTTTTCCATACTGTTGCTGCTGTACAGTGATTGGGATTGCATGGAAAACCAGAAGTTGTTTGGTGAGCAGCAGAACCAGAACGTGCCCCAGACCTGCACTACTCACCACCCACTCAGCTCCTTGCAGTTAACAAGGAGCTGCAGCTCTCCACCAAACGGTTCTCAGGTGGATGCACATCACTTGTTACCAATCAGACCAAAAGCTGGGAGTGTTGCACTTTGCTATTTAGTCTGCACTAACCAATCCCCCTAGAAATGCTTCAGGGCCACCTCAGTTCAACACAAGTGTTACAGGTTGGATATCTGCTGGTTTTCACTGCCAAACAAATCACAGCACAGTTCTCAGCCCGGTGCTGCACAGCTCACCGTGCCTGGGCAGAAAGGCCCACAGGGCTGTGGGCACTCTCCACATGATGAGCTTTGCTTTCCCTACCAGGGACTGAGATGCTCCTCCTGCAGCCCCATTTACTCCAGCAGCTGCCCTCGTAGAGCAAAAAAGCCTGTGGGTTACAGCTGCTGTTTTTTCTGCATCCAGGTGACACCACCCCATGCTTACAGAATGCCTTTTGACTCACACGTTTTACTCTGCTATGATACAGTTTTGGTTAAGTTTTCTCCTTCAGCAAAATAAAAAGGATGGACTTGAAGAAAGATGACTTGGGCAAACACAGAGTGACCTATGACAAACGGTCACACTGTGGAAAATTGAGAGAAAAAGAACAAATGGATTAATCATCAAAAAGTTCTTTCCCTTCTCAAGAGAATGAAGGCAGCCTATTTGAAACAGAAACTCTCTCAGATACTAGAATTAAATATAAAAGGATAAGTCAAACACATGAAGGAAAAAAAAAAATCAACACTAGCAGAACATAAAAAAAAAATTTACCAGCCAGGGTACCAAACACTGCAAGAAAAGTTCTGGAAACATTGATAGAGTAGGAGGAAGTTGAAGTAAATGCTAAAGGGAAATCTCTAGAGTCAGATTCTACTTTGAAAGGTAAGAAGATCACTGAGGAGGGCTTTTTTCAGACATTACTGAAAGATCAATTGCAATCATAACTTAAAATCAAAAAAGAATGTAAGATTTTAGATTAATACTGGAAAACAACACACTGAAGAATACTTTAGACAACCTGGTATCTTTCACATTGCCTACACCTGTTTTAGTTTCATCCCATCTTACCCTGATCAAGCCTGAGAGTCATAAATGATTCACCTGAGACCCTGTTGGAGTATTGATGAGGTAATTAGAGAACTTGGGAAAAGCAATACATCCCTAAACTGTGGATTCCACAAAAAGAGGAAAACAAGGAAGAGCAATGGAATAGAAATCTAACTATAATTTTAAAAGAAAAATCTACTGCCATCACAGAAAAAGAAAACTGAAAGTAAGTTACACTAATTTGGGCTGGCTCAAACAATCTCCTTTATTTCTCTAGCAGGACCAGGGGTGTGCCGGTTTGGACACAAATCCAGGAGGAAACAACCCGGAAGGGAGTCTCTCTCCTCTCCCCCGCCAGCCAAGCAAGNGGAGGTGTGACTAAAAGACATGACAATAACATATGTCATTTCTCTAGCATGGCTTTTAACCCCATTACAAATGAGGTTCAGAAAGTAGGTTCAGAGAACATTGTCTAAATGAAACTAGTGTAAGCACTGTAGAAAAACATCATCAGGGCAAACATCCTACAACAGGCAATTAAGGACCAAATGGAAATATGTATTAAATTAAGGCTCTTCAGAAGATCTTTCTGCAACTGGAAAAAACTCAAAATATTCTCAATTGAGGTTATGTAAAAGAGAGAAAACAAAGATTCCAAAGGGCAAGATGAAAACTGAAATAGTCTCCATAACTAGCAGAAGCAGACCTACATATCAAAGCAATTTAAAAATACACTATTCAACATGCACAAATGTCTGCACTCAAACTGGAAAAAACAAACTTCTGGCTATATTACAGTCCTACAGACACAGAATCATAACAGGGAATTCACATCTTAATGCAATGGAAACACACTGCCCTGCTGTAAATCCATCTTCAATTATGCCTGAAACAAATTATATTGAAGTGAATTAATAGATTGTAGCCTGTAAAAGCATCTGGTTACCTTTTATCATCTTTAACGATGATAAATCCAGAGCTGAAGTGATGTGGAATAGTTGTGGACACTACAAACCTCGCTCTCTCTGCCCCGCCAAAACCTCTCTCCAAAACAAGAGCAGAGGAGAGCACTGGACATGCACAACAGTCCTCCAAAAAAAGCACTTGGATTTAGAGAAATGAGGAATCTGAAGCTGCAAAGAAAAAAGTTATAAACATTATGGGTCATTTTCAAGTATATAAAAAGGAATTGAATCATCTGTTCTCTGTGGAGAGGAGAAAAGAAAAAACACAAATGTTAAATGGAAAGAAGAAAAACAAATAAAAGGGGAAATATTTTAACAAGAAGGATAGTGAAATACCAATATATATTGCACTGAGAGGTTACAGCACCCATAGGGATAGACATTCTAAAGAAAAAACCCAACTGTTGGAATTGTTCTCTTACATACAGTTCTGGTTTGGGATCCATGGATTCTGAAAGACTTCCTGTGCTCCTTTCACACCCACTTTTCTGATTCTATGAACACACATTTTGAAAGGTAACAAATAACACAACTCTCCACCAGACTAAGCAAAGAGATTTCACAACCAGTACAGGATACGTGTCTGACTAACAGAAAAAAGTTACAAAGGCATAAAGAAGTTTTCATTATGGGTCAGTAAACTGATCTGAGTTAGTTTGGTCATGGCCAAAATAATTTCCTTGTACAGACTTGTGTAAAAATATCAGGCACATTGTCAGAACAAGCCAGAAAAACACAGGGGCTTGTGCTTTGTGCTTCTGCTCGGCTGTGCAGACACACAGACAGTTTTGTGGCTAAACAGACCCCAGCACGTGAGTTTTGCTCAATGCAGCAACTTATATACCATGAAATGAAATGTCCCAAAACACAGCAGTTGTAACTAATCTAATGAGTAAGCTGTAGGTGAAGTACAATAATCTAAAAAGAGGACATTAAAAACAACCACTTACTAAACATACATGTCCTTTTCATTCACTGTGCCTCAGCAAACTTCTAAACTGCAGGACAAACTAACACAGACTGTAGTGCCTGTGTTTTGGTTCCAGGCTTTAGGTATCCTCATTTCAGCAGTGTTCACATCTCAAATCTGTTTACCATGTAATTTTGAAATTATTCCAGAAAGCGCCTGAAATGGCTATGACTGCAACTGGAAAGTGTTACTGAAAAGCCTGGCTATTCATCCTGGGCAGCGAAACAGTGCAGAGATGCCTGCACTAGCACTGACCCAGGGAAATCCATCTCCTCAGCACAGAGACACAGGCAGGGAAAGAACACTCACTGCAGAATAACCTTCAAAAGCACACTTGGTACAGTGCTGTGCCATGCCAGTGCCTGGCCCAGAATAACCTCTGCAGATACAGAGAGTTCATACTTTGTGCTGTCTCAACAAGATCAGCATGGCAGGGACAGGAAATCCAATTTTATTAGCCTTGTGCTGATGCAGCTGGACAGCTTTGGATTTCTTGACCATTTCTGTACAACTGTACACACAGGATAGTTTGAATCATCTCTTGGGGGGTGTGCCAACCACTTTCCTTTGCTAAGTTGTAGTTAAACCTCTGATTTCCTCCCCACATGTGAAAACCATTCAATACACTTGTGTCCCTAAAATATGAATTGCAGAATTTTTACCAAATACATATGCAGCAGTGTTTGTCTGAGAGGTGTATTTATTTTTTTCACAGAACCTGTGAAAAATAATTAATTACTCATAGTAATATTAATTTTATTATTAATAGTAATAATTTAGTGATATATATATCTTCCAATCTTTCACATAATCTGTTCAAAAACTATTACCGATATTCTGGAATCTATAATATTACAATTCTCAAGCTTAGCTCCAAACACCCTATCAGGCCTAAGAGCTTCTCAAACATTCCTGAACACATCTCAAAACTTTTAACTGAAAAATCCCTTGCAAAACACTTCTTCCAACAATTCCATAAATCAGGTGCATATGCTGGCACAGCTTTGCACACCACTAATCCAAAGCATCTTTATACGTCACGAGAGTGCTGTAATTAGTGCTATACAAACTGAAAAGCAGCAGAGAGACTTGGTTAAACATCAGCAGGGAAATTATTTTGCTAAATGTTAAAGGTTGCATAGAATTCAACAGGCATCCATCCCCATCAAGTGGTGCCTTTTCTCCCTCACTGATTAAAATGATGTGCCTCTGATGAGCCTCTGCCATCATCATCTGCCATCATCCCCCCCTCTCCAATTTCCTCATCTAAGAGCCCTTTCTTTGCTTGCTTTATTGGCCTTGTGAGTGAGCAGGCAAATTACAGACATTGCATTAATCTCTTCTAAGGGCAATGCAGGTTTTCACAGCCTTGTCATTCTCTCCCTGCAAGCCTCTAACACACGTTTACAATAATCTGTTATTGCTTTAGGCCACCCTGGGTCTTTTTTAACTACACCAAACCAGTAATCACCCTAAAATATCTCCTCTCACAGCACGCTTAGGTCATACCCAGGGCAGTTTTCATTTAGTTACTGTGAGACCTCTCACAATTACTTTGTTGCAAAGAGAGTCATTCAACGCGGGTTTAGGCTCAGGAACTGCTTTGCCGACACTCATGAGCCCCCAACACTCAGCCTGCTGGTACCCAGCAGCGATGAGCAAGGGCCTGCCTTAGAAGAGTGAGTGATCTCAGGAGGTCTGTGCTTCTGGGGGACCCAGAGGTGTGGATGGGACACCCCAGCCAAGTCCAGCAGTCAGTGCTCATGGCTGAGGAGAGAAAGAACATCCCTCCACAAAAGCAATGCCTTGGACCAACTCCTTCCATTCACACTCCTGTACACAAGGGAACTGGAAAACCATGCTTCATTTTACAGAACAACTCAACTTAGTCTGTACCAGCTCTATTTTAAGACAAGTTTTTGCATATCCCTAGTCATAATTCATGACACTTTCTAATACTCAAACACAACATTCTTCAAGAATCTTCCTGCTCCTCAATTTCAGACCCATCCATAAAGCTGTATCAATCCCATTTTCCATCACCACAGCAATTTGAAAGAAGACAAAGGGAAGGACAGTTAAATCACTTAACATGCATTTCTTCACTATGTGTCTGAATAAATCAGCATAAGAATATGAAAATTACTGCTTTTTCAAAAGTACCTGTGGAAGGATACAGGGCTAAGACTCAGAGCATTTAATATATTTTGTTTTCAATTTCATGTTTACAGTGAATGAGTCACCTTTCATTTTCATTTCTTGGAAACTCTGGGTGGATTACTAAATTGACAAAAATACTGACATACTTTTTGCACTAAGATCTGAATAGTTGTTATACTCTTTTTCTCCTTATTTGGTTGTATAGCAATTGATTTTGTAAATCCTATGCTAAATGTGAAAACCTGTGCTCTTAATTTGAACATCTCAGATTCCTGAACTGAACTGAATTTCAGATAGCTTCTCCCTGTTTGGGAGTCAGCTCCCCAGGCTATGATTTCCATGGCACAGCCTCTCTCTCCATTTAAATTCTGTTTTCCCAGTTTCCCCTCCCAGTGCAGCACACCCGATGTGCTCTACTGAGCTCACATATGAAACAGGCTCGGTGGCTCACCAGGGGGGACAGTCATGTTGCACTGCAGGTGTTCATTTGCTTCACTGCAGCACTTACAAAATATGGGGAGGCAGTCTGTGAGGACAAAAACATCAAACCCAGCCTTGAGAAACACCCAGCTCTTCAATACCCCAGCCCTGTCTTCCACAGAAATCAGAGTTCATATAAACCCCCTGAAGTTATCCTTACATTGGCACACAACCCATGGCCTACCACAAAGTAGGAAAGAACTCTTCAGAAAAGGCAAGACTGCCTGCAATATCAAAAACATTTTCACCCACATTTGGTTCATGCAGTCAATATCCTTAGTGACCTCAAGATTGAGAGCTGAAAACCCTAAAATTAAAGCTTCAAAGAAGTTATTGTTGTAATTGTGAACATTCTGATACAACTTCTAAGCTTAGAAAGAGCAAGCCTTCACACATCTCTATACATTTCATAAACAACAGTTACTGCTGCTCAGCAGTGTCACTTGCAGTCTCACTTCCCTTTTTTTTATTATTATTAAAAAAATTATTTCCTTAATTTCTTTAACACCTCACCACAGAGATAAGGAACAGCTTTAAAGGAACACATTTTAAATACTTGTGCTGGCACCCCAGCCCCATCAGCGCTTCAGAACTGACTTAAATTAAAAATGCACTTCAAATGTCATTTGTAAAGGAAAATACTTGTTGGTCACAAGGACATTTTGTAGAGCAAAAGAAAAAGAAAGAAATTCCAGTGTTTGTGAAGCCTGCCCAGTGAAACAAAAAGCAGAAATATCTGCAGCACTATTGAACTGTCATTTCAATTTTGAAAATTACTCCTAAAATATTACAAAATCAAAAGACTCTCTAGAAAATAATGATTCCAGTTAACCCACACACAGTTTCAGTCCAACCCCTACAATTTTGATACAACACAATTTCAAATTCCTCAAAAGGTCTTACTTTGATAATACAACTCAAGCTAAAATCACTATGTTACAGCAGCAGAATAAACATCACATTCCATCATGAGTGCTAAGAAAGATGAAGAATTAGGAAAAGAAGAAGAAATTTGTTTACACGGTTTTGGAAATCTTTCAGTAAATAATGGAAAATATACCTACTAATTAGTTTACTGAATGTTAGGTTCCTTGAAAACTTGGTGAATATGATAAACCAGAAAAGCCTATTTAGTAAGTACACATTCTTTGATAAGCTTCAGAGCTATGCAATTTTGGAACATTATAAAACTATTAAGGTTAAAAGATGTCTTACTGAATATCTAGACAAGCAAGTATTTATGAAATCCAGTGAGTGACAGATCACCACTGCACAGGGGATTCTTCCTGAAGTGCTATGTCAGAAACACATGCTGCCAGCACATAATATATCCATTCTTTAGGAAGGAGTTAGAAGGTTTAAGGAGTGCAGACTCCAGCTCTGGAATTTGCAAACACCTTAAATCAGACAAGCCAGAATTCTTCAGGAGATCCATGCTCCCACAGACCTGAAAGCGACTCCTATTGGTGTATAGCAGTTTCTTCATGGTGCAGTGTAAGTGCAATCTTCTCCCAGAGCCCTATTTTCTCCTCCGCTACCTTCAATGGACCATTCAGCAATTCTGAGGGAGGAAAAAGGGAAGTAGCTGTCTTTTTTAGTATTAGCTGGGGAGAGTCACTTGCAGGGCCAAAGAGCAGTGCCGGTAGTCCCAGTGGGGACAGATGGAAACTATCGGGAGTTCCGTAGCAATCACATGAATGACACCTGAGCTTTCTCTCCACAGTTGCCAAGGGTATCATAGGATCCCCCAGCTACTGCATTAAGGATTATGTTGAAGTTTTAAGCTGCCTCCTTTTGTTAGGGAATTTTTCCCCATAAAAAATTCCTAAGAAACACTAATGCTGATACTTAAGGAGAACAACAGAAGTGGCCAAGCCCGGAAGGCATCTGGGCTGCACTTCTCTGTCTGAGGGTTTCTCGTTTCTCGGAAAGGGGCCGAAATACTGCGAGAATTGGGGCTGGTCAGAGCCGGGACCGGGGCAGCTGGGTCGCTCCCTTTCTCTCCGTTTCGGAGGAGGACGCGCGGAGCTGCTGCCAGGGCAAGGGAACTCGCTGTTACCACCGCGGTCCAGCCCGGCCTGTTTCTCCTGCTGAGGGTGAGCAGCCATTGAAATTGGTGCCCTGTTGATGCCTCGCTGAGAGAGGCACTTTTCACCTGGGGACCCTGAGATCCTGAACCCGCCTCTCCCAGCCCTGCCCAGCCTGCACCGGCACTGGCACCACCTCAGCCCCGCTGCTTCTTCGGCCCCGCTCCGAGTTCCAGCTGCACCAGCTCCGCACCCCCACCCCACCTGCCGAGGGGTCCCGGGTTCCCAGCTACAGCCGCGGAGTTCCCAGCACATCTCAGCCACCACCCCGGGATCGCTGCGGCCGAGCCGCCATTGGCGTCTGCTCCCCGAGCTGCCCCACAGCGCCCCCTGCAGCCGCGGGGGAACCATCGCACCTGCCCTGCCCAGCGGAGCCACAGCGCCCCTGCTGGCCGGGACAGGAACTGCACCGAGGGGGAAAGCACCCACAGCTGAGAGCGGCTGTCAGTGGGTTCTGATTCTGTTTTGTTGTTACCATTATAGTTGTTGTTTGTTTGCTTTATTACATATTGCATTAATACATATTAGTAAAGACTTGTTATTCCTATTCCCCTATCTTTGCCTGAGAGCTCCTTAATTTCAAAATACTAATAATTCAGAGGGGTTTACATTTTCCACCCCAAGGGAGGCTCCTGCCTTTCTTGACAGACACCTGTCTCAAATTGTGACAGATTACAAAAGGGATGGGAGCTACAGGGCACACAAACATCTTTCATTTCTAGTCATGCTCGGAGTCACACACAAGAAGGGAAGTTATGTAGTTCCTATGTCCAGCTCCCCAGCCCGCATCCTGCAGCCAACACAAAGGGAAGCAGCGAGGTCAGCACATCCTGCCCACAGCACTCCCCAAAGAACAAAGCACCCAGGGAGGATGACTATAAACACCCTGTACTCCTGTCTGAGTGCAAGAAATAATTGGGCATTTAAGATCCTAATATGTATGTATTTACAGAAATAAATTCCAAATTTATTTATGTAAAAGAAACTCTAGGAAAGGCACGATTGCACCACTTTTTCTGAATAAATTATGCATACAAAGAGGACAGAAAAATATTTAATCGGTGTGTATTATCTTTTATGGTCATATTAATTTAATAGGAAATTGAAATGTATATAAAAATACACTAAAAGAGCTTGTGTAATTTCACAAAGGAAAAACCTGAGAGGTTATTCACCGGAATTTAAATCCATGCTTCCATTTGATTCATAAAATCATCTATGATATTGAAAATGCTTCTGAAACTGCAAAAATATGTGACCTCAAAAGAGATCTATAAATACACCTAAACACTACAAACAATAAATTATAATAAAGTTGGAACAAAATTTTAAGTATCCTCTATTCTTCTAGTGTTCAGACTTTATCTGAATCTGCAGGTCAAAGACGTTAACACTCACTACTCATCATCCTTTTTATTTTCAGTTTGTCATTGAAAACAACCTGGTATAATGTTGTCTCACTAGCTTTTTGTTCCCAGATCCTATAACCTTACTTCCCTAATGGCTGCTGTGACCAACCATGTGAAAATTATTGCAGCAAATGTTGAAATTGGAAAAAAAATAAGATTAATTGTGGTTGTACCAGAAGGGATATGTAAAGCACATCACACTGTTCAGTTTTAAATAGGTCACAAGCTAGAAGGGAAAAGAACACCTTCTCATGCACCAGGGAGCTGGATAATGTTAAAAATCTTACATTTTCTCTGACACCCTAGAATGAACAAAAATCTACTGACTTCTGTATTACTGCAACAATACTAAAGCAGTTTAATTTTGATAAAATTTATTCATTTAGAAATTAAACACTGAGAAAGCCAAAATAATTTCTCCTTACTAAAATGGAAGACAGCCACATCTCATAGTACCCAGGAACAGTCAGACTTCTATTCACATAGAACCAGATACTGTGTGGTTCAACTCTCAAGATTTTTTCACCCTGGATTTCACCTGAAGTCCTGAAAGATTTATATCCACTGCACAACATGTATTGACTGAACAGCTCTCATGTACTTTCTGAGAATGCTTTGGAAAGAATGGGTTATGTTCCAGCTCTCCTTTTCACAAGCTTCTGAAATGCTGTCCATGAGGATTTAGGTAAGAACAAGAATGCTGGCAACTTCCTGTTAAACCCAGCTTGATCCAAACCCCAACAGACAGAGCTTTCTCTAAGAGCACCAGATTCTGCATTAGTCCCATGGTTACATAGCTGCCCCTATTTTTGCAGTTTTCAAGCACATCATTTAATGTGCAGTCATTTAACAGTAAATAGGTTTTTCAGGGAAGGTCAAAGGTCCTAATGTTTCTAAATCTCCCAAATCCTTTTTCTTTGTAGAAAACTATCATGTAACTACATCATTTGGCATCACACTGAGCTCTCTCTTCACTGATTACTGAATTCTTGCCATTCCCTTCATTTTTCATTATCACATGACCACCAAAAAAAAGCATTTGAATCAGTTCTTACAAAGACTAAGTGTGGCTATAATTGTTCATCACAGGTGCCTGCCCTCTTCCACACTTCTTCTACACTCTGTTATTCCAAACAGGTTTAGATTTATTCGTGGATACTAGGCACTACTGCAATTCCTGAGTAAACTCAGTGAAGCTCTGAAATACTCCTGTAAGCAAGAACAGTTCCAATTTCTTCTTCAAAATTGTCACAAGCCAGCAGATCTGTCAAACCATTAAAACAATTAGTGCTAGCACTGAACAGAATCTGTGTTCCTAGATCTAGGATCTTATTTCAATCTGATCCCAGCTGTCACATCTCTTTTAAATGCAAAAGGTCCCTTCCAACCCAAACCGTTCTGTGACTCAAAGATTCTGTGATCATTAGCTGAGGACCTACCCCTGGAGAAATGCTGCAAAAACAATGAAAAGAATTTATGCAGATTTAGAAATATACTTACATCAAATGTCACTAAAAGATAACACCACTTCAATTCTCAATCTAAACTACTTTCCTAAATAAAACACTTTGAGTACAAAAGCAAAGTGGAAGTATCATTATCTAAACTCTTCTGTTTTATCTAGAGAAAACTAAGCTTTCTGTCCTCACATCTTCGACGGATATCATCAAAAAAAGAAGACAAGGCTTCACAGAGAGGCATGTTGACCCTGCAGAGAACACAATGGAGCTGGAGCATAACCTTGTCCAATTCTTGCAACACTAAGAGATAAGAAAAACACCTCATATAGTCACTGGGATGGCTGAAATATCTCTGCCTGAAGCACAGACCCAGAAAGCTTCAATTGCTGCAGGGAAGCACAAGATCTGGATGTCTCAAGGTCACACAGAAGCAGTGGCTCTAAAATTTGTTCCAGTAGTACTGACTTATCAAGGCCCTGGAGGGCTACTGACCAAAATCACAGTAAATTTCATACATATTCTCTTCTAGCTACTGTTCCAGGAGCCAGAATCCAGGAGAACAAGAACAGCTTAATGTATGTGGTAAGAGACAACAACTATTTAAACTAGGAATCATAAATTACTATAATTAGAGAAGTTACCAAACACATTCAGTTTTACTTGAGTAAAACTGAACAAGTAAAGGAAATATTTACTCATATGTTTCAAATATATCTGTAGATAAAAACCTCTGGATTACTTCTTACATTTCATATGCTGTTTTAAAAGCTTTGGGTTACAACACCTGAAGGAATCTTTCAGTCTGATTTTCTTGATGCTAAAGGTAGGTATTAACAGAGTAGAGCTGCATTATTTTCACCTGATTGTTTATTTTTTAATTGAGAGTGATGAAGTAGAATCTGCAGCAATTTGTCTGCTCTCCTATGTCTGTTGTTACCTATTTTCAAACATTAAGTGACTCTAGATAAGCACCACACAATCTTCTGCAGGAAGATTATTCAGTAATTCCCTTTCATTTGTATGTGAGCACTCATTTTGTCTCCACACCACTCCTGGGAGAGAGTGGCAGATGGACAATGTCACAACTATTCAGTGCTGTCTTATCCTCCCCGACCATAGTGAAAAGTGATTTTGGTGTGAGAAGCATTAACAGATACCTGAGCAGCAGCTAAGGATCAGACAGCAGAGATAAGAACAGTGTGTGATGGAGTATTAGAGAGAATTGCTACAATATCTGCAGTCTTGGATGGACAGAAATACTCAAGCAACAAAAGAAGTAGGATGTAAGGGAAAAAAATTTCTGTCTCAACTTCTTGCTTCTCCACATTGCTAGTCCCAAGTTGGCACAGCCACAAGGCAACGGACTTGAAGAATATCTTTTCAGTGCCACACACTGCTAATGCTGAAACTTGAATGGTGCTCTTTTGCCTAAACCAGAAATAGTTGGTCAATGTTTGGATTTTATTCTACAGAAGCAAACAACCCCTTATATCCAAAATATAAATTCAGTTCACATGTCTCACTGTCAGTCAAAACATACTGCATTTTGCTGCAGCTTTAACATTGCTAATAAAGTTTCTGCTGATTTCACTAACAAGCCAGAAACTAAAGAACCATGTAAAATCAAAGCCTTTGATTTTACAGCCTGCAGGATGTTTTAAATTTGCATCTATTTGAAACATCCAGATTCCTTGCCATAATTTTTCAGTAATTGCAAGTAGGGCAGCACATCAAAAGTAGGCGGACCAGCTACATGACATGTCGATATCAGCATCCAGCACTGCTGCTCTGCACAACAAAGGGCTGCACAACAGGTCCCCAAGGATGAAAAATCATCTTATTGCAAACTCGTGCAGCAAAGCATTACAATTAGCACCATGGATAAGTCCTTATAACACAGTTACCTCCATGCCGATGTCACTCAGCATTGCTTTTTAAAAGCCACTTCAAAAAACAAATCCCACCTCCCTGTAACACAGCTGTAAGCTCTGTAAGTATGTTTTTACCAAATGTTGTTCTTCTACCACTAATTTTTTGTTCATTACTTCATCGCCCTTTCAGTTCTGTGGAAAGCAGGGTCAAAAAAAAAGAGGTTTTTTGTTCCTTCTGCACCTCCTGCCCTGTGCTCCTTAGCTTTGCACAGACATGGTCTACATGCAAAGGTGTGAAGAACATGATTTTAGTAATCAGCTGGAATACTTGTTTGTGGTTAAAAAGGTACCCAGATGATAGGCTCATTCAGGACTACAGCAGTTTCAAAAAATAAACAAACATTAACAAGAGTCTCCGCATTTCTGGGTTGTAAAGATAAATAATGAGCCCTTTTTTAGCTTTGGGGAAGTTTATTAAAACGGAAAACTGAATCTGCCTGTCTGCAGCAGCTGCTGTGATAAAAACACCAGCATTACATGTGCCAGGCAAGAGGGAAAACTGGAGCAGGCAATTCTTTTTAAAAGTTACCTTAAAATTATGCCGCAATGTGGATATTATGGTTCCTTAAGAATTCAGGGATTGGTTCGAATCATATCAGAAAGAGTAATACAGAACTGCAAGATATGTATTGTCTGCCATTTTAAAAAGGAACTTTAATCCTAAAATCTCCAAAGCACATATCAAGACTCTGTATGGAGTGTCAGACATACTCAAAGCTAACTTTTAACAACCTCACAGAGTAGATTAAATTTCTGTCTTCCCCATAACTTTATGAATAAAGGGACTAGACAGTGTTTTTTTCTGCATTCAAAAATAAGTTCACCTTTGAGAATAGGTCATCCATGAAAAATTTCAGCCTTAAGGATGAATATTTTGAAAGCTCTAAGCATATAAAATAGAATGCCAAAAGAAAAATAGTATTTCAACTCAAACCACAGACTGGCATTTTAAACCAGCAAGCTTTGAAGGAGAAATATCTGCTACTGCTACTGCAATTTTCTCTTTCCTTGCTAAAAACAGCGACTGAAAAGAAATTATTTCTCTTGAAAAGCCACTCATTTTGGAAAATGAAATATTTTTGTTTAAATAATTGTATCAAGGACATATTAATTCCTTTATAAATTGCATGCTATAAGGAAAAACATGTACAGTTATTACTGCATTTATTTCTAGAGCTAATATTAATAGCCTCTAGGTAGCTTCTTCCCCCCATAGAGAATTATAATGAGTTACATCCTTGTCTGTTTTGCACTTTCTTTTAACAACCTCCAGCAAAGACCAGGAAATCTTTCTCTCATACTTTCCATTCTAAAGATTATAGCCTGAAGGTTCACTCTGTATGAGGAAATAAACTGAAAAAACCAGAGTATAATTTTATTTACCTATTTAGTTAAAACCTTTTTATACCATTTCAGGATTACTATCTGCCATTCCAATGCTGCAATTAAGTGAACCAAAATCTTCCAACCAAGACTAAAACTGTAGTTTCTCAACTACAAAGTCAGTATACAGAGTTATCTATGTATATTTTCCTGTATTTTCCTTATATATGTTTTCAATGTCACTGCTGGTGGTAAATAAACACAAGCACAAATATACATTAAAACCAAAAACATGGTAAAAACTCTTTCTGCTCAGGCCCTTTCAGGAATGATCAGCAGGAAGAGAAGATCAAAAAAAAGGTGAAATATTTTTCATTTCAATGTGCGTTTTAAATAAACCATTTGCTCCGTTGTTTGCACTGACAAGTGTTGACCCACTTGGTCCTTATAAAAACATACACATAATTAAATGCATAGATAAATTTTATCAAACACAGGTCTTCACTGTATCTTGTATCTTCGAAAACAGTTTCAGACACAAGCCAGACTTCAGCGCTGAGGCCCCTGCTGCAGCCACCATGGCCTGGCTGGAGGAAACACCCGTATTTCTAAAATTCACCTTTCCCCAATGACTCCTCTTGCAAGAAGAGTCCTGTCAGAGATAGTGTTCGATTTCAGAGCTGGACTCATTGCCAATCACCAGAACAACACCTTCTGGAATTCCTCCGAACCCAATGAACACTGTCCCCAAAGGCTTTTCAGAGCCCTCTGCAGCAGAGGAGGAAGGAAAAGAGAAAGAACCAACACCTCTGTGTGAGTTATTCTCCTCAGCATATTAATGGTATAGTTACAGGTACCAAAACAAAACCAATCTAATTCTTGACATACAAGTTTGGAGGGTTTTGGTTTCTTTACTTCCTGACTCATTATTCATTGGCTTTATAATGATATGTAATTCCTACAGATTAAAACTGGTCTGTTGCGCTGTAATGCACTTTTATTACTGTGTGAACATCTAAAGGACCAAATTCCAACAAAATGCCAGTTTTAAGACTGGAGATTTATTTTGGTGAATTTTCTACTTCTGCAGTAAGAATATTCAATGCAGAAGGCAGAGACAAATGTACACCTGTACTGTTTCATTGTTACTGAGTCACTTTTCAGAGAACCACACAGTATGGTTTAGCTCCTTTCCAGAGTAGCTTGACAGCTCAGATCAAAGTGGCATCCTGTGATAAAACCCCACAAATGTGCTAAAGAACAACATCAGGTACTTGTCACAGTTTGTGAACTTTAAAAAAAAAACACCAAACAAAAACCATACCCAAAACCTACAAGCACTACATACTATGAATCAGTGCTACAATAATTTACTTTAACAATAAAAATCCTAACAATATTTTTATCACTTGCAATCTTACATCCTTTCATTTGTTAGAAGCAAGTCTAGCAAACCTAACAGCTGTTACAACCTCTATTTACTCCATCTAACCAAGTGTCAACCCAGGGTTTTGTTTGTCTGACTAAATACAGAGTGCACAATATTTCCCTGATTCCTGTAATGGAAGGTTATATTAGTTAAAAAGAATTTTCTCAGAGTTGTCACTCTGTGCATGCATGTGTACTGACAGTAGTAATTTCCTACTAAACTTACTAATCTTACAGGAGTTCTTTAGGACCATATAACTGAGACATTTTGATGGGTCTTTTGAGGCAGGGTCACTGAAAGGACTTTGCAACAGGGTTCAGCTGTCAAGTAACAGGTACATGGGATAAGAGGCAGACTATTTTGGTTATTCGTCACTTGCTGGACATTAATAGAGGAGGAAAATGCTTTTAGCACAGAACATACAAGGCAGAAAACACAAGGATATTGTCTGTGTTACTATTCCTTGTTGCCAGAAGTATCATGGAAAAAGAAATATCCTTTTGCAATGCATTTCAAAAATCTCTTTCTTGCCCTATCCCCTAGAAATAAGTCTGAAATTTTTCTGGTTTCTTCTGTCATTAATCTTTACATAAAGAAACAGGATGCTTAAAACAAAAAAACTTGAAAATGAAGGTCCAAAATGCTTTGACTTGCGTTCTAGTAAAACAGGTCTAGAATCTCAAGCTACGTTGTGAACCTGACTTCCACACAATGTTGCTACATTGGATGGGTTACTGAGACTCATTTTCATCTTACAGACTAATTATCTTTTTGATCAGTCACCACGGTTGTTAGCATTTACTTTTTACCACTGTGATTTTATTATTTATCATGTGTTTAAGTACTGCAATCTCCATTCTTTCTGTTCCCTTCTGTTTCAAAGCAGATGCATCAAGACAGATCATGAAATGACCCAAAGAATCCGTAAGCCCACACAAGGTCATAACTGCTTCC
This sequence comes from Notiomystis cincta, assembly GCA_013398075.1. Classification (NCBI taxonomy): domain Eukaryota; kingdom Metazoa; phylum Chordata; class Aves; order Passeriformes; family Notiomystidae; genus Notiomystis; species Notiomystis cincta. The sequence goes on from VZRX01007734.1 coordinate 83,698, forward strand.
AGAGAATAAAATAAAAAATATCAAGGGCATTTAAGATCACAGCACCCCTGTGAATGTCAGGAAGGACTTAGTAAAGAATCTTGTTCTGAACAGCTGACTGTGGTCTTGTTCAGTAAGCGACTGAGCTGTGCTGAACAGAACTTTCAAACTTGCTGCAGTTGATTAACGTTGCCTTGACAACGAGCATCAAAATGCAGCAATTCTACCTGGTCAAAACTCTTCTCTTCTCCTCCTCTGCCTTTTTTTTTTTCTTTTCTAAAAAGCTTCTCAGAGACAAACTGCTAACAAAATTTTAAAAATGTTGTGCAAGCTACTTTAAATGGAAATACACTTCAAAAAACAAAATTATTTTCCAGGTTTTTTCAAGGTAAAAACAAGTTATAAACTTCTAGAGAGTTTCTGCATCACTCCATGCATGTGAATCTACTAACACATTTAAACAGCTTTATTGGATTATGGCCATGAAGACTGATGCTTTAAGTCTCTGTACACAGAAGTCTCATTTGACTCAACAGAATATTTATCCACTAAAAACCTGCAGAACCAAAGCCATATGGCCTTTTGGCTTGCATTACAGAATCATAAGAATATTGTCTTTTTACTCTCCTAAAGGTGAATTAACACAGTCATGGAATAGGAGTACCCTAAGTAAATATTTGTGCCCAAAAGCAGGAGCTGACTCTTTAAAAGCACAAAGCCTGTTCTTTCATAAGTGTTTCTGAAGTAAAGCACTGAACTTCAGTCCAGTGGTAAAAACTGTTAACAATGGTTAAATAATTTACAATATTAATATATAATGTACTTCCATTGGTTTGGTTTGTGTTTGTTATTACAGAATCATAGACTGTCCCATGTTGGAAGGGACCCACAAGGACCATCCAACTCCAGCCCAACACCAATAAATTTGGACAGGGACATGAAAAGAACCTCTTGCTTCAAGTAACCAGTTTGGAGATCAGCTGTTGTGCAATGCTGAGGTGGCTTACACAGGACCTCAATAACACTACTTGTGTGAGTAATGCTTGAAAAAGCAAATCATTAGCAGCCTACAGGCTTCACAGATAGAGAGGAATGGAAGTAACAGTGCACATTTCTAAGTTAGTGAACTTACGTCTGTCATAAATAAGCCTAAATCATTTATATCCCCTCCAATATTCAACTTCATAAAAGCCCCACAATTCACTACCACTCCAGCCTTCCCCAGTGCACTGTAATTCAGTGGAAATACGACTGCCTCGTTACAACAATGCAGTTCTTCCAGTTTTCATCACTGAATTTCTTAGAATGAAGATGAATGTTGACTTGTGTAAATCTCCTGCTGCTCTGTACACCTGCAGACCACCTTATACAGCCCCCCTATTGCCCAGACCATCTGCTCATATTTTACCTTCAAAATGTACTGCTTCTTTATGTTTCGATTTCTCCTACAATCCTATTAAAATCTTTGTAGAGTCAAATGATGAAAAATTGTAAGCCTAGCAAATTGCCTTTTTTTCAATGGTAGATTTTGTAGTACCTGAAAAACTGTTCCGCTTCATCCCCTTGAAACACTGGGGGTTTGTTTATTAATACTGTTTAATGCAATCAGGGGCCACTGAAACAACTTATTTCCCAGATGGAGAGGACATAATCTGAAAATACAGAACACTTACCATCTAAGATTTAGTCTGCTAATATCTTCTAATTCCTTTCTGAATTTTTACAACAGCGCTATCAATACAATTAAATTCCCAAGAACATATAAACCGCTAAAATATGATTATAAGAATGTGTAACATGCTAAGGAGTCACAGCAAATTCTGTCGAGTTTTACCAGTATTGCAAAAAAATACAAGTCATAAAAAGGTCACTTCAACAAAGTTTATCCTATTCAAATTATTTCAGTTCAAAATTTTGGTTTTTTCCAGATAGAAATGCATCTGTAAATGCATTCTATCTTCAATAAAGCTGACATCTGGCTTAGGGGTTTGCTATGAAAATTAAGTATTTTCTAACCATTCACAGTAAAGAAAGACCCTAATCTTAAGGAAGAAGCCCTACAGCCAAACAGTTAAAACATTGTGTGCCAAAAGGCAAACAGATGAAAAATTAAAGGAACCGTGTACACTTAGCAATTATGCAATATCATTAAGTCTAACCATGGCGTTGCACAGTATTTGACAACAAATTAACATAACATAATGCTTTTGTAGGGTTGGGGAGGGGATGTGTGTGCTGGTTTTTAACAGTGACACCCAATATATTCAATGAACTTTCAAAGACCAGGCTCTGCAGGACATTTAACCAGGTTTGCTCTTCCTTCTTGTATTTCCAGCCCTTCCGCTTCAGCAACGTTACAACAGCAAACTGAGGCTGCTAAAATCAAACAGCCAGGAAAGTTTGTTAAATCATATGATGGAAAAGGAGAGTGCCCCAGCTTGGTCTAGCAGTCTCCTGAGGCACTCTGGAAACAACTGGTGTTTACACACACCAAGTCCCAGCAGAGCAGGCCCTAGGACTCACACACAGCTCCACCTCAGCATTAGGAATATTAAGAGCAACAGAATCATTCATGAGAAGCAAACAAGAGACACCATTTCACCATTAGGAGGACTGATAGAGGATTGCTTCCCTAGGCTGCCTGATTCAAAGTATGAGCATTCTGCTCATAGAAGCAACCAGTGCTAGACTGGAATCCTTAGATTAGAAGTCTTAACTTGGCCCAGTTACGTAGTTACTTATCTTTTTTTTAATAGTTTGCTTTTGAAGAGACCTTTCTATGGGATCAGACTTATTCAATACCACAAAAGCTAATCTAATAGGTTATGTACATGACAGGCAGTGCAAGACAGAACAGAAAAGGTACACATTTCTTTGCATTGTCTCTGTCTTTAAATTTAGAATTAACAGCATGTGTATATCATATAGCATCTGTCTCTCACAAAAAGAAGTAATTGTAAAAATGTACTCAACAACGTCATTTCACTAAGCCATTGTCCAGTTTATGGAGTACAAAGCTTATGGAAAACAGGTGCAATGACTACTAGAATCCTGTTCATAAACCACGCCTAAAAATTCTGATTTCTTCTTTAGAAACTATACTAAAATAAGAACAGTGAACGATTCTCTGCAGCAGGGAGATTATTGCCTTTCATTCTTCTGTTACAGTGCAGCAGCTGCATTTGTCTCTTCCTGTCATGACAGCATTGCACTGAATGGACATGATATGAAAATACAATTTTACATTTTCTGTTACAAAAATAACTTTTCCACTGTGCCACACAGAAATTTGCATCAGTATCTGAAAGAATTACTGTGTACACGTAAAACCTGTCAATTAAAAAACTTCTCCAAGTCTCTACCCACCATCTACTGAAAGATTCAATAGTTGAGGTGGCAGAAATTCTGTCTTATGACAACTCCCTTACTTTCACAAGGTATTTATCAGTGCAGTGTGAATAGATCTACAACTACATAGCTATGAGTTCTACAGTTCTTTCAAACTATATTAACCTACTCGATATTCAAAAAACCTATGGATTAGACATAATGGAAAATAATTCATCTTCTAAGACAGTTGCAAAACAATTGTTAAATAAGATTAAAGCCTTTTCCACTCAAAATAACCATATGCTGGACTGACAACTGATTCTACCAAATTACTGATTTTTAAGTCATTTGGTCTGCTGCATGTTACAAAAAGAAAGCAGTGGACAGGGTTGTAGAAGAAAATTTCTTCACGAGTAAAAAACCACAAAAAGCAGCTTTATGATACTGCCTTTAACAAGCCCTGAACCATAAACACATACACCATTCTATTTAGAAAACAGAATTTATAAAGTCTATGCACTGTACTCTATTTAAAAGCACAGGAGAGACATGCAATACGACAGAGTCAAGTCCTGCACAGCACTGCATGGTAGCAGTCCGAGACACAACAGGCATAAAATGAAAAAGGAAGCTACAGGATAGATAAAAGCAAAACCTTTTTCCCCAGAAGGACACCCCAACAGTGGAGCAGGTTGCCCAGAAGGGCTGAACAGTCTGATCCTCAGAAAATTTCAAGACATGCCTGGATAAAGCCCTGAGTAACCTCATCTGACCCCTGAGCTGATCCAAGCTGAGCAGGAGGTTGTACCAGGACCCTCATGAGGTCTTTTCCAAACCAAATTATTCTGTAATTCTCTAATTACAAAGAGAACACAGAAGAACTGATAGTCATAAGTAAATCATTGTAACATTTTTGTGACATATAAAATAATATTACAGCAAAATTATTATGCAAGGATATAAAGTCTTTATATGAAGGTCCATAAACCACTCTTATAGTATGCATAAACACAGTAAAATTTATGTGCATGGTAGAAAGTCTAATTTAAAACTTTTATAAGATTTAACTAGTTACATTTTATTAGCATTACTTCTTGCCAAAAAATAGGATTAAGTATTCACAATTAAGTACATCTTGCTAAGAGGCAAGTATGCATTTTATTATGTAAGTGATGGACATGCTTCAGCCTTTAACTTTGATTTTCTAACTAAATCAATTTTGTATATGGCAGAGAATTTCACAAAACAATTCCCACCAGTGCTAGCACTGCCTCTACAGAACTCACATGAACAATCTCTAAGTCAGACTACTTTCTTTGACTAGGAGCACTTTTTATTTTGCTCCCTATGTCCCTCATTCCAATTTAACTACCAGAACAGCAAATGTGCTGCAATAAACTGAAACCTTGTTTAATTTAAGGCTAACCTCAATTCACCTAGACCACCAGAAGTGGGGTATTTTGTTGTGTGATTTTTGGGGTTTGGATTTTTCATTTTGATTCTGGTTTTGTTTTATTAAATGGTGTGAGATGTGCCTTAAGTGTTTTTATACCTGACTAGGCAGAACATGGGTCAGTTCCATGCCCAAGGCAGCTTTTTGGGAGCACGCAGTCACGTTTGCACATCTATTTCCTACATCTGTCAAATCTGAATCAGGAAAGGCTGGAAACAAGATCTTGTAGAGCATTTCACTTTCACAAGACACATGCACAATGCAATATTCATAAAGGAAAAACAAAGAATAACCTATACCATCCAGACTACATGTCTATTTAATAAAGCATCCTTGAAGGATGGAACACTTCTTGAAGGCTCAACAAGAAAAACACTAACTTTTTAGCAGGGCCTGTTGCAGGAACACAATGGGTAATGCTTTTAAACTAAAATGGGGTAGATGTCAGAGTAGATAGAAGGATGAAATTCTGTAAAAAGAAGGTGAAACATCAGCACAGGTTGCCCAGAGAGGCAGCAGATAGCAATCCCTAGAAACATTCATGGTAAAAACAACCCAGAAACATTCAGGTTGGCAAGGGCTCTGAGCAACCCGATGTAGCTGAAGAGGTCCCTGCTCACTGCAGGGGAGTTGGACTAGATGGCCTTCACAGGTCCCTTCCAACCCAAAGCCTTCTCTGATTCCGTGACCATACCTCTCACATGTGAACAGGAGTAGGCCAATCACAGCTGCCTCCAAGAGTAGTGCTGAATGCCCCGGACCAGGCTTTTCCCCTCGGAGTTTTAGAGTGTTTGCTACCGTACAATTTGGAGAGTCAGTGATCCAGCCTGGGGAACAGGTGTGTGAACAGTAACCCTGCAGGCCACTCGACAGCGGCACCCAGGGCGCACTGGCTCACCAGGAGCCGCACACTGCCCAGCCCTGTGGTGATCACTGGCCTCAGCTCTGCTTCCTCCGGGGGTCCTGCTCCCCACAGCGAGGGGCAGAGCACTCAGTGGAAAGGTGAGAGCTCCCTGCAGAAATGCTTGGAAGGGCCATCTCTAACAATGTTTTTTAGAATCTCATTCCTAGTAACACCCCTTGCAAGACTCCTCTAAGACGGGTTAAGGTTTACATCTAGTTTCAAAGACAAAGACTGTAAGAGCTGTTTTACTGACACTACTAAAGGCAGTGAAGAAATGAGCTACTAAAGGGAATGAATGAAGGATTATAGAGACAATTTACTGAAGTTATTTTGAATTTTCTTAAAATACTTCTCTTCTGCATCTTTGAAAGCTCTAATATTGTTCACATCTCTTTTTACAATATTACTGTCCATATTTTATTTCTCCCTTCCTTGATAACTCCTTTAATTTTGTAACCATGTCAGAAGTATCTGTAATTTCTCCCCTAAACTATTAAAGACACTTAGGAAGGGACAACATTGCCTTTCTGGACTATCCTTTCTACTGACAATAAATGTTGGAAAAAAGATTATGTGAGATTCATGCAGCACGCAGACACAGGTACATACGCTTCTTTAAATTCATCTTCATTTGTTCGAACCTTTTCAAGATTCTTAACAGCTTCTCAGCTAGCTCTTTGCAATTCTAATGAACCATTTTCCAAAGCAAATAAAAACCTTCCCATTTCATTTTCAGTACATCAAGGAAGTGGCCAAGGCCAGGATCAAGAGCTCTTTAGCTTGCTTTCAATTATTGTTCTCCCTAACTCCCTTCCCTGACCGCCCAGGTTCAACTCTCTTCACACCACAGCAGGGAATACACCCACCCTTCCATGATGAAATGCAGTTCATTTCTCCCACAGGAACTCCCAATGAGTTCACAAAGTAAAGGCTCAAGTGGAATAGGACACTTGGCTATTGTTTTACTTGTGTTTAAAAAATATAACCTACTTGTAAAATTGGGGGGGCAGGAAATAAAGAAGTAATATTACTCCTTATATTGTCTCTGTAACTATTCTCTTAATCTTCTCTATTAATTTAGCAATATCAGCAGCATCTCCAAGGTTTTAGTCTGCAATCAAATTTTAGTTACACGGAATTTAGCTCTCCATTTACATTCAGGTCCTTGGCATACAAAGTACTGCTCTAAGAATGCTGACTTTTAGTGAAAATGTGGCTTTTGCCAGGAATTTTACCAAGAGACCTGGCACATCTGTTATTTGTCTACAAATTAATAATCAGTAAGAAACTTTAATGTAAGGCTGCATAATCTTTTCAGATGCTGAAATAATGTATTGACCTCTACTAATTTAGCAGAAGAGGCAAAATGCTGCAGTATTTTCTTAAGAAGCTCAAAAAGACTAACTTAACTAACTCATCTGAATAAATGAATAAAGGTATAATACTTCTCTCTGGTGTCTGTACAACACCTGTATCAGGCAGTAAAGAAATTCAATCTGTCACTCAAAATGTAAACCAATTTTACTGATACCATCATGTCCCAGAAGTTGTGCCTCATACTTTCCCTCTGTCACCTCCTGCAATGGTTTGTGAGTACAGGAACAGCTCAGGGAAGGCAATCTGTGTTGCTGCAGCAGAGGCAGTCTCCTGCACACAAGAAATTCAACAGCAGGTTTGCTTACTTAGAGAAGAAAGAATATCACACCACCACCCCCCATGGCTACAGCACTCATTTATAACTGTAACCCTGCAAAAGGTCATTCAGGCCTATAAGATCACTAAAGACCAGAGAATGCACTGTGGATGGAGCTGGACAGTGAAGTGGCTGTTGGGCAAACAGGACTGCTTTCTCTTTTTCAGCACTGTATGTTCAGGGTTAGCATTTGCTCCAGACAGCAGCACACACAAAGATCTGGAAAAAAGTAAAAAAGCTGCCTTCTCACAGCTTTTTTGTCTTTGATCAGAAATCATCTACTAAAACTGAATAGGCCTCAAACATTTGATTTCTCCAAGATTTTAGCTCCTATTCAACCAGCAGGTGCAACAGCTGGTTTTATTCTAGAATCTTTCCTGAACTATGCCTAAACTCAATGATCTAAGCTAGATTTAGTAGTGATTGCACTCCAGTACAATCTGAAGTACTTTCCCAATAACAGTAACCTTCTGTGCATCCAGTCTATACTCACAGCACATCACTAGACTACGTCAGGCTCATGGAAGACCACTCGGGCTCTGCTAACCAGACACCCTGAATCCATACCAGCAATTCTTCCAGGCCTTATTCCCAATTTCTGGGCCATGTTCCCAATGCAAATTAGTACAGTAACTCTGAAGTGCTCAGACACCTCCTTCCCAGCTCCCACAAACAAAAGAGGGAATCATCACTAGGAGATCATAGCCTCCAGTTCTCTTTACCCAAAAAGATATATAACTGCACTCTGTGACCATGTGGTCTCTTAATCTTTTCCACCTTAGTGAATCCACTACTGAATTTCATAACTGCAGATAACATAAGTTGATTTTTTTTTTTGCAACCATTTGTGATCTAGCTAAAATAAACTACATAAAATTGTCCTGTGGTACAGTTTGTACTTCTCTCTCCCACAAATCAAAAAGGATCATCCTTGCTCCAGTGTTAACCAACCAAGTTACAGCTAAAATTAATATAATTGTTGTTTAATATATAAATCTTGACTAAAATACAATTTTATTACATACTATCTCTTGTTTTTACAAAGTTATGTCCATGGTTAAAATAATGCAGAAAAAACCCAAACGTTCTTACTCAAGGAAATAAACCTAAATTTACATTGGACATAGGAAAGCTTTCACTGTCCCACCACCAGCAGAATTAGTGTTATTAGCTATAAAAGCACTGTTAAAATTGTCAAAATCTTACCTACAAAGAAAGTTTTGTTCTATAATGACCATCTATAAAGACTCAGTTTCACTGAATCATGTGAAGGCAAACTTCAAGATGGATCAGTTGAGTAATAGCCACTGATAGCTGAGAAGTAACCACCTGTATGTAGCACTCTCAAACCATGAAGAACTGAGGATACAGACTCATGTTCTAAAAATAGCTTGATAGCAAATAAAGGAAAATATTAGAGCATGGTGAGCCCCATCAAGCAAGGCCAAGGTCTAACTATGCTCTCTCAAGTCCCTGATGAGAAAAAGAGCCAGTGATGACAGGCCTATATATCACAGACAATCAGATGCACTTTGGCTGGGCTGTGACAATGACCTGGAATTCTGGAGGGATGGAAAGGAGGAAGTCAAGGTCAGGAAGGCCAAAATTAGGTTGGGGTAGTACCCTCTGTCATGACCCATCCTCTGCCCTCCTTCCTGCATGCACAATGACCTTGTGACCTGTCTGTCCACTCATGCACATGCTCCAGCTCTTCCTGGTGATCCTTCAGAGCCTAAGGAAACACCTCCCCGACAGCATGGTGTCGTTCGTGCACGGAGAAACAGGGAACCGGGAGGCAGCATCTGTAGGGGTGGGATTGTTATGTTTGTCTGAATCTGGTGTGACAAGCACCTTCCTGTGAGAAAAACGAATGAGACAATACCTTTAGAATTCACCAACAGAAATGAGGTGTGGATGACAGATGACAAAGGCTTGGTGGAAGAAGACAAAGTAAACAAAAAGTGATGCAGGGTGACTGGGTAAGAAATTTAAGTGCTAAATGACTAGAGTGAGTTTTAGAGGGAAACTGCACATGGGATGATGCAAATGCAATATATAGAATACAACTTGATGCAGAACATGCAGGGTGAGGGGCAGGGATGTGTACAGGAAAGACAATACAAAAAGAAGGACTAAGTGGTCAACTTGACAAGGTCACACAGACTACAAAGTAGGAATATTTTCTTGGACTGGAGAGAAGAGTAGTAAATAATTTGTCAGGGTATGCAACAGTGTTTTCTCTTTAGGTTTTTGTTTCAGTCCTGTGTTCCAGCTTAGCTGGAACAGCTGGAACCCGAAGGCTGAATGATTACCAAGGGCCAGAACCCCCATAAACAGAGCTAACAAGCTCTTCCCTCAAAAAAAGAAGCTACCTGGTACATAATCCTAACTGGTTACAGAACTTGAGTCTCACAGGAGACACAGAGATCCCTACCTCTGCCTCCTAACCTGCTAGCACATGAGAAAAAAACCCCTACACCCTGCATGAAATTCACGTTTTCTATTTCCTATGTTAATGTTGTATCTACCAAATCACTGAAGTAGGGCCAAGTGCTATGGACACAGTAACTGCACCACAAGCTCAGCCTTCAGACAAAGATAGCAAGACACAACTGTTCCTGGCAGTCTGCTTTGGCTGATGCCTGCTAAGAGTTCCTGGAGCAGGTACGTCAGGAACAGTGCTCCTGCAGGATTTGTCCATCATTCCTAAGCATTATATTCTCAAACCATTTCCCATTCACAGCTCAGTCATTTTGCAAGGCTTTGCATTTCATTTAATCTGATTTTTATGATGCGACAAAGCAGACAAACATTTCATATGAGAATTTATTTTTCTGTGAGAAGCTGGTCTAGGTCTGTCAGGCTGGGATCAATACAATATAACATTGCCCTCAGATAACTCTTTCACAAACTACTATTACTGTCATTTTCACCAGGACATAACATCATTCATTAGCCACTCTTTAGTAATCAGCTCTGCATTCCAAACAGTTACTGCACTTGCATCCTTTCATCATCTAAATAGCTGTTTTTTCTCATACTAAGAAAAAAAAAAGCACAAAAAATAACCCAAACCCCAAAACAAAAAAACTCTCCCACCACAGACAAAAACAATAGCTTAGACTATATACTACATACTGCCTCTGAGCCTGTAAAAATGTCAGTTGTCCTCAGACTGAACTTTTTACCTAGCCTGACATAAATCTGTCATAGTCTGACAAAAGTAACTTCAAACATCCACAGAACTTTACTGACAAGTCCTTATACACCTATAAATCTTTAAGTCTTGGATGAAGGCATTTAGTGATGACCCCCAGTAGATCTGGTACTAAGAGGCTTGCTCAAGGTCACATCAGATAGCTGTGGGAAAGCAAATTTGAAAATGTTTACAAGACATTTATACACATATCTCTGACTTCTCTTTTTTTCCTTTATGATTCAGTAAAGAATTTTTTTTATAGTCACCACTCCCTACTGCTCCAAGCCATTTAATTTTAAAAAAAATGAAAGAAAAGAATGTCAAATCAAAATAGCACATACATCATTTTTATAGTGTTCAACAAAGGAAGCATCCTCTCTAAATCTTGCTTTTTCTGTAGAATATGCAGATATGTTACTTCCTAGAAAATTAGAGAATGTATCTTCTCCTTGAATTATGGCTAAGAATTGTATATCACTTTACTAGGTGATGATTTCAACCAACAAAAACATATAAAGCTGTAGATCTAGGAGAGGGACAAAGAAATCAGCACAATCTTTGAAAATAACATTCCTTAATTACTTCCAGAGATATGAAGTCAGAACTTAGATCTCATCCAAACATAAATACTGCTTATCATACACAAATATGAAAGTGTTACGTTTTATAACATTTATAAGATTTGATTTTAACAAAGGAGAAGGAACTATGTGAAGTTCTGAAGGTCACTGCAGTTTAATGTTGGCACTCTTGAGTGTGGAGAAGCATAACAAAAACTTTTTGGCACTCTTTTGTTATGGAGAGGCATAACAAAAACCTGCTAAATAAACAGCAATGTGTTTCATATGGGTGGGCTGAATGAACTCATCGGTGATGACAGAGAACTCAGGGGCCGATGACAAAGCTACTGAACATTCCCTGCTATCATGGATCCAATGTGAGAGAATGGGGCTCTGCATAACAATGAAAGACTGAAGGGAAGCACTCTAGATTAGTCCCTTTTCAAAGACAGAAACTAAGCAAGTGGTTCAGTCAGCTACACTTAGTTTCCAGAGGAAAAACAATTACAGCAAATAATGACAGACACTATTTTATTCAACTAGAAATAAATCCAGGAATGAATAATAGCCACCATGGGTTTGTCCAGATCAAGTCTTGCGAAATCAGTCTGGATTTGTAGTCATAAGATTAGTAGCAAACATCTCCTAATATGACTAGACTCTGACAGTCTCACGGTACTTTGATATAAATAAATGGGAAAAAAATTGATAAAATTTCTCAGGAATCAATGGAGATTTCTTCAGAATAGTTACCAATGATTCTCTGCAACTAAATCATTTGATTCTCTGCATTAAATCATTTTCTGCAGGGGTCTGTTTTGGTTGCCTCACTATGGAGCATAACTTGAATAAGAAAAGAGAAAGGGATTTCCTGAGGGGAAGGGAGGACAAGGAACCATTAATGCACCGTGGGGCAGGATGTGAACTCACAGTAATGTTCATAAACAGGTGTGCTGCTCTCAGACAGGATACAGTAAGGATGAGCACAAGCCATCACACATAGGCAGGAGCAGTCAGCTGCACAATGTATGATTTGAAACAACCGAATCGGCAACACTTCACAGGAAAGTGAAGAGGCTCACCTCACTCCTGCTGCATAAAGCTGCAGTTCTGTTTTCTCCCTTGAGACACTGCTGCCTAACAGAATACTGCAACTGTCATATTGTCGGCTATCACTGCTTCATTAAGAACCATTCTCCTTAGACTCTGACCCTATTTACAACCCCCAGATTCTGGTTTTGTCCCACATTAGAATAAACATATCACCTGAAGTATCATTCTATTTCATTAGGAGGAAAAAAATAAATTGGTTTCTAGTCTACTCAAAGAATAGAGTTCTAATCTTAGCCGCTGAAATAAACTATCCAACACATCAAATTTCATACAGGAGACATATATGGTACCATAGCAAATGCTCATGTACAAAATCAGTGATGTTTCCACCTCCCCCATGGAATGTACCCAAAATTCTCTACAGCTTTTAAAGTCATGTCCTTTTAACATTACTTATTTAGTTGTCTCTGTAATTTAATTCCTAACTAAAGATCTCATTTCCTTCCTACTGTAACACTCAATTTTGTATTGTTTGTTTGTTGCTAAATTACCTGGGGACTTCTTGGTTGAACTTAAAGCATCATCCATCCTTGGCTCCCAAGACATTTCTACATTTATCAGAGACAAGACAAGACTGGAATCTTTTATCCAAACTGAAGACATCTTTGGCACAGCCAAAACTAATTCAGCTGCACAGAAACAGCAACAGTTTGAGCTTTGGAAATATGAGAGGAGGCATGACATTTTTCCTCAGAGGTTTTGCATCCATGCAAAGACAGAAAAATGGCACACATGGAGATACAAATTAAAATCATTCAAGCCTGGCACTGACAGACACACAAATCCAACTGAACAACTGAGCTGTTGCAACTGTGACACAGGCTGGGGCAACGTTGATGGGGAATATGAAAGTCTTCCCCCTACCACTCTGAATACATATAAAAAATTATAAGCACAGGGAATGTGAGAACTTCCAGGTGGGCAGGGAAATGAAAACCTCTTCACCCATTAAGCAAGCCACAGAGATACACAGGACAGACAGAAGCAAGGACCAAATGACAGAGCTATAATCACGGAATACTAAAACACATCAGGGGCTGAGAACAGAACTGTCATAATTTTTCACTCTTAGCTACTGAGACTAATTTGTTGTTTGGTTTTTTTAAAAATGACTGCGTAAATCAACTATTTTAATTACACAACAACATGATAGATGTTGTTCCTATGTCAAGGGGAGATAAGCAGCTAGAACACTGGAAATCCAACCTATAGTCTCATTTTATAATCAATATTGTGTGACTACATATTAAAGGAGAAAACAATCTTCAGAAAACTAAGGGGAATCAAATGCCTATATATCCTTAAAATAACTTTGGAGTAAAGTACAAGGCTTCTTTGAAAATTCCTCAGCAAGATCTCAACACATCCAACCCTAAAATCTAAAAGATTAGACAGTGGTAGAATGGTAAATACAAAAGTGAACAAATTCACCCATTTATTAATACAGGATGACAATTCAAAAGACATAATTCCTTTACCCTCCAACACACAAGCAAGTGTACTGTAGTCTTAAGTCCGGAGGGAAAAAAATGTGAATTTTCATTCAAATTCATTCAATAGCCCAAGCCATAAAAAAATCCATAATTCCTGCCCTTTAATTTGCATCTCAGTTATTTCACATCATTTTCAAAAGGCATGGATAATGAACAGAAAGGCTACAGGCAGTAATTAATGGATTGCACCTCTTCACTAAGCCCTCTCAGTAGTTAATTGTCAAAAATGTTCATTTGTTTTCTGGTTTGAACTTCCCTGACTTCCGTCCCTTGACTCTTCTCAAAATTCTATGTACTAGAATAAAGATTTAGTTAAGTACCTCTATTCCTGACATTTCTAAGCCATAATCTTTTCCAGATAACTTAAGGAGCTCAGTCATGTAGCTTTCTATCATCATGCTTGTTTTCTTGGCAACAAATAATTCACCCTGAACTCGCCTCAATTTTCAGCATACTTTTAAAGGGTTTGCCACAAAATAAACCTGCCAGTTGATAAATTATTATCTCTTTCAAAAACTTGTCTCCTGTTGCTGGAGTGGAGGACTTCAGTGAACAAATCTCATACTGTGTTGGTTTTGGCTGGGGTATAGTTATTTTTCTTCACACCAGTATGGGCTGTGCTTTGGACACATGCTGGAAGCAGTGTTGGTAACACAGGGATGTTTTGGTTATTGCTGAGCAGAGCTCACACAGAGCCAAGGCCTCTTCTATCTCTCAGCCACCCCACCAGGGAGGGGCTGGGGGCACACAAGGAGTTGGGAGGGGACACAGCCAGGGCAGCTGACCCCAAGTGACCCAAGGGATATCCCAGACCATGTGGGGCCATGCTCAGCACACCAAGCTTGGGGGAGGAGAAGAAGGAAGGAGGACATTCAGGGGGATGGAGTTCAGCTTCCCAAGTCACTGTCACACACGATGGGGCCCTGCTCTCCTGGGGATGGATGAACACCTGCCCAACCACAGGAAGTGGGGAATCAATTCCTTGTTCTGCTTTCCTTGTGTGCACAGCTTTTGCTTTATCTGTTAAAATGACTTTAGCAACCCACGAGTTCTCACTTTCACTCTTCTGATTATCTCCCGACAAAGTGAACAATCAAAGGTGAAGAATAAAAGTGCATTTAATCCATTTTAACAAAAAGAAGTATCATTTGACTGAAGGAGTAAGTCTTCATTCAAAATTAAAACTTTCAAAATGCAAATTTGACCTGTATGATCATGAAGCCAGCTGCAGTACTGATAATGAGAGACTGTGTGAAACAGAACAGGGAATGGCTCTGCTCCATCTTCTGGATGCACTATTTCCCATGAGCAAAGTAAACTACTGTGTGCCCCATAAATACACTTGATACAGCCCCTAACTCCTTCAGTTTCCAACACAACTTTTTTAAACATTTCCAAACACAACAATCATCAGAAAGAAATTCTAAAAAGATTTTTTAAATGGGTTAACTAAATGATTTCGCATAGATTCAGTCCTTTAACACACAATGTCCTTGAGGGCATACAATCAACATCAAACAAGCAAACCTTAAATCAGAATACTTTAAAACAAGATACTGCTTTTGTGTATGTGCACATACTAAAGTCCTGTTGTCAACTATAAGATGACCACATTGATGGAGGCTTCTAGTGAAAAACTGAATGTCTTTAGATTACAGCCAGCACTGCTACAGGCATCCTAAAGGCATTATTAGCACTAAGAACAGCAGCAACAGTGGCAATTTTTCAGTTTGACAGGTGCTAAATACCACTGAACTTCATTTTTAGTCCCTTTTTATTGCAGCTATTGCCCAACACTCCTTAAATGACCTTTAACCAGTATACCCAATACAATATAAATGACCTTAAACCAGTGCCATTCCAGCTGAACAATATATGGACAACTTCCCTTCAACAGGAGCAAAGATACACGTACGAGAAGAAGAAGTGTGCACGTAGTACAGTCTCCCACGAGCAGAGCTGGGATCTATCACCAAGTCCCATCTTATCCCCAAGTGCTTTACCATTTCATTCTCTCATTTCCCCAGAAAATATTCATATTGCAAAGGTGTTAATATTTAGGTTGATACAAACCAATGTAAGGTTTACTTACCTTTTATTGGAAACATTCCATGAAGTCACAGAGCAAGAGAACAAGTTTTAGTACTCATTGTAGCTATTCTTTTCAGTTAAGTTTCAGAGATGAGACAGTATCAAGGAATTTAAAAGCTTGTATAAATTCAAAGGAATTGCCAGACTATCTCCTGGACCAGAAAGAAAATCTGCATTTCTCAGACACGAGTATCTTCTGGCACGCTTCAAAATGGCAGCCTGGTTATAAACAGATATTCTCAGCCCAAAGGAATTTCTCTAGTGGATGCAGCCCAACCATCACCCCAAGCAAGTTTATCACTT
This sequence comes from Notiomystis cincta, assembly GCA_013398075.1. Lineage (NCBI taxonomy): Eukaryota > Metazoa > Chordata > Aves > Passeriformes > Notiomystidae > Notiomystis > Notiomystis cincta. Next base: position 99,816 of record VZRX01007734.1, read on the forward strand.
GTATACTGCTGCCACTCATAGAAGTTTGGTCTATATTTATTCATCAGAGTCGATGTGGGACATTCTGAACATCCTTTAAAAAGCACAGCTTTGCTTTTCCACCTGTCCTGTAAATTTTCCCACTGAAGAAGTACATCACTATATTGCACTTCAAGGCTCATGTCTGAAGAAACAGTACAGAAGCAGATAATTGTATTTCTTTCAAAAGCCTCATTCATTGCTTTCAGCATAGAAATCAATTATTTTACCACCAATGGATTCACTTCCATATCATATACAAACATTTGTCTCCAAACAGATGCAGTTACTCAGCATTTTGCCAGAGGGACTATGAATATACACTTAACCTAATAAAAGTGCATATAAATTGTTAGCAGTTAGATGTGGACACTCCACAAACATGTCACAAGCTCACAACAGCTTCAGTCCCAAACCAGGTCTGTGATTTTTGCACAGTAATCAAACCAGTTCTCAATCTTTTCACAGAAAGATTACTTTCTCCTGAAAGCAGGATGAAATTCAAAACATTTTCTCCACTAAATACATACACACATGCACCTTTTAAATCCCGTACTGCAGATTCTCCAGCAAGTTCTACTGAAATGAAAAATCTCGGTATCAACAAGCGGGTTAAATACTCCTCCCCATAACCACATAACTACTGCTCAGGTAAACAGTAAAAATTAACCAAGACACAGGTAATCTAATCAATTACCTGATATAAACAGCTACAAGTGATCTGCCCCAAGCACATGAACTGTTTGACTACACTGACACCAAGTGACAGATTTCAGGAAAACACAACCCACAATGACCCCCACATAGAAATGTTACAGCTTTTACCCTCATGCTCTGGAGGAGGCAAAGTCTTATTTTATCAAGAGAAAAAAATAGTGAATACCCATAATGAGAGCTGACATTTTCACATAAGCCGTGTATAAGTGACAGAATATCCAACATTAAACACATGTTTTAACAAGTCAATTTAACCTTGATTTTGCCAACAAAAGCCAAAGAGCACGTACACTTGAAAGTTTTATGCATACTAACCTCACAAATGCATTTCTAAAGAAGAAAAAATTAATGGTTTGCATGCACAGTAAGTACTGGATTCCATTAACTTATGTGAATTTGGCTAATTTTTCAAGTGAAAGAATGCAAATAGTACTTCAATACACTTCCATTTAGAAAATCACATGCTAATGCAATGTTTAATAGTCTGCTAAGTCTCTCTTACTTGTTTTGCCTGTGCTCCTTTCTGCTGAGAAACCAAAACCCAGGCAGTCCAGCATCATATGCATTAAGTAGACTTGACACCCCCCCCCCCCC
>VZRX01007734.1:101160-131438 GCA_013398075.1 Notiomystis cincta
CCTTACTTGACATTACACAAAGCACAAAACCTGACGGACAGAACAGTAACTCCATCACACACAGAAGTTTCACCACCCACCCTGTTCGTGCCCAGCATTCTGTCTTCTTACAAGCTTCCGTGGTCTTACCTGCTGGCGTTTGTATGCCAGGTAATCAAGATTTTCCAGATCTTTTTGAAACTTTTGGTAGGTTTTCTGTAGATCAGATTTACTGGATACATTTCTTAAAGATTCAAATGTTCTTTGAAACTGTGAGGGAAAATAAAAAAAAATTTAAAAAAAAATATCATTCATACAGCTGCTGTGTTTCACTCTGTATTACAATTCTTTTCTACTAAATGCTAATGCTATCGAGCTGTGTCACCTCTAACCTTCCACATATTCCCACAGTTTTGTTTTGAAACCAATCACAGAATTCAAAGCATTGTACCTATGCCCTCCTCAATGAAATTAAGTCCTCTATCTTCAGAGGTCAGACAAAACACAAGCAATCAATCTCTAAAGGTGAGTTCTTTTCTAATGCCAAGTTCCAGGAAGTAATGTATTCACATAGATTTAAATACTTCCTTTTCAACTAAGAAAAGTGTATGCAACCTTATACAGGCCATGAACTCATTCTATCAAGCATAACAGTAGGACTTAAAAATAAGAGGGTGCTTCTTATCAAGTTAATTTACTTAAGAGTAATTTAAGACCGGATAATCACCTTGGGCAATGTGTTCACATTCTGCATGAAAACTGTGACCACTCCGATAACACTTCATTATAGACCTTACTTTCAAATTTTAAATTTAAAACTTCTTTCATGCATACACTATTATTAAAAGTAAGATTGGTATTTTTCAGAGATGCACGATGCCAGCCCAGCTGTACGAACTGTAACAGAAAGGTTAAGATTTGTGACAGAGGAGAATGGGAGGTCCAGCTTCCTTGCTACCCTTCAGGAAATCATGAGCCTTCTCCTCTGACTTGCTGTTTTCCCAGCTGTAAATACTCTTCTTCACCTCACGAGCATGTGACAGCTGCAAAGCTGCAGGTACTTCAGTCATATTTTGCTATCACTGTGATTACCATCAGAAGCAAGTCTATAGACATGTATTTACACTGATATAATCAGGAAGAACTACACACTTGTAAATCCTTCCAAAATACTGACTTAGCCTACTGCAGTTCCAGGGCCTGCAGGTGAAATACCTACCTTCAGCTCACCTGTGGCACCCATGCCCAGGGAATGAGGCAATGCACTGCTTTCCAGTCAGTCCTGGAAAACCAAGCACTGCTGTAGTAACTACAGCCCACATTTCTCTATACCTTTGCTTAAACTGCAGACACTGAATTGGAATAATTTACTACAGGAGTAGAAGGGAAAAAAAACATCCCAAAGCCAAACCTCCACTCATCTTCTGTCCCCCTTTAATCAGCTGACAACAACTGACAGCCCATGCTGACTGTGGATGTAAAGTGCTCCAGAGCCCCTCATTCCTGAGCATTTGACTGAGCTCAAGCCCAAGCTGTACCTGATGCTGAGCAGGCCCCAGGTACTTCTCAGTGGGGATAATAAGCAGTGGATTTCCACTGACAATTTACAACAACCTGCCTGGAACCTTCAGGCAAGTTAGCACTTTTTGTTTGCCATTCTGCAGCCTTTATTTCAGTCTCACTGCTCTTATAACCAAAAGACAATTTAAGGCAGTGTTACTTATTTATTTGTAATTTATCTTACTCTACCTCGTTCTGTTCTACTAGAGGTTAATGGCAGACTTTCTAGTTGCATTTAAAATAGTTGCTACCAAAAAATAAAATTAAACTTTCTCACCCAAAGTATATGTTCCTGAATTCTGTACCAACATGGCTGACAGAACACACATGCTAAGACAAAACTGCAGTACTCTCTATTCTTGTCTGACTTCATTATCTTCCAATTTTTGTATGATTTGTTGTTTTCAGATTTTATCTCTGCTCCAGAGTTGATCTTAAAGCCTTCCATTTGCAATGTTTGCTTTCATCAATTCCCACTCCTGGCTAATCCCTTAGCTGGAAGCATCTTAATTACATTTGCAAACAAGACCTGAGTTCAGTTTAAGGGGATCAAAAGCACTTCACAGCACTTGCTTTTTTTAAAGTGTGAAAGAAATTGCTCATAATGTCTCTGTCAAGTTCATCATACACCTTCTGCTTCAAACCATGACACATTTCTCCAGAATTTAGTCCAAAGCTGCTGTACCCTGTCTTGGGATTGAGTAATACAGAGGTAAGGTCTCCAATGATTCCCAAACTCACTGAATAAACCTAAGGTACAGTCTTTTCTTGAGGTGACTTTTTTTTGTTTAAGATAATCATCAGCATGTTACTACAATAGAGTTGTAGAATCATCATCATCATCCTTTTAAGGATGTACTTAACCCACAGCTTCAATTCTTCATTGGCAGGGGCTCTGCTAGCAAGATCACTCAATTCCTTATGTCCTGCAGCAACCTAAACATTAATAATGCATTTGGCTCTCTGGAAAGAGATATAAGCAGCATGAGAGCATGAGCAAATACAAATCAGATGCATAACTATAAGGGCAACATGCTTCAATACAGTTGATGGGTAACTGCTAGAACATCCACATCTGTCTTTAGATGCAAGGGAGGAACACTTTTTAAAAATTTCACTCAAAAGTAAATAAAAAACAACCAAGTAATTTTAAGAAAATATAGATATGCTCTTTCCACTGCCATCAGCAGGAAATCAGAAAAATGTGCCTTGGACATACAAAGGTTATCAGCACAAGCGTTAAAATTAAAACTACATCTGGATTTTTCTGCATCATTCTTGTATCAGTGTGAACCAGCATTTTGGAGTGAGTGGTAAAAAAACCTCTGTGATAAAATCGTATCTGTATAATTTTATCAGAGCTGCTTCTGTTTGTCAAGTTACCACAGACAACTTCATAGCACAGATATTGCATAGACAACTTCCGACCTTAAAGAGAAGAACGTGACTTTATATTCACTAACATCACAGCACTCCTTTCACAGCAAACCCCAAACCCACCAACCACAGAACTAGAGCCCAGCACCCTGGCCCTAAAACACAGGGTGGGTAACACAGCCCCAGTGCCCTGAGCAGGCACCATCAAGACAAGGCTGAATGAAGGCTCCGTGCTCCTCCAAAGGCAAACCAACACACAGCGAACGCTCCAACTAAGCGAAGCAACTCTTCACTGTCCCATTTTTGGCATCACACAGCAACAAACACCATCAGAACTCTGAAAGTGACAAGGATCACAGATGTGGATGAGACAGAAGAATGTTGTTAACACAGCCTCCCTGGAAGTATGATGTTCCTGATTAGTGTAAGGTAAAGTCCTGCAGCTCCCTCTCAGATACTGGTCATGGTTTAGCTAATTGGCAAGTATGACTGTAATCATCAGGACTGAATGTCCTATGGTCTCACATCTTATACTCTGCAATGCCAAAGATGAGAGGTGAGCTCTGACTGAAATTTCTCCTACAGTAAAGCGGATTAACAGCTGAGAATCCTCTGATGTCTTTATGAGCTTCTGACATAGCATTTTTGAGGTTTTTCTCCACTATCCTTCTACCTACATTCAGGAGCCTTGGAACTTCTGCTTTGCTGTCATATGTAACAAAAATGAGGCAATGAGATCAAAGAAAAGAGGCTTTGACAGAGTGGCTGCACATTTCAAAAGGAAATCATATTAAACTAATTAACCATACTAAAATTTTGATACTGCTTAAGCCAAAATTTACTACATTTCATCTTCAACATGAGCCATGAAAATTAATTGCTTACCAGCTAAACAGGAAGCCAGAACACAAAATTATGAGATTATACACATGCAGTGCAAAATGCTACATTGCTTGCAATTCAGAAATGTGGGAAGCAACATCATTAAATACAGAGCACAAAGTCATATTCCTGGTAAGCACCTTACAATCTTCATATAAACAGGAAGAGGGATAGGGGCAGCAGATCCTGCTTCTCCAGAGTGTGCATGATGCTACTGGACAGATGCCACACCTTTAATGTCACTTGCCTGGGAGTCTAGCTGAGCTATAAGGATGATGTAATCAGAGGGCCTGCTGCACTTCCTTTAGGTAATTTCCTTCTACACAGCTGGTTCAGATTTAGGGCCAGTGCTGCAAAAAGCCACTCTGTTTTCACAAACTAGGAGAAATGGCTCTTTTTTGTTCATCTAGAGCTGCACAAGTGAAAGAGTATTTCAGAGTACCAATATTATCATCTTCCACTGCACAGAGCAGTATAGTAAGTATCACTGAACTATTTTTTCTATTGGTAAAATATTTGTCTTTATTTTCATATGGATGAATATAAGTTGAATTAAGCACAAGAAGCAAAGTTTACTTCCATGTTGACATAAGGAAGCTGTCCATTGAAAAAAACCTTCCTGTTTTGATAAGGTACTGGTTCTTTAAAAGATTAAATTATACTAAATGTACTATTTTAAATTTCCCAGATATATGGTTGGAAAAAAAACAATCACAACCTGTCTTAAATTCCAATACTGAACACACATACTTATGAGAAAAAAGCTGCTCTTCTCATATTTTACTGTAATGGAATGGGCAATGTGCCTCCTTTCAACAGGTTTATGGAGAGCAGCTCACAGCTTTTTCCATTCAGAGAATATCAGATGATTTTGCTGTCATTTTTAGAAGGTCTGAAGACATACACTCTGATGATAAAGCAGAAACTGTTTTGCATGCATTTCCTCATTTCTGCCTCTCAAAGCACAAAAAAGCTATAAAATAAATTTCTCTAGATCAGAATGATCTCTGCATGTTTGAATTGTTGATCAGACAAGCCATTCTACATTACACCAACTTTGTTACTATAGTACCAATAAATAATGTGCCGGGAGAAGATAATTTCCCAAGATTATTTTCCCAGCCTAGAAACTGCCTTCCCATATTAGCACTCTAGAGAAGGAAATTTCAGGGCATCACTTCCATATTACTCTTTTATAAGCACAACACTTCAGTGGTAACTGTGTCCTGTGGAAGCCAAACACAGTAACAAACACTCTGAAGGGAAGCCTTTAGCAATGTCCTTTCCCTGAAAGCTTCAAGAGAGCCAACTGCAATGGAGCCCTGGTCACTGACTGGAGCATGCAGGCATCTGCACAGTCCAAAAAATTATTTCAAATAGACCTCTCCTTTTCTAGTATCCCACCTTCCAACTTCAGCACCAGACATGATATGGATTTCTCACACTCAATTGCACTTCTAGTGACTTCAAGCATTATATTCACCTCTGCTACAAGCCACCTTCATATTACAGATCTCCCCAAGCTTTATGGTTACAACTGAACTTATTCCATTCAGAATTTATCAGCCCACAGCTTGACAATTATTAATTTTTACCAGTTACAAAGGAACTGTCAAGAGGCTCCTGTACTAAGCACAGAAGTGAATCCAGATTCCTGCTGCACCAAAAAAATGCTCACTTTGAAAAAGCCACTCCTAAAAGCAATTCTTTGGAAGCTTCTTTTGCTCTTTATTTACTGCACACCACAGAATGCCACGGAATTTGCAGGGTGATGATAAACACTGTAGCCCTGATTCCAAATAACTGTATCCCACATACCACAGACCAACCTCTGATTGGTAGAAAGAATCTCTGTTTGATTGATGAGAAAATAAATAGGAGTATGAACCAAAGGAGAAGCCAAATCTTCTCTCAAGGACTCCTGTCACCTTCTTAAGGGTCCTTATGCTCCAGGAGTTCCCTTGCCATGGGAGTGACCCATGCCCAACCCTTTACCCAACAAAGGGAAGGTGGCAAAAAATTAGAATTTAATCTGGTTACTGCTGTAAAAAAAAAAAAAAGGTTTCTATAAACACATTAGGAACAAATGGAGGGTTAAGGACAATCTCCATCCTTTATTGAATGCAAGGGGAAATACGGTGAAAAGAAAGATGAAAAGTCTGAGGTATTTCTTTGTCTCAGTCTTTAGTAGCAGGATCAACTGTTTTCCAGGTATTCAATCCCCTGAAGTTGAGCACAGGGATGGGGAGCAGAACGAATCCCTCCCAATCCAAAATGAAATGTTTAATGACCTGCTACACCACCTATGACTCACACAAGTCCACGTGCCAAAGTGATCTGCTGGAGGGTAGGAAGGCTCCACAAGGGGACCTGGATCAATTAAGCACAGTTCTGGGAGTTGAATCAAGCCCCTAAACCTGAAGCCAGGTGAGCCCAAGATGACTTTCCGCTTTCTTTCCATGTAACCATACCGAGTTCCTGCTCAAAACATTTTTAATGCTGATGAATACTCTGCAGGAAAAGGAGGAACAGACAGCACTACGCTCCCAGGGCCCAAGTTCTCAAGTTGCTTCTTATCTCTAGCCATTCTCTTTTTTTTTTTCCCTTGGCAAGACTTTTAAATAACTCTAAGCAAGCATTTTATAAAGATCATCCTGTCTGCGGCATTCATGAAAAATATGAAGACTTACACAGTAAATCTACAAGCATGACAAGAAGGGGGAAAAGGCAGATAAAACATGTTGGCTCAGCATGATCTGAAACCAATTAGAGAAAGACTGCCAATGCTCTTTGAAAGAAATTCTCCAAACTTGTTACTTTCCTGCTGTTCTCTTCTGATCAATAAATTCAACGAATTCCATTAGTCTGTTAATTCACTTAATTAAATAATATTGACCATTACTAACCACAATGGATGAGCTGCTAACACAGCTCTGAATCAGAGTGCAATACACAAGACAGCCCTTTGTCTGCCTACATTGCTCACAACTCAGTTGTTTTTTTAGAGACTTCAAACTCTTTAAGTATAGAAACTCAGATAAAGATAGCTATTTATTTAAACTCCTCTCAGTTTAAGAAAAAAACAAGTCATTTGAAGAAGGAAAACCTTTCTTTTTGGTGTGATGTACTTTATTTTGTCAGTGAACTCCAGAAGGATCTTCCTGTTTGCACTGCACTCTTGCACTCTTATAGGGCTATGAATTCCACAAGTGGCCAGAAGTGTTCTGTGCCACAATGTGATCAGTCATTGAGAGTTTGTACTGGCATCTAGTATGTATTACTTATACACACATTTATTCATATTTTGCTTGGTGAACATCCCATAGAACCAACCAGAATTCTCTCCACTTTATTAGCAAAACTTCTAAAAAAGCTAATTTCCTGTTCACAAAGGTAGGTTTTTGAACATTCGGTTTGAAATTCCTGCCAGGGTTATCAAATCCTTTCAAACTCACTTTACCTGTTATTTCTAGTTTTGAAAAGTCGCATCTCAGTATTTTTGTGACAAAAATATTCAGTATTTTCAGCATCACACACTGTTTAATATGACGACTTTATTACACAGAATCTAAAAACAGTCCTGAGTCTAAGCGAAATGTACAGAAAACAATATTGTTAGAGACTACATAAACTGGAAGGAGATAGCTGAGCTTCATCTTTTTTTACTAGATATATGTCAACAGGCAGGTGTGACAGGTAACAGTAGAGGAAGCTTTCTATGACAGGCAGTCACACTGTTTTGTTTTCTTTCTATTTTTATTCCCAGGTTACCAAGGAAATTAAAGTTTATGATCCAGTGTATTCGGTCAGAGAAAAAGGTATATGTTTAAATGTCAGTGTTGGAATTGACTGATTTTAAAGAGTGACCAAGACTAAAAACTTTCAGCACTCTTTGATAAATGGGTTTGAAAAATATTAGATACTTAAATAGGTAGTTCCCCATTAAATACTTCCATATTGAGCAAGAGCTCACGAATACTGTACAACGGTCTTTGATAATGCTGAACCAACTTCTTTCATTTTATACAAGCAAATAAAGAAGTCCTTGATTAGAATTTTTATGTCTGTTATTCTACTATTACTTTTTTTGTAATTTTTCAAATTAATTTTGGCTTAGTCCTTTCTAATGTCTTCATTCTACCCCACGAAAATGACAGAGCTCAGAGACATGGAAATAAAGAGCAATTTCTCATCTCTCAAATGATAACAGCTGTAATGCCCATGTCTGAAGAAGAGGATAATATGGCAGAAGTATTAAGGTTTTAAAACAAGTACAAAGAAAAACAGCTAATGATTTTTAGGGAGTTGATTTTCAAGGCATATGAACTTGCAAAACCCAAGATTATTAGGGCTCATACAGCAAATACAAGGTCTACTTTGACACTGTGTGAATACAATGTCTTTTTGTAGGAGCAAGTCCATATTGAAGAAAAATGGAATTCCTAAGAGAGTTTTAAAGTATAATGATTTCAGTTAAAGACCTAGAAGAGTGCCTAGTTGAAATTCATTAAAATATTTAATTGCATTTAAATCTTGCTCAGTTAGCTGTGACCAAAAGTTGTTAGAAACTAAGGGATGTTCAATAGCATATGTTGAAATTACATTAAGTCAATTTCCTAATTAGATGTCAACATAAAAGGACACCATTACAGCTAATATCACTGTTGGCAAGTTCAATAGCCAGGGCAGAGACTAAATAAACATGCAAAATGTAGCACTCTCCTCTAAGAACTAGGGTGAGTCTTTTTGCACAGGGAATTCCAGAGACTGTTACACCACATCAATTTATTCTAAGGGTTCATGTACAAATTCAGTTCTCCCTTCTATTAAGAGGAAGTATGGAAGACAATGACAATTTAATGGCACTCTTTGCAGTAGTACTGGAGTTTTTCCTGAAAGATACTTTGCATTCTTTCATCATTTTCATTTATTGTTTGTTTTCATTTTCAGATGGAAAACATGAAGTGAATTAGACAGCTGTTTAGAAATACTGAAACTCAAATAAGGAAAACCTCCTAATTTTACTTCCCTCATGTAAAACATACTCAATGCATCTCAGGAGAGCACCTAGGATTATGAAAATAAATATTAAAAATGTAATCGATTACCATGAAAATTTTCCACAAACAATATAAGCCACCCCTATTACAGCTGACAAATTTGAACATATAGAACAACACTGAAGCTTCTGCAAGTTGGTGTCAATTTAGCCTGTGGTGAAGTTGTCAGTGGTAGATTTTTCAAGCCCAGTATTGAAACCCACACAACCTTGTTTTATTACAAAACACTTTTCCTACTCTGATTTGGAGCCAAATTTTCATTCTCTCATCCTCACCAAACTGAACTTGCTTCAATACAGGCCTCTAAGTCACTGTGCTCTCTTGTGGCATGAAGCATTATTAGAGGTGGCACTTATTATTCACCTCTGCCCTGAAATAGCAGGAATTCAACAGAAATTTGTTGTTTTATCAGTCTCTTATAAATTACTGATAGTATTAGTGGGAAAAAAAGGAACTAAAAATAGATCAAATGTGCTGAGCTGCAAGTAGATGAGGTTTTTTTGGTCCATTCTACAAATCTCATCTAGAATCTACACCTGCCTTAGCTGCCCAGGTGTTATATGCATGAAACCTGCAAGGCTCAAGCTCAGGAAGAGTTTTCCACACTGAAAGAGCCCTGAGCAGACACATCTGTGGCTAACAGGAGCCTGAGTGAGCAGAGCATTACTCACCATAGCCAGGTGCTGCAGCAGATAGGCCACGTCCAGCATGTCGGCCAGCACGAGGAGCCTGGTGACAGCGGCTAGCAGGGAGCGAGCTGCTGGGACAACTGCCTGCCTCCTGGGCAGGGAGCAGGGGTCGCTGGTGAATGCCTCTGCTGACACCTGCAAGGCCTGACCTGCAGAAGGAAGACAAATTTCCTTAGGCTGGATCACAACACCCAGAGGAAAGCAAGTCACTGAAGTTCCATCAATTATCTGGCTAGTCACACCTATTTGTCAAGTCACAGGTACTGCCAATGAATGTGGCATCTCTTTGTTGCCCTAATGCCTTGAAATGAAGGTCAGTTATTACGAATTGTGCAGGTTCTACATTTTCCATGATGGTCCCTTTCTGTTCTACTGCGTTATTTAATTCTGAAATAATTCCCTTGGCCTTCACACTATTACTCTTAACTGTACACAACAAAGCCAGGGGTTTTGTTAAACTTTTCGAGTCACTGCGTGTTATGTTACTATGTATTTTGGTGTCTTTGCCATTAAATAATTCCTGATCACAGAAGGGAATCAAATATTGCTCTTCTCATTACAAATGTAAGTTCATGGAATGAAAACCTCACACACCCAAACATCTGACTGACAAAGTGAAATCTGTGCCATGGAGCTAGTGGCTGCCAGTAGACAACAATATTCTGCTCTCCAACGTGAAGCTTGATAAATGAAATTCAACAATATGGACAACAGTGACAAACACCATAAATAGCTGAAGGGAGGTAAAAAGGAGATAGAGCCAGACCATTCTCAGTGGTGCCCAGCAACAGGGGGAGAAGCAATGGGCCCAAACTGACACACAGGAGTTTCCATGTAAGCATCAGGAAATGCTGATTTTTTTCGCTGCAAGAGTCACTTAACAGTGGCACAGGCCAACCAGGAAGGCTGTGGAGCTTCCATCCTGGGAGATGTCAAAAACCTGACTGGACATGGTCCTGGGCAGACTGCTGGCCCTGCCTGACCAGGGACATAGGACCAGATGACCTTCAGAGGTCCCTCCCACCCTCCAACATTGTGATTCTGTGAGCAAACAAGTCAGAAGGGTCTGAATAAGCCCTTAGAAATGAGTGTGACATAAGCTGGGATGGCCAGATGAACACATAAAATCACAACCCTAAAATAGAGCCATGAGATGCAGGCTAGACAGATAGGACCTACAAGTACAAACAGCAGAAAATGACAGCTCCAAGAACAACATAATGTCAAAACTTTCTTAACCTGCAGTAGGCGGCATGACAGTCTGATGCAATTTCATCTATTTTTATTTTAATTCCCATCAAGTGGATAGTCTTCCATAATTACATTTGTCAAAAGCAATGAAACACAAAAAATGTCCTTTTAGTGGCACAAATAGGAATTCAGACAGACAGCAGCATTCACAGTATTTCAATTATTTTAGACAATCAAACAAAAAGCAATTCAAAGAACCAAAGACAGGATATATCTTAACTACACAATTACTGTCAGGCAGATATTTCCAAGACTCTGTTGAACAAACCCAGATAGATGACTCTCAAAGTAAATGTTGCTCTACCATCAGCTGATCAGCTACTGACAGCTACCACTGTATCAAATGACTGTTACTTACAGGTGCCTACAAAAATCTGCTCAGGCACATGGAAATGTAAAACAACTGTTCAGCTCCAGGTAATTTTTTTAAAAATCAGAGGATTCACACACTTTATCCAGCACCACAAATATCCATAAACTTACATGAAAATTTCTTTAAAAACAAGTCAACTGTGGCAATTAGCTGACAGCTCTTGCCAGGCTGTCTGTACAGAGACTGCAACAATGCCACCAACTGCAGGCAGTGAGCACCCCTCAGAGACAGTGCTCAGCATCACACTGACAACAGCCAAATGATCTTCATCAGTTAAGGAAAGATGAACAAAATTATGCTTTTCTTTTATTTCTTTGAATAGATTTTCTCTCTCCTTTCTAAATACCATCCAAACAGCCCATTTTTCTCTCTTCTATTTGTATTTAAAACTGGCTTTCTCATCTCATTCTTTAATTTTAACTGCAGCAGTGTGAAATGCACATGGAATGCAGTGAATTTTATGCCGTTCTTGTGTCCACCCACAAGGAGGTACTGTTGTCAAGAAAGTCCTGTCACCCACTCCTGAACTGCACTACTATGATGGCTTTACAGTTCCATGCAAACACAGTTGTCAACAGGAGCTCATTTACTAAAGGGGGAGGGACATACCAAAATAAGTGGAAAGAGAGAATTTCCAACATTTCAGTCTCAAACTTGAGAAAACAGAAACACAAACAAGAAAAAAACACAATTGTTTATAATACAGAATCCTTGAATGCTTTGGGTTGGAAGGGACCTTAAAGATCCTCTAGTTCCAATCCTCCTGCAATGGGCAGGGACATTTTCCACTATCCCAGGTTGCTCCAAGCCCCATCCAACCTGTCTTTGGACACTTTCAGAGATCCAGGGGCAGCCACAACTTCTCTGGGCTACCTGTGCCAATGCCTCAGCATTTTCATAGCAAAAAATTTCTTCCTATTATCTAGTCTACAGCATCCTCTGTCATGTTAAAGCCTTTCCCACTTGCAGAAAGTCCCTCTCCAGATGTCTTGAAGGTCCCCCTTAGGTTCTGATAGGATCCAGTAATGTCTCCCCAGAGCCTTCTCTCCAGGCTGAACAAGCCCAGCTCTCTCAACCTGTCTTAACAGGAGAAGTGCTCAATTCCTCTGATCATCTTTGCAGCCTCCTCTGGACTGGGTCCAACAGGTCCATGTCCTTCTTATGTTGAGGGTCCCAAAGCTGAATACAGTACTCCACATGGGGTCTTGACAATTACAGAACACTTATTAACTCTTACTTACACTAGTATGTGCAGCCCTAAATTCTGCAGGCATGAACTAACACGTTAAGCAGAGAAGGTTGGGAGTCAAGGTCACATCACAGCACAGCACAACCTACCCTTTCTCAAAACACAAGATTAAACAATACAAGTCACCAGTACAATCACCTGTTCTGCTCCTACAAACAAACACCATCTCCATCTGTTACAGCAAATAAAAGGATTCTGCTTCAGCCAGCCAGTTGAAGTGACACTATCAGTGTCAGGGCACAGCAGATCAATACCTCTTGCATGTTCCTAATATTCAACACTGTGATAACTCAGATTCTCACAATAGCTTTCTGGAGCTGTCACAGGACATTTCTCTCCTGCCACACAGTCTCTTACCCCACTCAGATACCACTGGATTCTGTTGCATTGCAACTATTTTGCTGCTGCATACCAGGAAGTTCCACTTCCACATCTCATCCAGTTATTCCTAACATGTAATCAGAGCCACCACACATCCCCATCATGCCTCACACCCACCTCTTCATTCTCCCTTTCCCACTCAGGGGCACCTGATCCAGTAATGCTGATGTCAAAAGCTATTCTGCAGGGCATCTGATTTTGGTTTGATGAAAGGAGCATACAGCACAGATTATTTTAAGCCTTTTAAGTTCTGCCTCCCAGAACAGAAGTCCCTTAGATGCACACATGTACCTCTTAATGTAGGATGAGAAAGTTAAGTTTACTTTTAAGATGAGGGGAGGGACAAATAAGAATACAGTATAACACAAAAGATCCCTACACCCTTCCCCTTAGCAAATGCCCTTTAAAGTAAGCTCTCCATTTCTTGCCAGTGAATGGGAGTGTTTTCCATGCCATCAAACTCTTGCCTCCCCTGTTTAATATCAAAAGGCATTAAATATGGCCATTCAAAATATCAAAGTATTTGTCAGAATTTCCTTTTAAAGAGTAACTTAAGGCTCAAGATGTAACTCCAGCAAGTAACTTGCTTTCAATTCACTGCTCTGTGTGATGACAGGCTTATCTGGGAACACACTTGAGCGTGATAACAGCTAAACACAAGAAACACTGACACTGCAATAGATAGAAACAAGGCAGACAACAACTGTTGTGTTTCTGACTATATATAGTCAGTCATCAATGGCAGTAAATACCAAACATTTCAGCTATGCCCATGCAACTGTTTGAGAACCGTAAGCCACCACACCTTGACATAAATGCAAAAACTCATCATCCTAAGGATAACGCTAGACTTCAATTCAGATTTCCACAGCAACATTTCACCACATAAAAAACATCACTGTTTTGTCTTAAAATTGATTAAATCTCCGAATCAGGACATGAATTGGAGGCTGATGATCAGTGTTAGAAGCATTCAGGGTTGAACAATGCTCCTTATACCCTTTGCATGGGGTCAGTTATTCCACAGTACATTGAATTAGAAGACAATGTTTTGAAAAGCTCTATACACATGAAATCTCTCAGTAGGAGTTTTTCAATACACTTACTCTGTGGTTTATTACACTGTTTTAGAATAAAACTGTGGACATAAGTACCCGCTAAAAAAGCTTCAGCAAATCAGATCAACAGGAAATCATGGCAGTTCTTCAGTTACTCGGCCAGTGGATTTCTGGATGCTGCATGAAGTCCACCACCCACACACCTTCCTGCTGACCCATTTAGCAGAGTTCCAGAAGATGTTATCAAGATGTAGACAGGCCTTAAAAGAACTTTCTTGAGAGGAAACAAAGAAAAATGCGTAGAACCTCGCTATTAAAATAATTGATTCTGAGACTATAAATCTTTGGTAAAACGTCACAGATGTCAAAGGAAGTAGACACTGCATTTATCCAGGCAACATGTCTGTCATCCATTATAGCAATACCTTCTTTCAGAGGTCACCAACAGAATTCAACTGAATTTGAGACTCCAAAATCTCATCTACTGACAGTACCAAGAGCAAGCTGTAGTAAGTGAAGCCATATCCATGTTGTGATTTCTGAAGACCATGAATCATACATCAGATGAATTAAATACAACAAATATTATCCCCACTGTTATTTTTTATCCCATTCATTTTCTCCTTCATTGACCAAAACATTAGTATGAATAGGCGTATCAGAAGTAGATTGAAAAAAGTCTATCACTCCTTTAAAAGGAGCCTCAAATTAATGAGCTCCAACGAAGGAGCGTTTTCCCACTGACAGCTGACATTCTAAAGGAGTAAGTGTCTAATGCTGATGCTGCATCCCCATCTGAACAAGTTCAGCAAGTGACACAAGGTAAAACACAAGAAGAGGTGAGACAGTATTTATTCTTTCCAGATCTCAGCACGCAAATCTGAGTTTGGTTGATGTGATTGAAATTATCGAACGCGTTTCTTCAAAATTCCATTATCCAGTAAATACAAGCTGTAGCCATGTGCAAAATCTCCTCAGTAATTTATGATTCTATTAATAAAAGTACCTGCCAGTCACCACAAAAAATTATGCCTACAGAAGATTCAATATTATATGCTATAACATGCATGGCAGGTGACTGCATGCAACCACAGCTGATGACCCATACCCCTTCAAAGAGCTTGATCTACATAACATGAGACACTCAAGAGCAGCAGAATGTGGCCTGAGCAACAGGCAATAAAGTTACATATGATGTGGCTTACCACAAATTAAAAATAGCACACAGCTTCAAAGGTTAAAAATATCTTCAAAATTAAGAAATGGCTATCTTTTTTACAATTGTTTCAAAAACTTCTTAAAACTAACCTGTGCAGTTTGGCAAATCCTTGAAGGGAGATGGGCTGCAACCACTCATTTCATCATTGCATTAATGACAGCTGATAACATGGACTTAACTTTCTTTTAGAATGTATGAGGTATATATAATCTACTTTATATATTATTTATTTCTGTAGTTATCTCTGGTCTTGGCTGAGAATCAATAAGTAATATAAAAATATTTCACATTTTCAATTTCTCTATGTATAAAAATCAATATAAAACTATATATTTTATTCTTACCTTGTGTTATCAGCCTGTAATGGATGGGCTAACATTTTAATAGTACTCCAAAATGAATGATTTTGCAAGAGCCTCAGCTGCTCAGTGTGACAGATAACAGTGATACTTGCTGGTCACAACGCTTTTAATCACAAAGGACTTTAACATACCTCAGATACCACATGCATAGATCAAACTCTAAACCACAGCCATCTCTGGATTCAGAGGAAGCCAAAAGCAAGTAATCACTGCCCTGAACAACAGCAGACTCAGAAAACCACCCCAGCTGCATGTGCAAGATGACCAAATAAAATAAATTTAAATTTAAAGAAAAACTTGATTAAGTTCCATCTTTAGAAAGGGCAAGATGATATAATTAAAACATACATGAACTTTAACTTGTGATTTCTGTGTGAACACATTTAGGCTATGAGTCACATAACCAACATCCTTTCTGTTCACCCAAATATTCTCAGTTTCCATAGGGAAAAATAAAACTCAAGAAAACAACAAAGAGCCTGCAACGTTCTCTGCAAAGCACAAAATCTAGCCTAGTTCTGGGAGTCAGGTTCAAAATGGAGAGATAAGCCAGGAAGAAACAGAATATGACACAACTCACCAGAAGGGAGCTGCTCTATCAGGAGGGGATGACTCTTATGGTAGGTTAAAGGATCCATCTTCCTCCTACTCTCAAAACATACCTCCACACTGGACTATTATACCTTCCGAAATGAAATCCTTACTAATGCACAAAAGAGGGAAGATTTTAGGTGTTAAATTTTCAACTAAATGGCCTTAATCTGAGATTCAGGTAAACCGTTTTTTTTCAAGAACAGAGTTAAAATACACATTAACTTTTAGTCGTGCTTAACAGCCCCTAAAACCATCAAGAGCATCCTGTCCTTATTGAAAGAATAAAAACACATTCCAAACAACAAAACTTCCACTGCTATACATATTTTTTCCCAATGGGGCACAGCTTGCACACTTTACCTCCTTGTAGGTGGTATCTCAAAATATACAATTAGACAACCCCAATTTGCACACCACAACACATTTCCCACACATATCCCAGCTGCACTTTGACACCAGGCATGGTTCAACCAATTCCTCGTGGTGCATGAATTGTTTGCTGCGTACTTACTCTGTTTCCGGACATCCGTGAGAGCTGTGTGAAGTTCCTCTTTGAACACAACTGCTTCCTTGGCAATTTTTTCTCCCTTGTCCAACAGATTCCAAGTGGCTTCCTCCACAGAAGCAAGCAAGACACGAGCTCTTTTGGAACGGCCCTTTTTCTTACTAGAAGGATTCTGCGGACAGTTCACTAATGTTGTAACCTACATTTCAAAAAAAAACAAAAGAGACAATTATGGCTTCCATTCTACAAGTGAATTTATATTGTTCTCAAAATTTAAAAAAGTATAGTTAAGAATAAGAAGAGATTCCTGCTGCTTTAGAGACAGATAGGCAAGCTCAGCATAAATACCAAGAACAGGCAAAAGTACTGAATTCAGTATGACGCAATTTTAATTTAATTCTGACACCTTTCAAAATGCTTTCTCTTACAAAAAGGTATCACAGTGGCCAGAATACAGCACCTCCAAATTCTTCAGGGTGCTGTCAATGTTGAATCTGTACATCAGTTTGCCCAGAATTTAGATTTACTGCAGCTTAGTCCAAATTGTATTTTTACCAATGCACTTCAGCATCCATAAAGAACTTATTTTTATAGACCATCCCACTCCACATTCCTCATTATCTGAGTACAGCCTCCACACTCCAACAGAATATTTCTGAAAGACTATTCTCTAAGGATTTGTTTGATCTATAACACTAAGGAAAGACTCATAAAACGTTTTTCTTAAGTATTATACAGATATTTGAAAGCACAGATTATTTTCATGAAGTTAACTAAGGCTTTTTAATCCTCCTATCCTGTTCTCTCTGTCAGAACATGGGTAGTACAGTGCTACACGTGCCTCAGTTCACCTTTTTGGTGATTGGATTGGATTTGGATTTTGTCCATGAATTCATGCACTTGAGTGCTTTTCATGAATCATTACTTCTAAATGTAACTGACAAATATCCTCTGGGTAACATTTCTATAAACACATCTATGAAACATGAAAGCCCTGATCCCTGTACCATTCATGTGAAATTTGGGGGGAAAAAAGACCATCCATTTGATATCAACTGCTTTGGCATGTCACAGGGGAGACAGCAACATAAATAACTCTGGGTCAGACTGTTAAAGAAGCCTTGGGTATTTTTCTGACTGTGGCTCAAAGGAAGAAAATTGAATTATTTATTGTACATAAATCAGCCAATTGGTAGAAAATGCACTGGGAATAAAAATTTTTATCTTTTATTTTTACAACCTCTAATGTCAGTTTTAGAACATTTAAGGCAGTTTCAATGATCATATCTTTAAGACTGAGTTAGAGATTACAAGATAATACTTCCAATAAGAAAGGCATAAAGCACCATCAAAAATTAGAAGTGTCCCAAAAAATCTATGAAATAATAGGTATTTTTTAAATTTTAAGTATTTCATCACTATTTCACTAGAAAATAATGTATTCTACTTCCTAGATTTTTACTGTAGGTTTTTTTTAATGTAAAATACCATTCTATATACTGTTCATTGATATGTTTAGGAGGAAAGGAAATAAATTAAAAACCATTAAAAAAAAAATCATTCCTGCAAGGTGAAAACTCTTGACTGTAAGACCCTGCATCTTCAGCATCACTGTCAGGAAATATTGAAAACAAAATTTGTTAAATAGCTCTTTGCTCATGAAGATCATGGAAAATAGAAAAACTACTCTGAATTCTGTAACACAGAACCCCAATGAGGAATGTAAAAACTTTATGCAATCCTACGCAGAAAGAACTGAACCACAGACCAGTACAGTGTGCCATTGTCAATAGTGCTTATACTGTGGTGGCAGAACACACAGTCACAGATACCATTATAAGAGGAAAGAAAAACACATCCCCATTAATCCTGCACATGCCTGGCTGTATTTCCCAGTTATGAACACCTTCTTGCTGCACAACAGGTCCCCCAGCCTAGCTCTGGTAGGAGTTGGGTTAAAGGCACAAGGGGTTTTAAGCCATTTTCTAGGCCACGTGCCACCACATTTACAAAGCTGAATCGTGACATTGTTGTCTGTTGTTGCCATTACTCATTAGGCTGAAGGGGTGAGGTTTCTTGTGGGGTCACAAATACTAAGTTTCTAGGAAACTGTGAAGCAGTTCTTCCAATGCTATATTCAATTACTGGAAGCACTTAGAGACTATCTCTTAATATTGCATAGTTCAGGAAGCAATGTCTCAATACCTTCAGTATCAAAATATCTGGTTCACCTTTATCTTAATATAAAAAGTATTTTTAAGCATCAATCATAAAACATTCTTTTTTTGTTAACAGTGTAGTTCAGTGTAACTAGATGTCAATCCCTAGACATTTAAGAAAAACAAGTCATAATCGCAGTGACCTGTTTCAAATCCAAAGTATTGTCCAAACAAATGGACACTGGCTAATCTCACCCAGTGTGCAGAAGGTAAACTCACCATATGGAGAACCAAAACCAACAGTGTGTATTTTCCCTGTGAGCAAAGGTCTGTGGTGTGGATGGCAGGTGGGAATACAAGCCTTTCAACTTGCCTGGTTTTCATCAGTGATCCAAAATGCAGGGATTTCTCTACACACTGTGTTAGCTGAAGCATGCTAACTTAACCTTTTTCAATACGCCAGATGCATTGATTGAGAACTAGACTGAGACGCCCTTCCTTTCAAAACTAACATCCTCAAAGCACCTGGAATAAAATAAAGGCCCCAGACAGAGGGAAACCCCCAGAGTAATTTAGGGGCATTGTTTTATGCTAAGGATAGAGAAGTTGCCAAGTCACGGGGGGGTTTTACATGAAACAGTTGCCATACTGTTTTCAGAGTTGCATAATATTCATCACTGCCAATTGCACGTTGCAGGGAAGACGGTCAATTCAGCAAGTGATTTGCAGCTCTTTCCACAGCTACTTCCTAGTTACTTCCTCAGCTGGTTTTGCCTTGATTTTCTGCAAGAATGATGCTGTTAACCTAATGATTGCCCTAACACTTAGCATAACTGGCTAGGATAGACTTCAGAGAACTTCAAGCACTTCCATTGTTTCTTTTCTGCCACAGCATTACAAGACTATTAAATAAATTAATTAGAACAGAAATCTCAAAATAAAGTTAAACTGTGTTCCAAGCAGCAGTTGCTGAAGTGAATCTGGCAAGAACATAATTTCTATCTGTGACTGGTCTGATTCTCTTTCTAATCACAGATTAGTTTCTATTTACTACCTTTCCAGCCTCTCAATGACCCTTCAATGAGTATGAGCTTTAACCCGTTTTTATATTTTCAACATTCTCTGTTGAAGGATCCACTCAAAACCTAAGTCTTCCATCCACAGATCTGAAACAAGCAAAGCATTAAGCTTAAGAAAGGGAAAAGACAGTCAAAATATTCTCTTAGAACCAAAGCATTTCCAATTTGAACAGCGTCAAGCTTTTCAATGGTTGAAAAGAGCTGGGAGGGAAAAAAAAAAAAACTTAGATGGTTTCTTTGTTTTATTTTGGAACTGCACTTCCTTTGTTTTGTCAGGTTTCTCTGATCCTGCAAAACTTAAGCCAAAATTTACTTTTTTTTTCCTACTCTAAAAACATCCATCATGTTGCAGCTGCCTGAGCACAGTCTGACCTACTGGTCTACCAGAGGTTTCTAAATTCAGTCTATCAAGACATCTATTCTTACTACTTTGAAACTAATTTTATAACCCATCCACATATCCTTGACAACTTCCACAAAGCATTGACCTGTTCACTGAGGGTTTTTACACTATCAATCACATCCAGGGAAAAATAAATAAACAAAGGCAGACAATATGAGAGAGAGGCAGTTCAGTTAATAGTAGCTGGAAATGAAGTCATCATAGAAAAGAAGAGGTTACTTTCTGAGGAATATAACCTTCCAGAAAGGAAAAATGAGTAAGGGAGGAAAAGAAAAAAAAAATTCAAATAAGATAATGAATAAGTAATTAAAGAAATTGGATGAGTTAGGGAGAGGCAAAGCTTCAAATGGGGAAAATACAACTTTATTTTTATTTTTTAAAGAATTACTTATTTCATGCATTGGAAATCCATTTGCAGTTTTTTCTACATTCAAACATCTCTTAGATAACACTGTGCAGGAGACCAGCAAGAACATGCAACATGTACTATGACAGACTGGATGGCAAAGTTGGAAGTGACCAAATCTGTAAGAAGGCAGACCCCTGGAGAGCTCCAGAGCCACAATAAAGTACAAGTGAGAAGAGCTGTGGTGTGACTTTCAGAATAATGTCCTTAGTCAAAGTTCTTCAGCTTTATTCCCTTCTCTTTATGGTTATCCAATTTACCTTCTGAAACTCTAAAATACCTGAATTATCAGTGGTTCCAGTAATTTCTCCACTGTAAATGTCTGGATCTGCAGATTCCGAGGATCAATTTTCAGTTTACTCTTTGGCACTTCTGTTGACATTTCACCTGGGTACAAAACAAGAGAAGTGCAATAAGCCAATGCTAACCATGACTGCAAGTCTCATTACCTTCTGTCAGAGCCCAGAGACTGCCCATGAGAGTATGAACTTCTCTCATAACAGGCTTAGGACTTTAAGAAATACAATTAATTTTTCCAATTCCTTATTTCTAAATTGGGGAAAAAAATATGCTGATACTTACACAAACTGTAAAATCATAGACTTAAAGTACATATAACTCCTTACCTTCACTCACAGGTTTCCACATTGACCACATGTTAAAAAATACAAGGACAATTGCATTAGAATACCATTGAATAAAAGTTCTCTACTAGTCTAGAAAGAAGCTTTAAAGCAAAAATAATAAATTCCATTACTAAATTTATCAAAAAATAAAAACATTAATGCTATGTGCACAATATCTGTATCTTGTGCCAAATAAATATCTTAAGAACAAAAAACATATCCAGCAGCCCTTAAAATTTCTGGAAATTATGACTGGGAAAAAGTGAAACATTTTGTTATTTTACACCCTGCAATAACAAATATTTTCAAAGTGTCAAGACAGATTAAGTTGAGAAAGCCTATTACTGAAGTCAATAAAATGGAAGTAAAGCTAAGTAAGGTCTTTAGAGTGAATAAATCATTCATTAGGAACTTGATGCAGAATCTACTAATGTGAATTAATATTTTTAACCAAGTTCACTGGGCCATGCCTTAGGCCATTACCCTGAAATGTGTGTGTCAACAAAGAACTACAACTGCTTTATTTGGAATGCAACTGATAATTGTCCCGAAAGAAAAGACACTTTAAATTTTGAAGTAACTTAACTTCCCACAAAACACAGCTTGGCAAAACCTTTTTAGCCAATAAAGATTTCAAATACACAAATAACTGATATCTGTTCTTTTTAAGCAAGGCTTATTACAACCACTGCTGCTGTTTAATAAAGTAATAAGGTACTGTAATTGTGCAGGCTGAAGAGAAATATTGTCACCTTCCAGTGAACCTAGCACTGATCTAATACAGCACAGTAGCTTTGGGGTTTCTGTAGCAAGTGGTGTCGAAACGGATCTGGAGAGTTATCCACATTCCACTTACCAGCAAAAATAATATGAGCAACAGTTAAAGAACTAAGGTATAAAGCAATTTAGGGTTTTGCCATTCTTATTAAAGGTTACACAAGTGCCAAGTTTTTTCTTTTATTACAAACTATATTAGCAGCAGACCTAAGTTCCTACAAACACAGCTGCATCCAGCCAGGTGATAAGCATATGAAAGAATTGATTTTTCAGTTTTAATTCTGAGCCAAAAGACAAAGAAAAAAGAAACCTGAGACTAGACTGACTAGGAAAAAAAAAAAAAAAAAAAAAAAAAAAAAAAAAAAAAAAAACAAAACACTTTTCCTTCCACGGAAATGAATGGAAAGAACTCTAGAAATGTCAAAGTAAATTATCTGCCCACATTTTACACATTTAGCATTTAAATACTTTTAACAAGCACCAAGGAAATAAAATTGGAGACTCCAAAATTGGAAGTGTCAGTGTTTCTCTTCCCGCCCAACACTACTGACTTGCTCTTGTGAAAGCCCCTAAGGTCCGTCATTGCCACGCCTGCTGTCCTCAGCGAGCTCCAGCGGCAAAGAGCGCTGCTGTTTAACTGCCCGCCCTGCCCTGCCCTGCCCACAGCGCCTCTGGCCGCCCTGCAGCGCCCAAACACCGGCTCCTGGCTGTGCCTGGGGCCGCAGCCTCTGAACGCGCGGCAGAGAACCTCCGGCGCTGCTTTTGTTGGGCCCACCCCGGTTCAAAAAGCCTTTTAATCCAACAAGATACTGTCCTCCAGCTTCACTAGGATTGCATCAAACCACATCATTTCACACTCTGGAAAAGACAGATCCTTTTTTGCCATCTGCAAGTCACCAGTTTTCTAAATCTTTGGCCAATATTTCCATGAATCTGCTTTTTATTCACATTAGAAAAAAAAATCTTTATGATGTTGCTGGTTACCAACCCTTATCTCTGACATTTTCACAAGTCTCCCAAAACATGGGCACTTCCCGAAATCCATCACAACAATTGCAAATAGATGGTATTGACTGTGCTGTGAATTTTTTTTCTGGTCAAACATAACATCAGCGACAAGAGGACAGGTAAACCAGATGAAGACGTCACTTTGTGCTTCTACTAAGACCTAAAGAAATCGCTAGATGACTCGGGTTAGTTTTCTGCAGATACACTCTTGCTTTAACCCTGCAGGGGTTTCCCCTCAATTCCTTGATTGAACGGTGTCAGCAACTGCTTTACTCAAAGTGGAGAAATAAAACCTTAGCTACTTGTTCTCCATTCTCACAGCACAATCTCCTATGCTACACATTATCTGCAATAATCAGGTCTTTTCTAAATTCTGGCAGATAAACATGTAGTTGTAATTAAAGCCAATTCCTGTTACTAGAGGACCACTGTGCTCCACAATCCCACCACCGAGCACTCTCAAACTTGGCAAGTATTACAAATCCAACCCCATTTTTGCAGGTCAGAAAAAATGTGAATCCATGTGTCATGACTTTCCATTTTCTGGGTTGTTCTGTGGCTTTGCTTGTTTGTTTGTTTCTTACCCTTAGCATATTGTCTAACATCAGCATTTTTATTATTTGCTTGAGCCCTGAGTTCAAAAGCCAGTTAAGCCAATAATAGCTTTTAGCCTTGAGTCAGGCCCATAACGAAACATCAACTGAAAGTCAACTGCAAAAACTATTGTCTCTGAAAATTTCAATTATATTTTAAGATATAAATAACTCACTTAAGGTCTCACTTGCTGATTCTAGCAATATTTTTAAAGTAAAGTTCTAATGCTTCCTGAAACTTCCTTAAAGCAGAAAGATGCAAAGAGTTTTGCAGCGAAGACTACAAGATCTTATATTATTTTGATACTCTGACTGCATATTTTTAGCTTACCAGGCTCTCCTTACTGTTATATACTATACTGGCTAATCAATATTTAAATTGGATTCTTTAATTATGTTTTAATTAAGGCAAGGATAAGAGGTGATAGAAACAAAAATACACAGGCAGTAAATATCATCCTGGGATTTTCTCTGGCATTTCCACTTACTAAGTAAACCTCTGTTCTTCCAGATCATATTAATTAAGATGAAAAAATCTGATGTTTGCCTCAGGAAAAAAAATTAAAATCAACATTCCTTTTTTTTTTTTTAAACTCATTTGTCTACTCCAATATAACATGCCCTTAACTACAGCAGGGGCCTTAACTGTGAGATATATTTGTAAATATATAACCTCACATTCAGTTAGATTAACCTTTATAGGAGGCAATCTCAGCACTGGACACCAGCAGCTCTTACAACGCCTAGAATGTTAAGCGTGTGTTATGAGATACAGTTGTGTCCCAGAACAGCCAGAAAAGCAACCACCTGCACACTCCTACCAAGTGCTACCAACCTTAAGATAATGAAAATTTTGTCTTTTCATCAGATCTCCAAACTGCTGAGTCTTTTGGTGTAACAAGAAAAAGACACTGAAAAACAGCCAAAGTCTATATCCATCTGCAATGCAACGTGAACACAGCACCTGCAGCTTTTAAACAATCCATAGGTACACTGTATACAGACATAAACTAGTGTCAGAAAGCAGAGCCAAAGACATTCTGCATAAATTAGAAAACCTTTACTTTAGAATCCACTTCCTGCTAGATTGTTAGAAAGCCAACACTTTATCACTCACCTATCCTAGAAAATACATGATCCATATTCAGCACTAAAGCAACTGTGTATGTAATTTCCTTGTGTTAGGAACTTCAGTGCAACTGCCTTGGCTCACCATTGGGCTTCTGAGGCATCTGCAAGGCACTGCCTGACAGCTTCCCAGTGTATTTCAGGCTGACTGACAGCACGCAGTGCCTGCTGGAGGGTTGGCAGGGGGATGGGCATCCTTAAAGCTATATAGTAGAGCATAAGCATGTCAAAAAAGTTTAGAGTGGAAAAGGTTCTGAGCAATTAGATGGCACGAAGCATGAAATTACTTATACTTGTAGTGATAATTCTTGGAATTTTCAGCACAGCAACTGTTCTGACATGCATTCTGACTGTATGCCAACTCCAGCCTGGCAGCAATGACTCACTCTAAGACTCCTGAACTGGACAGCAAAGGGATTCATAAGGCTCTCACCCAGGATCTTGGCACCAAATTTGTTCTCTCTATTGTTTTTCTTTTCTATTGTATAGTACCCTACAATGATACACAACATAATATCCTAGCAATTTCAGAAAATGGAAAGGCATTTTGCCTTCTAAAAAATGAAGAAATGTTAAAACAAAGTAGTCAGGATTTGTATTTTTTATCAAGATACATTTGGATATGGCACCTAAGGATTTCCAAGATATGAAACACCGCTGAGAATACATAATAGAATTTTTTTTTATTATTTGTTCTTAATGTCAGTATTCCCTATATAGCTTCATTAATTGTTACCAACAGCACTCTGGGAATAAAATTTGTTATAGTCTTCTTGCTACAGTCAATACAAGAAATGCAAATCAGACTTCATAGAAGCCACAAAAACAATTACTGCATTCTTCTTTATTCCTCTAGCTGACACACAAAATACGATATTCGGGATGCTAAAATCTTCCGGTTCAGGCGAAGAGAAGTTTGTGCTTTCGTGCTGCTAAGAGAAGACCTCTGGTACTCTGCAGGCCACACCATGCCCTGGAATGGAGCATCATCTCTGACACCTGGGAAGGACCTCGCCCATTTACCACCAGGTCAAACCTACAAAGCACCTGTTAAATTATTTTAATTTCCAGACAAAGCTGTCAGACTACTCTCTAACCATGTTAGAGTTCATCACTTCTTACCACTAGCAACAAGAAACATGTCTATTAATGCACAGATACCACAAAGGAGAGCTGGAAAAGGTGGCACGATTCATACCCATTAATAACATTTATTCACTGAAAGCTACTTTATTTAAACAGGCTTTGCATTTAGGTGTAGGCTGGCAATGAAATAACTGGAAGATTTTTAAAATCTTCGCCCCAAGAATTAAAACAAACAAACAAAAAAACACCCACAGCACTTCTTTTTACATTTCCTTTCCATTCTGCCTGTGTGTACTTTCTCCCTAGAGACCTTTTTCAATCCAAATCTGAAGAGCAGTTAAAATTCACAGGAACATAAGACTCTCACCAAGTTTTTCAACATCATTCTCAGCATAAACAATGGAATACATCATACCTTACAATCAATCTAACAAGGAAAAGAAAACAGCCTAAGCCTAGTTCTTTATGGATATTGGAGAATCCCCATGGCAAGCAATGGTTTATGATTGACCTAGTGGCATTAAAAGGTTTAATTAAAGTTTATGAAAAAAAAAAAAACCTTTTGAGGTGGGGTAAAGCATCACACCTCAACAAAGTTGTCTCATGAAAACTTTCTTATATCTAGTAAGATTAAGATTTTTCCTAGGTTTATAACATTCAGAAAAAGCTCTCTTTTCCTTTTTTAGTAATCATGTTTACTTTTCCTACAGTGCTTTCTCCTGAAGCACTGTTTCAAGCAGAGGTTGTTTTCTAGGATCATATAAGGAAACAGAATCACAGAGGAAAAAAGAGAGAATGTCAGTGGCAGAGTACTGGAATAAAACCATAATAAACACTGAAGCACCTTATTCACAGCTCCTTTAACTGAGGCCAAAAAGCAGGTTGAGGAGACTAAAACATTTTCAGAAACAATTTACACTATAAATCTATAGACCATAATCTCTCTTCCATACTCCTGTGTTAAGGTTCCCCTGATACCAGTATTCCTAGCTTATTCCTAGGAAGGGCAGAAATCATTTCCCTTAAACTTCCTATCAGAATCCTTCCTTTGGTGAATGCACACACTTCCAGCCAGCTGCCACACCAACAAATTCCAGGAGATATTCCAGCAGAAGTGTGAATCCCACAGCCTGAGCAGCTCCACAGCTTTTGGCTTTGTGCTGGCACTCTGGACTGTTTCTCAATCCACAAAATGTATTACAGTCCTGAGCCTAGAGCCACTGCACAAAAAGCCTTCCCAGGGAAGTATCACATGGAAACTTGTGAACCTGACAGTACCTCACTGCCAGTAAACTAAACAATTTCACTTATCAGTAGAGTTCTACTGGATATGCACCATCGTGGGTGACAACAGAATTAAAATAATACTGCTCAGGCTAAAAATACTTTAATAATTAATAATTAATAAGCTTTGTTTACATTTTTTGCAAATGTACATTTTTGTAGGTACTGGACTTTTTGGTCTCAAAACTAGAGTTCTAATATTTAAAGAACTGAAAAAGCATTTACTTAAAAAAAAAAAGGACACACACACAAAAGAAGCTGGTGAAGTGGTGTGACACCACAGCATTTCATTTAAAAAAATCGTTAATACTTTCTGGACCTATTTTAAATTCTTAAATAAAAATCCTTCCACATGATTCTTAGTGTTATTTTCACTGCATGCAGTTTGAGCCCCAGAACAAGGACTCCTCTCTATTTAAGTGGCACACAATTCTTACATGGATGGCTATCTGAGCTCCTAACGATAGGTTAAGAAGGTCTGGCTCCAAGCCCTCCTTTTTGTTATCACATTTAAAGTGTTCCTATCTGTGTTCAGAACCAGAGACTCTGTTCAAATAAAGTTCAAGTTGACCTTCCACTAAAAATAGGGTATTGTTCAACTCATTAAAATAACAGACAATAGAAATTCCCTGAGGTGCTACTAAAAGGTTTCAAATTTTATTTATTTTAAATACAATTCCCCATCTCCCCTTTTTGCTATTTGCTGACGGTTATCTGCTACAACATTACCCTCTGCTGTTTTGCTTTAAAAATGTATCTCAGCTGCAAGGAGATAAAAAACAGCATTATTTCTTCTCTTTGTGGAGCTGCTACTGATTTTGCCAACAGATTTGGTTACTTCGTACCCATGCAGTGTCCTAGGATGCTTCACCACCACCTACCATTTTATTGTAACTGTTTTCAAACTGACAGAAAGGTTTGCATTATTTGTTTTGTCTATTTGTTTAATATTCTAGAATAGTATTCTTCTCCCCCA
The DNA here is from genome assembly GCA_013398075.1 of Notiomystis cincta. Taxonomy (NCBI): domain Eukaryota; kingdom Metazoa; phylum Chordata; class Aves; order Passeriformes; family Notiomystidae; genus Notiomystis; species Notiomystis cincta. The sequence goes on from VZRX01007734.1 coordinate 129,225, forward strand.
CTGCTTACAGACATCCCCAAAACAATCCCAAAATTAAGGGCAGCAAACGTGACTGATACTTTATGGCATATATTGACTCTGAGATACGCATGAAAATAAAAGAGAAATGATTCCCAGAAGCAACCTCACTTTGGATGCTGGCAGGCAGCTCCCTAGCACATACAAAAGCCCAATCTAACAGAAAGGGACAGAAAACAATATCTAAGCAAAGCCACAATCCCTCCAGGCCATGCCTGTGAACATGGGCAGACCTGGACACGCAGATTATCTCTTCCAGCAGGTTCCCGGTGCTGCACCACACCCTGGTTCCTTCACCAACTCTTTGAACCAGTTCCAAATCACACCGTGGCTCAGCAGAAAACCCCTGTTAAGCTGATACAGCACTTCTGGTGAAACAGCTTCAGAAATAAAGCCTAAGGACATTCCAGCCCATTTTGACCTCCACTCACATTTCAACTCAAAATGATCTGGCTGAAGAGCAACCATAAAGAAAACAAAACAAAACAAAACAAACAACAGACTTTGTTCCAAGGTGAATTAATTTCCCAACACTGATCAACAGATTTGAACTAGGAGAAAACAGTAAGAATTCATCATGGTTTTTTCCTAAATGCTTGTCATGAGGCCTTATTCTTTGCTGTTGGATATCTCTGGGGTTTACTAGGTCTGAATACAGCTCCTCAATTTTACTTAACAGAAAGGTGTGCACATAAGAGTTTTGAAATATGCACAATGTTACACTGAATATAACAGCCCTCCTTTAACCCTCTATTACAGTAAGTATTTTTTATATTTTGAAACTTTTAGAAATGGTATAAAATGATGCAGTAATTCATTATTTTCACACTGAGGTGTGATAAACATACATTTACACAAACCTTCCTTCAATTAGGTGCAACATTCAGCAAAGTACCAGGAGGTAAGCTAAGCTTTTTAAAATAATAGCATCCATAAAACATTTTATTCTTCCTTTTCCCATATTCCAAAATGGCTTCTTATATTGGGAAAATATGCAAACACACTGCACAACTTCGGCTATTGGCTTAGAGTGGTAAGACAATGATTTCAAAATTTCAGCATTGTTTTCAAATCATGTTTAAAAGTTCATTTTTAGAAAGCTGGCTAAGAAAACCAGCCTTTTAATGTTTTTAAACTTTTTAAGTGAATATTTTATTAAGCAGCTATAGCTCCATTTATAGCTTCACGTACTTCCACTAAGAGGAAAATTGCCTACATTCTTCTACAATCTTACCTTTTAAATCAAGACTCCAACTAAAGGAGCCTCTAGAAACAGCTCTGTGAAGAACCCTCTTGAGGCAGCTGGACTCCACGGGCACTGACAGCAAGGCTGCAAATGGTTGTCTGTCAGTCCCACTTCGTAAGAACCAAAACTGGGAGGGCCGCGTCAACTGGAACTCCTCCCAAAATGGTAGTGCTTGACATCACTGGCATCTTGCTACTGAAAACACCACTTAGAGACACCCAAGCTCATTCCTAGCCTTGCAAACCAGCCCTGACACAGGGCTTTTAGAACCTCAGTTAGACACCAGAGAAGGCAATGGCAAAGCCCCTCAAAAATCCATGATGTTTAGGCTGAACACGAGAAGGGAACGGGGAAGAAGAAAATCAAAGGCCACTACTGTAAATCCACACTCAAAAATAAATGCAATGTACATCTCCTTCATTCAACTTCACAAAACACACTTCCAGATTGATAATCCATCATTTGTAAGATTTTCCACCAAGGCAGCCATTTAAAAAACGGCTACGAGTGAAGTTCTGCTAATCTGCTAACATAGCAAGTTCCAGCACCCTGAAGTGCAGTTTACAATACAAACAGAACAAGAAAACACTCCTAAAACTCCCAAAAGACAGAGGCTGCTGAATATTTGCATCTATTCTGCTGGAGACTGGCAGTCTTAAATCATTCAGTCTGAAAATTGTACAAGGTCCATGTGTCAGGCTGAATTTTCATTTTGGAAAATTTCAGCCAAAGCAGTTTGGCTATTTTTAATTGATTTAGTAGTAAAAAGGGCACAGACGACCTGAAGCTTGAGGTAATCTGACACCACCTAACAGCACTGAGGAGACTCAACAAGGAATAAGGGAAAAAAACACTCAAACCTAAGAAAGGAGCACATATTGTGACTACACAGAAGAGAGGAGAAAAATAAAATAAGAGATAGTACTGAAACAGTTGCAAGGAATGGGGGG
>VZRX01007734.1:139407-157511 GCA_013398075.1 Notiomystis cincta
CGAGCCCCTCCGCAGCGCGTTCCGCTGCTCGGCCGCTGCCCGGGAACGAAGCTCTTCCTCGCGCTCCGGCGGAAGCTCCTGGGCAGCAGTTTCTTGGCTATTGCCTCCCGTCCCATTGCTGGGCACCACCGGGCAGAGCCCGGCTTCGCCTTGACACCCCCTTTCTATACACGTTAAAGGGGTCCCTTCTAAGCCATCTGACACTGAATAGGCCCAGCTCCCTCAGCCTTTCCTCGTGAGCGATGCTCCAGTGCCTTCACCATCTGTGTTTCCCGATGATAATTACCCTGTTGCAGCTCCTTAGGCGATGCCCGTCTGCTTCTGCCCTACCGCTGCCAGGAGGAGCAGCAGCACCAAAGCTGCAGCAGGTCCTAGAGCAAGTCTGTGGCATTGCCTCTACAAGCAGTGAGGAGAGCCCTCGATGGAGGGGAGGGAAGGGCACGGGGATCTTTCAACTGCTCACCTTCAGGCCCTGGAGACAGGACAGGCAGTGTCCAGCTGCAAAGCTCAGGGTTCATCCAACGGCTTGCACACAAACGGTGCCCTCGTTTGCCCAAGGGTATGGTTCTGCCTCATGTCCTACAGCTGACACAAAGTTAATTAAATCTTGTCAGCAGTAGGCTTCTCTATAAGGAATGGGCTTGCTCCATCAAACCTTGCCTCCTTTCCTGAGGGAAGCTTGTCTGATTCCTCCTGGACCTCCAGTGAGGGAGGCCCTAGATCATCTTTTCCTGCCTTTTATGACCTTCTGCACTTGCACACACAATATTGTGATGAGGGGGGAAAACCCATGGAAGCTGTTATGCCATTAATAACCAGGAAAAACAAAACAAGGCAGCATTCCACCCCATCATCTCAGATTGGCTTAACCTGAGCTCTGACACACCTGAGTGGTTGGTCTCCTCCTATGTGTGGCCCCAGCATCAGTGAAGGGCTGGAAAATTTGCAAAGTCAAGAAAGAAAAAGCTGGAAGTATGCAAAAAGCCGTTTCCACAGAGGTCAAAATAGGCCAGAGCAGAAACAACTTTTCATTCCTCTCTCTCTCTTAAAGACAAGAGAAAAACCCAACACAAACTTATGCAAACCCATTTCTTCTAGCATATTTTGCTAGTGCAACTTAATCAAGGAACAGAGGCAAGGAAAGAAGAGGAAACACTAAATTATCCCTGTTGAGAACAAGATAAAAGAGATAGGGAACAAACAAAAAGTCATTTAAGCTGGAAGCAAAATGAACAGCTCCCCAGCGATGCTTCCAGAGATTTCAGATTCAGGTGTTTGTGTCTGTTAGGGCACATGCGAGTGCTTTGGCAGGCCAAGGATGGACATGGGAATCCTGGGAAGGCTCAGATGCCTTGGAAGTAAGGACCTCAAGCAGCAGAAGGCACCCAGACCCAACCAGCTGCAATAGTCTCTTACTCCTCTGGCCATTCCTGCTCGTTCTCCTGCCCTCTCCCACCTGTGGATATCAATCACACAAAGTCTGTGAGGAAGAGGAGGAGCTAACCAGCTATCCAGCAAAAATCTGAGGGCTCCATGGAAATTCTCAGCTACTGAATGAGCAGCTCTGACCATCCTAACAAAGTAAATGTAGTTTGTGTAAGGACTTATGCCCAGGGGTCAAACTGCATCTCCTTGGAAAAGCTGCCTGTCCTTGGGGCCAAGAGAAGCACTTTTGACAAAGCAGCAAGCAAATCATTTTGTTGAAGATGTTGAGAACCACACGTTAAGACTGGAAACTCTTTGAATGTTGGCAGCAAATTTCATTTTCTAGAAGTAATCCCTCTCCCTTACTGCTCTGCTGGAAGGAGGGAGAAAGAGCAACCACTGTGAAGATAGAATGGAGGAAAGAAAATTCATTTTCTCCAGTATCCATCAGGTGTGACAGATTATAGCCATTAGAGACCTAAGGTGTGTAAGAGTTTGTACTGACTCAGGCACAAGCCCTTCCAAGCTGAGACAGACAGAGCACATGCAGAGTCTGACCTTCATTAACGAGGGAGATGAGAGGAAAACAGCACAGGGGAAAGCACAAGCACACCCCGTGCCCACCATCACTGGCAACCCCCCAAGAGCAGGGTGAGTGTGTGCACTGCAATAAAAACAGCCAGCATACACTAACTGATAGGCATCTGCCCATCTGACAGTGACACAGCCCAACAACCTACTGAGTTACTTTATCTTTTGCTGTGTCATTTCAGCAGCTTTACAACAGCCTCACTGCTTACACTTTCATATCCTGAAATGAGAGATGAGCCTGCTGGGAAGGTAAGATAGCAATGTTCATGCTCAGGAAATTAAAGATACACAGTATCTCTTTTAATAATCAGCATACTTGCTTCTATTATAGAACATATAAACTGCCTTTTAAAAAATCTCGTTTAAAGAGGAAAACAAACAATCAAGAAATGACTTTACCTATCATTCAGCATTACTCAGCCTGAGATTTTAATCATAAACTGTCTGTATTCATCATCCAACCTAACTTTTGCACTATCACTTGGCAAGTACTGGCATAAAAAAACAATTGAGAATCTTCTAGTTCTTGACAATCTTATATATTCAGTACTTGTCCAAGTATAACAGCAGCAAATAATGATATAATTTTATATCATTACAGAATACCCCCATGCTGTTGTTTCACTGTAAATAACTGGGTAATAGTTGCTTAACCTCTGTTTGAAATAGTTTCAAAGACCTAGAAACACAGCATTGAACAACATGCCCTATTCTCTGTATTTTACTATCATTATCACCATACACCTGTACCCCATCTGCTGTCTCATAACTCCAGAGGAAAACTCCTCAGCCTTCACAAGTCCAGTAATGGTCAGATTTTATCAGCACTTTTGACTGGACTTGAGGATCTGGGCTTACCTCACATCTCTTGTTTATTTTCATACCAAATCATTCAGAGCTATAACACAGCACAGTAAATCACATACCCAAAACATTCAAGACCCTTTGCTGCCCACCTAAGCAACTCACGAGGTGAGCTAAAAAAGAAAATAGGAACTTACTATGTCTTGCAAAGAACTGCCCTCCTCCAACCTGAAACTCTCAGGCCCCAATCTAATAAATAGTGTTGGGGCTTGTTGCTATTGTTCCCCAGCTCCATAGACAACCCTTTGCAGCTGTTTCCACTTTGCAAAGAGAGTTAAAAAACCTCTGTAGGCTCCTGAAAACCACATACACCTGACTGTTGCCTTAATCACACCTTTACAGAGCCTGACATCCACCTCACAGCCTCTGCCCCAGTTAAAGTTTCATGTGAATTATGTTTTGGTGCTCACCGGTGCAGGGAGCAAAGGACTACATTATTACTGATGAAATGTCAGGTGGGACATTTACTGGATCTTTTTGCTACTAGCAAAAAACTTGTAAAAATACTATATATGTAAAGAAACAGATAAGCAGTTCATGCTTGAGGTATGCACCTTGAATGATTTTACACTGATTTGTCAGGTGCTTGGTTTTTTACATTCTAACATGAGGGAGAACTGGGCTGCCCACTTATTCCAGTTAACTTGTTACTGGCCAACAGGTCAAGTCCCACCTGGTTTTGGGGAGTAAAAAGCAAAACAGGTTGTGGAGGCTCCTCTTGTTTTCCAGTACCTCCGCATTTGCTCTGCTAGGAATAGATTAATTCAACTCGAGAAGCTCGTGAAATGAACCATTTCAAGTTTAACATACACAGAAACAGGAAAAAAAGTCTGTACTGGTGGTGTTGGTGTACTGGAGCACCAGTTGGAACCTGCCCTCCTCATGAGGGCAAATAAATATTACAGGACTGATCTGCAGCAGGTTGTTGCAAAACACAGCTGTAGCCATGAGCTTCTACTGGGCTAAGAGCCTTCCAAATATCTGCAATTATTCATCCAGAACAAACATCCAAAGGTTCTTTGCCAAAACCAACCACGCCATAGTTGCCTAATAATGACATCAGTTTTAATGACACAAACTATTAGTTTGCTGTTCAAAGGTCTATTGTATGTTCACTCCTCAAGGAAAACCGGCTCATTAGGTGCTAAATCATCCATCCAACTACCCTCTTTTACCTTTATGGGCAAGTGAAATGGGCAGAGATTCAAAGTGCTCCAGATGGCTGCAATCCCATCTTTCTGTCAGAGGGAACAGTTATCCCTATCAGTGTCTCTCACATTGGGACTACTCTGTTACTACTGTTTGACACTGTTTACAGTCCCACTATATAAAATGGATCAAATACCTTTGTATGAAGGAAAGCAGCAAACACACTAGAAAAAAAAAAAACAGGAGTTACATTTAACAAATGTTACAGAGAATTATTAATCTCATTTCTATAATGTTTTCAGCTGCAAAATATATAAGTGAAAACCACATAAAATTAAAGATGATGTGCTGTAGAACTGGTCCTTGGTACAGACACCATCCGCTCCAGGGTCAGTGTGGCTGTATCAGCACAACAGCGGCACTCGGCTTTTACACAGGAGGACACAGACGAGCAGCATTAGAGCGGCAGCAGCCCCTGCGGGGCAGGCTGGCTCCACCACCCCGCTGTGCACGGCGTCAGCAAGATCCAGCGGCAGCACCTGAGTCAGGCTGTGGCAAAGGGGCCCCGAACGGGAGGAACGCAGGAACCCGGGCAGCACAGCCCGGCCCGGGCACCGTCGCTCCAGGGACAGACAGACAGACAGGGCACTGGTCCCACGTGGGCACTGCACTGGGCTTTCCCGGTTATAGTGCCCTTGCACTGCCCGGGATTCACACCTGCACTCCTTAACAAGAAATTCCAAAGGAATCTTTGTGATGGGTGGAGGATTTAATTACAAAGATGAAAGCAATCCCTCTTCTGTATGCATGCAGTTTTATTTGCTGCTGATGGAATTACCTGCCTGCACAAAACCACAATGTCAACACCTGATGTATTAGCCAAGTTTGCAAAGAAAACAAACACAAAATAAAAAACCAACAACGTAGAATTTGAAAAGTTGCCCAAAGTATCAAAAACTTTTCATGTGAGATTTTGTATACATTAGTGCTGACTAGTCTGATTTTTCATTCCTCACTATACGAAACCCTGACAAAACCACATCTAGCACACCTGACCAGGGAGGGAAATTGCTGTGAAGCCACAGGACAATGCTGGCACACAGACACCAATACATCTTAAGACAAAAATTGCTATCTGGAGAAGTAAAGTTCTAGAACTGCCTTCCAAAACAAATAGCTGGTGCAAAAAGTGTTCTTGTTAAGGTAGAAGACAAGTGATTTCTAGGAGTGATCTGTCACAGAGACCTTGGACAACAAGAACCTTCTTATTTCATCTATAGCATGAGATCACAACTCTCCTACAAGTTAAGTGTGTAATGTGTACATTATAAATCACTGCAGCGAGTACAATACAATGGAGAAGTGAAACAGAGCACAGAGTTGAGAGATGAGCACAGTTCTGTTTACAGTTCATTGTCATACAGCTTCTGGAAGGTCCTCACTGAGCAGGATACCCCAGAGCCCAAGGTTCTACTCAGAGTATGTTTTTTATAACATCATACTATTGAGAGAAATCTTAATCACTACACAATATTTGAGAATACAAGAAACAATATAGAATATGCTAGATAACTTCACAAAATTGCTTTATATTAATACTGAAAAGGGCTTTGCTTATTGGACAGAAAAACATCTGTAATGCTCAGAGCATGAGTGATAAATCAGTATTTAGACATTGACTGGAACAACACATTACAATCAAAGAATACAAAAATACAAATATTGCTGGCAAAAAAAAAAAGAACAGTTGAACAGATGATCTCATGCTCCTGTGTGTTTCCCATTTTAGATCTCATAGTTTCTGAATTTCCTCAAAAGATCTGATGGAGCATCGCCTGACCAGCGGAAACGCAAGTGCCAGTAATTCCCCTCTGAAAATCCTGAGAGGAAAAAAAAGATAAAGACAACTAAATTATGATAAACATATATAAAAATAAATTTTCTGAAATAATACTTGATAGTCTTCCCAAAAAACAGTAAGCAGGAAAGTGGTCACTTCCAGTGCTCTTGATTAGTACTGACAAATATGAGCACTCTGAGTGCTTGGCACGTTGGAACCTTCAGGACAGAGATCAGCTGGGGAGAGTCCAAAGGAGAACAGCAAAGACCACGGCAGTCCCTAAAGAGGGCTCAGAAATGAAAACTGAACAAATTGCATTGGCTTCATTAAGGAAGAAGATGGAGATGGTGATGTGATAAATCTGCAAGCCCCCAAAGGATTTGGGGCCTTTTAATACTAAAAAGTGACCTTCCTTTTACAGCAAACTGAATCCCATGAGCAGAATGAGTGTTCAAATCTCTTGTTTGAGCTGAAATAGCCACATAGGTGGCAGTCCAGAATTCATCCAGGCCAGCAGACAGGAACAGACAATGCTACAGTTTCAAAGTGGAACCCAATATATAAATTTTTGCTGGACCAAAACAAAAGCATTATCAACATCCTAACATCAAATATAAACACTGAAGTGCATATAGACCCTGTCAAATATAATATTTATATTTATTAATGTAAACATATGCCACTGGATAGATGAAGTAGGCATTTGATGAGTTTGACATTTTTCCCATTCGAATATCTGGAAATTAAATTAAAATTAAAAAAAAAAAAATTAGAGAAATAAGATGCCTGCAAAGAAAATTCACCATTACAAGGAACAAGATGATGTTTTCTTTACTTCAAAATTGTATTGTTCTACAAAGGATACAGTGATGATTTAATTACAAAAAAAGAGAGCAAATAGTATGAAGTTATAGAGCATATTTTTTCAAAATCAAGTTTTCAGTTATGCCTGGCATACACTTCTTTGTAGAATCCTCTGATTTATTTTCTGCACTCCACAAATGTTAGGGATTACATTAGGTTTTGCTACCCTCACAGTTCACCCTAATTTCCTGTTTGATCAAACTAGGGAGAAATGACAGGACTTGGTTTAGCTCGAGTTCTCTGCTAATATGGACTAAGGTTATGAAACTCCGGAAGGATCAGGCAGAACAGAGGGTGGTCATGGTGGGAAGGAAGCTTTGATCAGGCACAGTGACCTAAACCACTGCCAGGAAGTACTGACTGGGAGGTGACACTCTTCAAACACTCATTTATTCTGGGGCATACACTGTTTAAAAAAACCCAAATTGTTCGAATACAAAAGAAGCCTTCAAGTCTCAAATTTTAGACCTCATTAACTCATCAGATGCAAACTGTGCAAAAGTACTGAATAATGGATAAAACCCCCCAAACCTAAATATTTTGCTTAACAGGTTTAAAATCTATTTTTTAAAAAAGTCACTGAAAATAACTGCCTTCTCTTTTTACTTGACATTTTTATACATCAGAAAAACTAAACTTTCCATTTTGGTTGAAGCTTTTTTTTTTTCTTCTTCTCCAGTTTCTGGAGCAAACAAACAAGGAAACTTGGGACAGGGAGGAAGAAACGTCTGAAAACTTCAAAATTAAATAAATAATCAAAAGCATAAAAAAGCCAAAACATAATCCCAACCCAAAACCACATTTTAAAAGCTACAAGTTAAACACACTATTCTGGAGAAGAATTTCTCATGACTGAAAGCCCCCATTTCAGGCCAATCCCTGGATACTGCAAGTTTCTGTAACTGGTGTTTTCACTTACTTGGGGAGTCTGGATTCTTTGAAGACTCTGGTTTCACATCAGGAATTGCTACATCTTCTTGCTCCCTGCTCCCTTCCAGCAATCCATCTCCACTGTTTTCAGTCTGCTGGGTCCACGTCTCATTAGTTACCTTGTTGGTTTTACCAAAGTCAGGAGCTTCCAGCATTTGGTCCTTCTTACTTTGGACAGCCCAGTGCATGGACTAAAGGAATGCAAACATAGCAAAGAACTAAACCCTATGCTTTCAGGGGTTTGAATTACATAGTTGTAAAAAAGGGTTTAACAAAGAACACTGAGAAGTCTGCAGGTCAGTAGGCTGGGGGAAAGCATGAGTACGTGTCATAAACAGCTTTGGAGAGGACACTTTATGTCAGGTGGGGGTGAAGAACAAAATGTACAAGTACATCAGAATTTTATGGGCCTTTTGTCCAATTGCTTCTGTCATGAATTCAGACATTTTTTAAGAGGGATGGAGTAACTTCAGAAATGTTCATTTTCAAAGCTGTCTTTGACTTCAAAGTACCCTTTGAAGGCAAGGCAATTTGAAAAGATTTAATATTAAAGTCTGTGGAATAACATCTGTTTGGAACTGAACTAAGCTTAATTGGATATTTCCAGCAAACATTTAAGCTCAGGCATAATGCTGTGGTTGAAGTGTCTCAAACTTCTCTCCTAAGCAGAATTGACATAGGAAACCTTTACTCACCTGCCTTAAAATACGACCATGTAGCCCTGTAACTAACATTCACACTAATAAGGCAGGAAAAATATGATTCAATATTATGGAATTGAGATCTACTAGGGACACGCTACCAAATCTTCTCAATAGCAAAATCAGGAAGCAAAACACCCTAAAAACTGCTGCCTCTGTCCCAGGTCACCCCACTAGCCTAGCAGGGCCCCTCCAAAACTCTGTGAGAAGCCCAGGGTTCCAAGGAACTCCTTTGTTTACTCAGATGGCATGCAAACCTATCTGATAAGCAGTATATCAAGAAGACAATATACTATAAAAATGTTCCGGCTTTAACTTAACTTTGAAAAGAAATCAAAGTTTCTTATAAAGCAAAGGGTGCTGAATCATTTGAAAACAGCCCTTAAGTTACTAAAACTTCCTATAACACACATAAAATCAGCAACTTGATAAATTTACTCTAAAACTACTGGCCTAACACCCTTCTGTGAATGAGCTTCTGAAGCCCTCCAATTTTTCCCGAATTTCCTTAACATCCATAGTGCAAGTATCCTTCTGCACTATTCCCATCCCCAAAGCCCGGCACTGCAGCAGAAGTGCTGTAACTCATCCCCTCATTCTCTGCAATTTTCTGTCTGGGCCAGCCCTACCTCCCCCTCCTCCTGAGGGCTGAAACTCAGCCACCACCAACCGTTTTCAGAGAGCTGCTCAGGGCCTCCCACTGCTGGAACGGGATGGCAACTTTGCTTCGGCGCCAGTAATCGTACCGCGCCCGGCTCTCTTCGTTAGTGAGAGTCTTCTTGGCTTGCTGCAGCTTCTGGAAATTCTCCACTAGGACACAAACCAAAAGGACACTAAAGACAACGTTTGTTTGGCAGACGTGAATTCAGGTGCAAAAGGGACTTGCCAGCAATGGCTCAGAGCAAAGTAGAGGAGAAGGCAGAAGGAGAAGCAAGTAGCCAAAGGATGTGGCTCTGGTTTCAGCTTGCACAGTTCTGGCTGGCTTTAGAATCAAGGCACCTTCAGTGAGCTGACACCCTTGCAAATCAGGACTGAAATGTTTCTTTGTCTACCAGCTTCAAAAGCTCCTAAATTTAAGTTGAGAGAAACTTACAAAGTACACAGGTAAAAGGCTCAAGTCAGCTCCTGCAGACCACCTTAAAAAGGGAAATTACAGCAACACCGCTTAGAAGGAACACGCTGAGATCTACAGCAGCACAGGAGTTGGAGCAGAGCACAGCAACAAGAACCACAAGCAGTGAGGAAAAAAGATGAGCAGGAATTGACAAGCAAGAAGAATAATCTAAATATAGTTCAGATTAATTAATTTGTGCATTTTATTAGGTGTGTTTTCTGCATATGCTAAAATGTTATCCAGACTCCATGAATGAAATCTCTCACTTTTCCTGACAGGGTTATTTTTCATGGAATGGTTACTAAGGATGCAGCTGCATGTTACTGTTTGTGGAAGGGTTATAAAGATTTAGACTTTATCTATGACTCACCTATATTACAGTGGTCTATTATTATTCCTATTATCCATTCACTCCAGTTTACAAATTAGAGAGAGTTCTTTTGAAATACACTACACCCAGACACTGATCAAAATTGAAAACTAAAAATCAAACAAGAGACAACAGGCTGAGGGAACAATTGTACTAGATTTCCTTATTCTAGTGTTACTAGTTTTCAACAAATAAAAGGTCTACTGTAATTACTCTTTATTAAGCTTTAAGCTGATGAAATAGAAAACATGAAGTAGTACTGTAAAAAGGTATTTAAAGTAAATAAGGTATGTTCAGCTAAAGAGAGAATATAACACTTCTTTATGAGAAGCAAAGCAGCTCTGATATTTGGCCCTTGGCTCCTCTCTTTTGTTACTGGCCGTGGTGAGCTCTGCCCGGGGCTGTGGTTGTGGATGGGTAAAGAGTGGCTCCAAATAACTCAGGTGCTGCTCAGCCCTCCCAGCTCTGAGGAGCTGCACCCTCTCAGAAGCACAAACATCAGCTGCTGTTCTGCAAACAGAGGCTCCTCATGGGGCTGCCTTCTCTTCACTTCCAGTCATTAAATGACATTAAAAGAAACTAAAGCACATTTCGTGTGTTCCTCACGGGCTTGTTTCAGGCAGTAAATTAACTGATTGATGCAAGTGAGGCGTTTGAATGCCACTGAGCATGGAAGTGCCCCAACTCCAGAGGGTCTAGGAAGGGAGACACTCCAGAAATAAATTCTGTACTGAAAGCTGTTCTGCTGTAGAGGAAAAAAAAATTCAAGGTCCTAGAAAAAAAAATTCAACAAGTGTCTTCCTACTCTATCACAGAGGAGCGTGCAAGTCTTAGAAAGAATATTATGAGCTTGCCATTTAAATAGAACATGCTCAATGTACATGATGACTAAAATATATTCAGGGCAAATAAAGTTTTAAGGTGGAATGTAGTATCTTGGCCATGCTAAGAGAATGAAAAAATAGATTGGTTTTAAACAGGAAAAAAAATACCTGCTTTGGGGTTTCCAGGATGCTTGTCAGGATGACATTCAAGGGCTTTAATCTTATATTCTGCAAGAATCTGTTCAACCTAAACAAAATATTGAGACAAAGTGAGTAAACAGAGAAAAGATTTGCAAATTTTCTTTTGGAAATAGGCTGGGAGGAACAACAAAGAATGCTGAAAGGTTTTGTCCTATTCAATTTTACAAGCTTTAGTACAAGCAAAGTAGGGAACAACAACCATCTGCCAGTGACAGTGCTTATTTAATTTCATTTCTGTGCACTCAGTCTTGTTTTTGTGAGACTCAGTCATCCAATACGGCTCTAGAAAAATGTGCAAAGACATTCGACCACAGAGACAAAATGTATCACTTCAGTCGCTCTTTACTTTGTTCAACCAGCTCCAACTTTCAACAGTCTCACAGCAGGAAGCAAAGGCCCTCTGCATTGCTGAAAACCAATCTGTGGGTTTAGGTGGCTTCCTCCATATCCTCTTCATAGGAAATTCAGCCAGCACCACATGAGTTTTCCATATTGGATACCCCAAGGTAACTTGCTCGATAACCAATAGTTCACATTCTTTCTGTCAAGTTAATTTTCTGTGCAAAAAGGCCAGCTTGGAGTAAAATAGATTTGTAATCAACATTAGAATATTGGCATGTATTAGTTTATCAGTTAATTACAAATTCCCACACAGTTTGTCATACTATAAAGTATTACAACCACTGGAAAAACTAAAACATATTAACAGTTAAAATACAGGAAGCCACTGGACTTGGCATCAGCTTAGATTTTCACATCTAAGTGCTTTTCCAAGTATTTTGCTGGCTGTTAAAATTCAGAAGCCAAAACTTCTTTATGTCATTCCAGTTCAGCTTAGGCTTTCACAGTTCGCCCTAAGGTATCAAATAATTACTATTCTTTCCCATACTACAAAAGCTGTTTATACAAATTCCTCATTTGTCAAACCATGACAGCCACATACAATTTAAATTATTTACTTCAAAATTAAGTCTCATAACAGTTTTTATTTAGAATAAAATTACAGTTCACTCAACTAGCTGGACAAATTTTGTTGGCATACTCTGGGAAAAATGGGTGTACGGTTATATTTTAAAAATTCTACACTTTTCACTCTGCTCAGTAGCTTCTTCCAGAGGGACAGATGTAATCCAGTGTATCTGCAGTCAGTAAGACACTTAAAAACTCCTACAGTGAGTGTACAGAGAACTTGGTGAGACTGGTTACTGTATAGCCAGCTACCATCTCAAAAACTTAGCTACTTAAAGGGGAATTTTAAAGTTAAAATGTGTACAGAGGGGTAAAATGTAGCAGAAGTGTAGCACAGAAGTCTTCAGCTTAAAAAAAATCAGTAGAAAGAAAAGTTAATAGGAAGTTTATAGAACATACATGAAATTTATATAAAATATATAGTGAGGTGTTTTACCGAGAAATGTATCCAATACCCACTATATATGAATAGCATTGTTCTTGAAGAAGGATGGAGATTAAATGTCCCCTCTTCCTGTCACATCTGAAGATGGAAGTGTCTGTGAGCTCAATTCTACCAGAAGCCAAGGGTGAACTTGGTTTGAGTTTACTTGAATACAGAAAATCATCTGTAGAAACTGAGAGCATTTATGCTTAAATTTAACCAGGTTCAACCAAGAGAAGGGTGTTCAGCAGCTTAGATCAAAGTGCTGCAGCTGGGAGTGTGCTGTGTGTGCCCAAAGCAGCCTGTGCCAAATACTTGACTCCTGTACCGAGTAGTGAGAAGGCAAAATCCCTCTAATGCTCCAAATTTCTGTGAGACCCCAGAAGAGCCGCGCAAGGTCCTGAGGGGAGGCAATCCTGGGGCTCAGGCAGCCTGGGATCTCCGAGTTCCTTCTCCTATGTCAAAACCAGTGCAGCAACATCTGCTGGCTCTCCCAACAAAGAGTATTTGACAGCTTGTTTTTCAGGACCCATTAGCGTTTGTTCCAGCTTTTAAATTTATTTTTAAGCAATTTGAAAAATCCTTATCACACGTACTTGAACTGTTCATTAATTGCTAAGCCCTAAAGGAATTAGCGCGAGATAGAAAACGAGAAGTAACATATACGAAACAAGGCTGCGGGAGACTTGAGCACTGCCCTCTGCTGGGATCACTTCTAGGAGTGTCCTCAGGAAAAGCTTTACATTTCCTCCCGTGACACACTGAAGATGTTTACTCCTGATCTTTATACTTCACCACTAGGACAAGTGAGAGCATCTGACTAAATTTACTGAGCAAAAGACAGCTTTTATCTCCACTGAACACATCTCTCATTACAGCAGAGTAATCAAAACTTCTTTTCCAAATCAGAAACATAATTCCAGTTAATGTAACAGCTAAATTAAAAATAAAAATAAAAAAATAAAAAGCATACTAGATTAGCAAAAAAAAAAAGTTGTATGGACACCTTTAACATGACGCACACTTGTTTTAGCTGCAAATCACTCAGAAATAGCTTAGCTAAATCTCATTATAAAGCATGTATCTGCCATCAAAACAAATTAGTAAAACTAGTATTTGAATGTCATTAAAAAAGCATTTAAAAACATTTATATTGTTTTTATCTGAAGAAGTGAATACATTTTAAAAATATTATAATATGTATAAAGCCTGAGAAACTCAGCAGTTAACAGTGCCCTAAAACTATGAACTTTCATTTTATGACTTGTACATAAATAGCTCCTCTTCATTTTTCAAAACCAGTAATATATATTCCAAACTATTATTTGGACCTTGTCAAATACATGCAGTTGGCTCTCTGCATAATCTAGTCCTGTTCTACACGGCATTTTCAACCCAAGCCTTACTCCAGACTCTTAATGTCGGTACAGAGGAGAGAAAATTGAGCTTTCCAAGGGAGATCCTACCAGTGGCAAGAAAGAAGGTTCACCGGGCATTTCAAATATTCCTGCTCGCAGATAATTCCCTGCAGACACACGAGCACGTTCAAACTGGGACTAAGCCGGCGGCGAGGGAGCGGCTCTTACCGTCGATAGCTCATCGCATCCCAGCAAGTTGTAGTAATCCTCCAGGTCCTCCGGCTTGCAGTTCAGTATCGCATCCATCGGCACTGCTCCAGGGGCTTTACCCAGCCGCCACGGAGGCTCCGGAATACAAGTCAGAGCTCAGCCAGGAGCTTGCAGTAGCCCCGGGCAACGAGCAGTTCGCGCTCCGGCGTGAGCTCCGTGCGCGCTTTTGAGCGCCGGCAGCGCCCCGCACGGAGCGGGGAGCTCCCCGCTGCCACTGGGCTCCGCACGGGGCCGACCCTCCCGCACAGAGCGGCTCTCGGCAGTGCTCCCCGGGACTTGTAGTCGCCAGAGTCACTCCAACGTCACACCGGCTCCCGCCCACACCGCAGAGATCTGGACGGAAACGTGGCAGAGATTTCGCTCACGCCATCACCTGTGCAGCCACTGCAAACCGGGAACACACCGAGAGGTTTGCCTGCACCTGAGCACATTTCTTGCTCCATTTTTATTGGCAACTTTTGCCACCCTCTTTGACCAGATGATTAGATGGAGAATTATAGAAATAAGAGTAAGGATTACTTCCAAAACAACAATTACAGGGTGCAAACTTTGGAGAATAAAGTGCCAGCCTTGCCAAAGTCTGGCAGAAGTCTGCCAGTCAGCTCAACAAAAAGGGGGCAACCTTCACTCTCCGAAGGCTTCCTTGGGTACACAGACACTACTCAAAACCAAAGGGCAACTGCCCATTACTCACGTCTGACAAACTAACACTGCCCGAGGACACGAAATACTCACAATCTACTATCAAGTTAAACACTCTTTCTCATGCTAAATTCCTTTCAGACTGTGTGCAAAACGTGTCTCGTGAAACTCATTTTACATAGAGGTGAAATACCGTAATTTTAAACATGATTAATGACAAAGGCCTCAGCCCAAGAGAGACTCTGGATACGTTTGGGGTCACCCTCCAAAGATTACTTCCTGAGTGCAATGTAACCATGTGCTGCAGTCTTTCTCCGGTAACCTTAGGAGTCCTGGTTTTACGTTTCTCACCCCTGCAAGAGCTCTGTAACTCAAGATGTTTCATGTCATTAAATCCTGATGATCCCTTAACACTTACAAATAGATGCTGTGAGTAGTTATACAGTACTAGATGCAGTGACCTTGTAGGAGAACAGATTCCCAGGATGTGACCAAGGCTGGAACAGGCCACGTGCGAATCAATAAAGGACCTAGAGGCCATTCAGAGCTATTTATGACTAGAAAATACGTAATTTTTGCATCCACAAGGGCTTTAATATCTGCATTATTAATGTTCTGCAATGACATTTAATATTAATCTTCCACCACTTTCTTTTCAAGGTTGTATTGTCTGAAATTTTCTACTTTCACTGCATGATCAGATAGCCTACTAAGATTATAAAATATACAAAGTAAATAAAAGAAGCAATATTAAAAGAAAAAGTACAAGCCTTGGTGAAACCATTTAAATCTGACAGAAAACTCTACCAACATACTTCCCTGTGTAAATAAAACAACAGAAATTGTTTTTCAAAGTCACAAGTGGAAGAATTAGCAATTACAAATGTCTCCACCTCCACCATTCATCATTTAATAACCAGAAAAGTACAGAAAAGAAAGGAAAGTTTTTTAATAACAGAACATGTAAATATTTAAGTAGGTTGTACTCGGGGGGAGGAGAAAAAACCAAACAGCTGTCCCTCCTCCCAACAGCATTCCTGACATCCCTTTCTTTTCCAAATAACCCTGGCCTATTTGCATAAGGTGAAAGGGAAGCTCTTTAACCCTTTTCCCGTCCAGCTTTCAGGGGCTATTTCTGTGCTGCCCGGCAGCCACAGGCCCGAGGGCGGCACTCCAGTGACAAAGCCGGGACCTGCCAGCTGTGGGCTCCCAGGGAATGTGCTCCCCGGAGCCTCAGTCCCCTGTACTCCTCTGGCCAGGCCATGCAAACCAGGACCCTGAGCCAAACTGCGGCGCTGCCCCTGCCCCTGGAGATCCCCGTGCTTGGGGCACAAAGGCTCCCACAGCAGCAGCTGCAGCTTTGTGTTTGGAGGACACAGAATAACCCTGAACAATAACTCGGGCTTTTACTCCTCCTACTGACTTCAGAGGGACAGCTCCCAAAGCATCACCAAAAAGGAGAGCAAGAGCAGCCATATGTATTATGCAGAAAAAAAAAACAAAGATTAGCCCCAGGACATAAAGTTCACTTCGAAGGGAATTGCAGCACAGGAGAGGGCACAGATCATTGCCTACACATGCTGTGTTAGTGTTGCTCAGGATGTACAAACTGTTCTGGAAGTGAGGAAATCTCCTATTTGTTCTCTGTACCCAGCCACCAACAATAGGTGTCTCACAGTCCTAACACATATCGACAATTCTGCTTATTTAGAGCCTAGAACCAGTCTAAATTCTGCTTCAGTGTAACAGGGCATTTACCAACAACTTGTAAAAGTCATAAATGGCCCTTTAAATAAAACAGTAATATCTGGAAATGTCTATTTGAATTTCTTCCTGTAAAATACATCAGATCTTCCAGGACCAGTTCTTCTCAACTGACTTCAGGAGTTTTGCTTCCTGAGGGCAGAGAACACATTTATGAAAAGTCCAAGGCACAATATAACTCATTTGAGTTTTGAATGTTGTGCCCAATCCTTGTCCTCACACAAGCTCAGAGCTGCAGAAGGAGAAGAGGACCCAAGCACTGCCAAACTGACTTCCCACAAAAAGGGCAGCTCCTGCAACACCACCGTTAATGTGGAGAAATGTTCGTGGTACCAGGGGAGGCTTTAGGATCCCTGAGTCACTCCCTCACTGATACCTCCAGAAAGCCTCAGATCCTACACCTGCATCACTTGGATTATTTCCTCCTTAGAACGGTCTTCACATAAATAACCACCAAACCAATCTTAAAGCCTCGCCTTCCCTTTACATGCTGACAAAAGCATCTTGCATGTGCTTTTTAAGAAACACAAATCTTACTTCAGCTTCCAGAGGCAGGAATGAAAAAGAACGCTTGCATACAAAGTTGCATAGAATAATAAAAGCTTTCCGATCTGGTTACTCTTCAGCTTGTTTTGAGACGCAAGTAGTGTGAAAAACAGTATGTACATATTTTTCAGGGTTCTTAATACCTGAAAGAACCAGAAAAAAAAACCACCAAAAAAACCCACAAAACCCCAAACCTCCTCCCCCCTAAAAAGACCACCTATAAAGTTTATTATCTATAAAGTAATCCCTTTTGAAGCCATATGTACCAAAACATTTAATTCCAAGTTTTTCAAAAGCTGTTGGTTATCAAGGCCTGAAAGGTGGAAATTCTACCTGTCTAACCTGGGTCTTGCCACTAAATTTAGGAATTCTATTGTATTAAATCCGCTAAAACTATTCTGCAAATAGCGTGTGATGTTGAACAGTAACAACAAACCAGTATTTAAATTCATATCCACGAAGTTTTAACCAAAATTCTACGTTGGTGGCAGTCCTGGGAAAAAGGACGAGTTCTATCGAGCCCAAACTTCCAGGCAGAAAAAACCTACGCCATGGAAAGGCCACGCGTGGTACCTCCTGTTGGCTATGAAGTGATGCTCCCGCTACAGCGCCCACGTGGGGCACTAAGGATTGCTCCTACCCTCCACCGGGAAACAGGGAGACCAACCGTGCACACCCCTGCAGGGCACAGGAAACACAATGAATTTGGGGCTGTTATTCGAACAAATACCAACGCTTGCCATCAGGAGTCCCTTCTACCACGCAGGTTCCGTTCCTAAAGCAGCAGTGGTGCTGACCCCTCCAAAAAAGCTCCTGCATCTCGTGAGCTTAAGTACCGCGATGCAGAATCCCAAGCGGGGCTAGGAAAAGGGGCAATACCTTACAGCATCCCTGCCAAGAGCCCGCGGTGCCGGTGCGCTCCCTCAGCAGGCAGGCAGCGGCCGTGTCCTGTGAACACCCTCACCCTCAGCTCAGGGTGCACAGAGGCCGCCCCGAGCCCCCGGCCCCGCTCTGCGCCTGGGAAGGGGCTCATGGGGCAGCCCTGCCGGGCGGCTTCCCCCTGTCCGGGGGCCGCACAGCCCAGCAAAGGACTCTGCAGCGGGGAACTCGCTCCCGGGAAGAGGCACTGTCTGTCCGATACCCTGACGGAGAGCGAGCCCTGAGGGTTCCGCATGCGGCTGGCGAGCAGCGAACAGCGGAGCCGCCATCAGCCGGGAGCTGCCGACCGGGGAGCGCAGAGGAGCCGCGCGGTCAGAGC
>VZRX01007734.1:157892-209798 GCA_013398075.1 Notiomystis cincta
GAACGGGGCGGCTGCGGCGCCGGCCCCGCATCCCGGTGAGGACCGACCCCTCCCTTCTCCCCTCCCTCCCTCCCTCCGCGGGTCCCTCCTCCCCGCACGGCGCCGGCCCCGGGTGCCGCACGGGGCGCGGTGAGCGCGGGCTCTGCGCTGCCAGGGCCCCAGCGCGGCGCAGGGAGCGAACTCGGACGAGCGCTGCAGCCTCGGCTCCCTGATCCAAGGCAGCTCCGAGCCGGCCCTGTCAGGGCTTCCTGCGCCCTGTGCCGGGCGCCGCAAAGGGACAGCGGTTCGCCTCTCAGCCCTGAAAACATTCCTGCTGCTGTGTTGCTGGCAGCAAGTTATTAAAAATGAAAAATCATAAGACCGGTTTCCTTTTCATAATCTCTGCCGTGTTAATTACTTTATTTCTGATCCTTAGAAACTTACACATAAGCTCAGGAGCAGCAGCCTTGACCAGTTCGTTATAGAACTGCAAGTGACAGTCTTGGCTAAAGTTTCAGTGACTGCAGCACAAAATTAAACTCTAATCTTTCTAAGAAGTTTCAGATCCTATCTGAAGTGTAGTGGTGGAAGCATCACTGTGAAAGTACCTCACAGTACAAACAGATCAGGTTTGAGTTGTTTCTTGTTGGAGTTGTTCATCTTGGCATTTTTTAAAGCAGTGCTTTGGAAAGAGTTATTAAAAGGTATCAGACACTGCATTCTGCCAGTAGAGTCTTTACATTTTATCCCGGAATGCTACAGAAAATTTCTTTGCACAAAGGTGTAGGATAAACCTGGAACAGCCTCAGTATTTAAAAACTCCATTGGAACAGCTCAGAGCACATCTAATGATCTCTTACCAGTGCTTTACACAAAGCCTTTTGCTCAGGTCCCTCAGAGCCTCAGGCGTGTTTTGCTGTGGCTGGCTTAGTTCTGGCCAGCATTACTCCCTCTGGTCCTTTGAGGAACACACAGGGAGTGTTACAGTTTAAACTGTTACTTTCTCCTGTTTGTATCTGTTGCTGTTTCTTAAATCCCAGGCACTGTGACCTGTGTGTGAGGAGTCTTTCACAATGTAAGCCTTGGTTCTTGATACAGAAGCCATAAAGATCGCCCAAGTTAAACTTGCACCTTACAGTTACTGATGTGTACTAATGCACTTTTTTCTTCTCCAAAATTCTGAAAACGTTCACTGACTTCATGCATAATGAGATGGAACTGAAATGCTGTAAATACGTAGATTAATAGGAAATAGTAATGTCCATGAGCACATGTGGCCTCAGAAGAACAAGACAGCAAGAATCAACAACAAATTTCTGTCACTGACCTCTGTTCTGTTCTAATCAAAAATAAAGTATTTTTGCCGACAAGGGAAAGGACAACGTAGCCCCTGAATAAAAAATTATGGTGGTTTATGGTGTTCTTTATTTGAGAATCAAGTGGAATAACAACTAAAATTGTGCAGGGGGTTCTTCAGTTCTTCAGATAGAGACTGAGAACTCCTGTAGGGATTCTTTGCTTTACAGAGCACAGTTGAAATTTGTTCTTTGTTCATATCTTAGATTTTCAACAAATAAAGCTACAGGTGCTGAGGCTATTTCTAGTAAAGGCAGTAAAAAAGGCTGAGTAGTCTATGTTCTAATGAGCTGCTCAGGTTGGAATTTAGATTTCCCCTTCAGTGTGAGCTTGCTAACACAAGTGCCTTGTTCTGCCCTGGGCTCGCTCAAGGTCTGAGATGAAGTCAGATTGAGTTACTCTGGCTTGGCCAAGATGGGCTGAGCCAAGATGACTCTGGCACTCTGAGAGAAACCCAGCTCAGGGGCAAATGGACGAGAGAAACGTAGTGAAGGTGGCTCAGAGGAGCGTGTTCTGTGTCACAGCTGAAATACCATAAAGTGTGTATGTGCTCACCTATTACAGCTCAGCTGCAAGGTAGCACCCTCACAAAATCCTGTGGATTTGTTGTAGCAAACATGCATTTGTGTGTTTCTTTCAAAATGCTGTTAAAATACTCCTAAAACCTAGTCAAAGATCTGTCTGCAATGGTGACATGTTTTCATTTTACCCAGTTTTGCAATGAGCTGAGTGCAATGAGAATTGTAAGGGAAAGACATTTTCAATTACACTTCTAAAACATTTGAATTTTTTCTATGGTACAATATCCATAATGCCCAACACTTCAGAGAGTGAGAATTCACCCAGGTAAGTATCCAGCCCCCTGAAGCCCAGCATTAAGGTAGCAAACACTGCAGTAAATCTACTGACAGCTTTAAATGTGAAGAAAAGTAGACATTTTCTGTGCCTAAGTGACAAAACTGCCTATTGAGCATGTGATTTTTATTTCATTTCATTTCATTTGAAAATATACCTGTGCCTCTGGGCTGGAGTGTAACCCCCTGGTCATGTTGTCTTGCAGATAATGTCCTCCTCAGCGATGAAATCATAGCCAATGGCTTTCACTCCTGTGACAGTGATGAAGAAGACAGAGCCTCACATGCAAGTTCCAGTGACTGGACCCCAAGACCACGTATAGGTAGAAGCCTGGAATGTGTTCTTAGATGCTCTTTGCCTTTGAACAGTCACTTAATTCTCTCCAGTAGTCAAATTATTTTTCCTGTTGCAAAAATATTGGCAATTAGTGCTTCTGAACAGTTTAGAGCTGTTGGCTGTATTCTGTATGTTATTTAAGGAATTTAATAATGAACCCCTTGAAATTTGCTGTATTTTGATTAAAATTGTCAATGTCTTTTTTTCTTGAATAGAAATCTTGCCATGATCCCTATTAAAAGCATGCACACAGAATCACTAAATTAAACTAATTTATGGCATATTTCTATAGCCTGTCTACTTAGTATTAATTCTTTAAGGAACAAGAAGATGAGCCCTGTATGATTTTAGGACAGTGAGCCCTAATCTCGATTATTTCTGGAAAGATTGATTTAATGGCTTGAGGAGGTCATGTCTGAAATAATTCATGGTAGATGACCAAAAGAACAAGAAAAATCCAAGGATTGTTGGGCTCTTACGTGTCTGTTTAGAGTGATGGTTTATAATACCACTAGAAAGTGTATGTATGTTTGTTGTCTCTTTAGCTTATTCTTGTAAATACCAAATGTTGGGAAAATACAAATGGAGACAAATTGTGAAAATCTTGTTGCACCTCTAAAAGAGGTTAAGTATGCTGTGAACTGGGATTTCTACCTTGACTAACTTTCTATGAAATCCTTCATATGTTGACATAAAAATGATAAATAAATAAAGTGCCCAGCTCTCACTTCAGAGTTCAGACCAAAATACAGGGGGCTTGGTGAATGGAGCATTAAATTGGATTCATTAAACTGTAGTATCAAGCAGTAATAAATGGAACAGTGACCGTGATCATCTGGACTCTGTTTTAAATATCTGTTCTTTTAATTTTCTTAGGTCCGTACACTTTTGTTCAGCAGCATCTCATGTTAGGTACAGACCCACGGACTATTCTGAAGGATCTGCTGCCAGAAACAATCCCCCCACCTGAACTGGATGACATGACTCTGTGGCAAATTGTGATAAACATCCTTTCAGAGCCACCAAAAAGGAAGAAGAGGAAAGATATTAACACCATTGATGATGCTGTGAAACTTTTGCAGGAATGCAGGAAGATCATGGTCTTGACTGGAGCTGGGGTAGGTATTGCTGCAGTGACTGTGTGGAAGTATTGAGACAGGTTGGTTCAATACTTCAGTACTGTGTGCAGGGATGGGAGCAAAAATCACTGTGCTGAGGAGAGTCCAGTCCACTGCAAGGACTGGAGCTTCCATTGGAAATCACACCATCTCTCTTCTCAGAACAAAATATTCTTAGACATAGAAACTTGTAAACAGCTGCTTCCATGCAAAATAGTTAGGGAATAAGAACACAGGAACTTGTCCAGAACATTTTCTATCCTAGTCTTCAAACAAAGGGGATGGCTTTTTTAAACAAAATCTCAGTGGATCTCTTATAATACCAGATGGAGCTCAAGGGACTAGCTGAATAGGATTTGAAAAGAAAAGAGTTGGGGGACAGAGGAGGAGGATGATCATGAGGACAGTTTGATCAGACTGAATGTTACTATCAGCACATGCTGCCCTGTGATGGTGATAAGGCTACCCACTGTTTAACCAAAGAACATCTCTGCACATTGCAGCTCTGTACCTGTGCAGCAGATCATTTCTTGCTTCTGGTGTTTACACACAGATGGTGTGACACAATTCAGAGCAGATAAATAATTCAAATCAGCTTTTAGAAGAGCACTGCTACTCCTAATCTTGCTCTTTCCATACTTCCATACACTTGTTTCTCCTCTTCCCATGCTATTTTGGGGTAGTCTGAGACAATGATTTTAGTACTTATTGACTACTACAATGCTTTGATAAGCAATGTTTATCAATAATTTTTGTCAAAGGAGTTTCTTCTTCAAAAGTAAGAATATATTCGTCAAAAGCAGGCCTATTCTGTTCCTGTGTTAGCATGTTAAAAAATTTAAAATATCAACCACCATATCTGAACCTGAGTTGGCAGATCAGTGAACACTTATTAATTAAATTTAATGCAATAATACTCTAAATTTTTGTTCACAGCTTACAAAACTTCCAGTGGTAAAAGCAAGTTCTGGTATCCTTTTAGTACCTGTAAAGACTGTACTAAAGGGGTTTTTTGTCCACTTGTCAGATTTTGTTTCTGTGTTGTTTCTCATGTGTGTGATTTGGGAATTGTAATATTGGACCAAAAAAAAAAAAAAGAAAAGAAAAATAAATACAAAGAACCCAGACTGGTTTTGTTCTTAATGTTTCTGAGCACTGAGCATACAGAAATGTGGTTTCCCAGAGCAACACTTTATAGTCCAATATGTAGTTTCACTTATTCCAGATTGCAAAAATCTATTTCAGGTGTCAGTGTCTTGTGGAATACCTGACTTTAGATCCAGAGATGGCATCTACGCACGCCTTGCCGTAGACTTCCCAGACCTTCCAGATCCTCAAGCAATGTTTGATATAGAATACTTCAGAAAGGATCCCAGGCCGTTTTTTAAGTTTGCAAAGGTATGGTTTTCAACAGTTCTTGTCTTGGTCAGTAAAGAGAGACAACAATATTAAAATGCATAACTCAGATAAAAACTAGAAATGTTTAGCAACATTCTCTTTCTCTTTTTTTAAGCTCATTTTACTGTTCCTGTTGTAATTTCATGATATACAAAACTATTTCAGATGGTTGAAAAGATCTCAATGATATTAAACCGTTTCAAAAGCAGCAATTACATCTCTTAGACAGGAAGTAATTGCAGAAGTTGTAGGCATATAGAGAGACAAAAAAAGCCCCAATTGCATTTAGCCTTCAATTTCCTTGGGACCAAAACAAAATCAAGCCCAAGATATAAGAATTATACAGGACCAGTAAGGACTTGTGAAAATCAGTCACCACTGGTTGTGCTCATTCTTTCCTCCATTTGCTCAAAATTCATGCTACTGGTCTGTCATGTTACAAAGATTGGAAAAGAAAACTCAATGCATTCTTTGCTTGGCTTTCTCTGAAAGCCTCCTATCCAGATAGGTGCTAACAGATTTTGATGCTCATTAGTATACTCGGTTCCTTTGGGTTTTAATATTAAAAAACACCACCTACCCCCCAAAATCCACCCCAAAACAAAAAATACCATAGCAAGCAAAAAAATCAACTTACTTGAAGCCTATCTATACACAGGTTTTACCAGAAAAGTCCAAATCCAATTTAGCTGATACTTTTTTTTTTGTTTTTACTTTTTCACTCCTCCTCCTTTTCTGTCCAGCAGAATATATGTTTCTAGTAACAAATATTGAGGTCACTTGACACTGGCAAAGGAGAGAAAGCTTTCCTATTTCATAATCCTCAAAACCAGAAAAAGATCTAAACATTGCTTTTGTGCTGAGGTTTTGTAAAGCACAAAACCCCAACTTTCATGGAGCAATTTATTCTGCCATGCTGAGAAACTGAGCTGTGGGAGGAGGAGTTGGATCCCAGAGCAGTGCCAAAGGGCACAGGGAGGGACCTCGTTAATGGCCTCTCGGATCACTGGGGACAGTGCTCAGCTCAGTTAAAGGCTCTGTATCCATTTCCACTGTCTAATGTGCTTCTGAATTCCCTAGGAAATCTACCCAGGACAATTCCAGCCATCTCTCTGTCACAAGTTCATCGCTTTGATGGATAAAGAAGGAAAACTGCTTCGCAACTACACTCAGAACATAGACACACTGGAACAGGTTGCAGGAATCCAAAGGATAATACAGTGTCATGGTTAGTGGGCTTAGTTTCACTTATTTTCCATGTGGGAGTTCTTACTGGTGCATGTGACAAGGGAGTCGCTGTTGGACTTAAACTTTTTTTCCTTGAATTCCTGTCTCTTGCCAACAAATATTCTGCTTTTTAAATGCTGAAATTTTGCTTTAGACGGCTTACATATTTAAATCAGAAGTGTTTCAAGTAGAAATAACTCCTTTCAGGAATGGAGCTTGATGAAGTCTCTGTGTATCAGGGAAGATCCACACCCTGTTGGCACAAGCTTAGATTGTAACTTGTAAAATGCATTTGGTGCGTCTTGATCTGTGTGAGACCATGGAAACCAGTCTTGCCATACGTTCCTTTCACTGCCCATCAGTGGAATGGGAGTCTGGGTGTTATCTGGCTCTTTATTTAGGTTACATTCCATTGAAATCTTAAAATATCCTGACACTTCAGTGAACTCCACCTCATGTATAAAACATTGAGGATTAATCATCAGTTCGGTTGAACTGAAGATCATCTTGTTAACCTTCAGTGTCATACACATTCTGTAATTATGATGCCTAATTAAGTGGAATTGCTTTAATTGCTTGATATGCTTTCCATTTCCAAGGACTTGCATATGTCAAGCTGAAAGTCCAAGGATTAATTTTCAAGAAAAGTATGCAGAAAATTACTTCTTAAATACATGCTTGGATCATTTAGTAAGCTTCAGACAAATCATCTAAAAGCAGTGCTCGTATGTTTTAAGGCCCATCCATGTAATTGTACCTTTGCAAGGGGCCTGACTCAGATGGTTTCCATACCTACAAAGCTAAGCTCAGTGCCAGATCCGTGGGTTTTGATTTGCCACAGAGCAAGCACAGTGCTCTGAATGGGGCCCATGCAGCACACAGCAGCATCTGCCTGTCAGCTCTCCAGCCCCAGGGCTGGTTTCCATCTCTGCTTAGTGTGTCACACATTTTCTTTTGGTTGGCATTCCACCTGAGGCATTTATCACAAACCTCTTACATGGCTGGGTTTTTGCATATCGCTGCTGTGCTCAAACTCCCCATTTTTCCAACTGCCCACTCCAGGGATGGGATCATAGACCATCTTTAGTGAACATCATGTATAAAGTCATTCTGAATGAACCAGATTCTTTAAAAACATGCTGTGCACTTGGAGATTTTGAGCCCTTTGGAAATTAGCAAAGGTTTTTTTTGAGCCCATCAAGCTTTATCTGACTTACAGCTGCTGCTCTTTACCAAATGGTTGTTGCCTAATGGTGATAGCTGAAGAGAAACTGAAACTTTTCTGTGGGGGTACACACTGCTATATTTATTCTACATTTTCCTCTGGCTGGGGCAATGGCAAGCTACTCATGAGCAATTAACAGAGAACCTTGCAGTGATGTGGGGAGTTCACACTGTCACACCCATCTGTCACAGCAGACCTGCAGTACAGTTCCTCCTATGAAAACTGTGCTATCTGAGAGGCACTCTGCTATATTTAAAATGGCTCTTGCATTCAACCGTTGCATCTGGAATTAGATTGTATTCCTTGTCATTGCTGGAGCTGAGGGAGCAGAGGCTGTGGTCTGCTGGCTGGGAATGGCTCATGCATGGGCACCAGACTTCTGATGGTGAAAAATAATTCACATAATAGAGTTGCAGGGAGGTAGCAGCAGATGCCTCCAGGTTGGGTCTGCAGGCCTGACAGACATGTCCCTAACGTGCTGTGTGAAGCTGTGAATTATTACTATCAGCTCATTAGAATGAGCAGATAACTGTCATACCTCCCATAGTCCTTGGAATCCCTCACACTGGGGGAGCTGCAATGCTGAGCAAGGTTTCAGAAGCTGTGCAGTTTGCAGGCCACAAGTGATCAGCAGACCTGAGCTACCAGTTGCTCTTAAATGATCTGCTCCAGGTTTTTGTGTGCTTTCACTCTCTTTGTCTTACCCAGATACAATACCCTGAAAGCATATTGTCTTTACTAACGTATTTTCTTAGTTATTCTGTGCTGGTTTGTTGAGTTGCTGTGGGTTCCTGTGCTGCTGATGCTGTTTGCAGCACCACTGTTGTGTAATGAGGAGAAGGGCAGTCTCTGTTCTCTGCTCCTTGTCTGTGCTTGCAAAGGTCAGGGCAATGAGAGGACCCAGAATCATTTGTGTTGACATGCATGTGGTATATTGCTACTCCTAAAACAAGACTTCTGCTGACTAACACCCAGAAGAACAACTTCTAGTATTACAAGTATCTCCTCTTAATTTTACATTACCTTTTTTAATGCCTGATTTCTGCAGCACTGCAACGTAACAGCCTTTTTGTCAAAACAGCTTGGGCATAAGACCAAATCTGAATGACTGAAAATCCTGATGCTACCATACGGGTTTTTCCCCTCAGGTTCCTTTGCAACAGCTTCCTGCCTGATCTGTAAATACAAAGTTGATTGTGAAGTTGTTCGAGGAGATATTTTCAATCAGGTAAAAAATCTACTTTAACTCACTGCAGCTTTCTAATAAGTAATTATCTCAAAGAAAACTCAAACCAAACCCTGAACTGGGTTTGCTTGCACGATCTGTTTTTAAAAGCCCCCATATTTCTGCGTGTATATCATAAAAGCGCCTCTCTGTATTTTAGCATTTCCTCTGGTATTTAAAGATATACTCAAATACTGTACTGCAAAAATTAGGTAATGGAAAAAATCAGAACAAAACCTTAAGAGTCCATTTTTAATGGATCCT
Source organism: Notiomystis cincta (assembly GCA_013398075.1). Lineage (NCBI taxonomy): Eukaryota > Metazoa > Chordata > Aves > Passeriformes > Notiomystidae > Notiomystis > Notiomystis cincta. The sequence goes on from VZRX01007734.1 coordinate 166,876, forward strand.
CTGAGAAAAAGCAGAGGTTAAATGGTAGGTAGAAAGTTGGATTTATACCTGGTTTGTTAACTGGAACTTAGTCACACTGAGAAAGCGTTCTTAGTCTTTCATAACATTGGCTGCTCTTTGAGCATTTACCTGTCTTAAAAATGTGTTTGAGACAGCAGCTGATACATGGAGAAGTTGGTAACCATAGAGCAGGCTCTGAGCAAGGATCAAATGGGATATTGGTGTTGCTTTCTAGGACTCCTGAACTATTCCATGTTCCAAACTCCCCATGTCTGGGTGTCAAATGACCTGGGACCAAGGCAGGAGTTGGTTCTGCTCTGTCAGAACAGATAAACCTTTGACTTGGAGAGACCTTCTCTGCCTTTGCCTTTCTTCTCCTTCTTTGGAAGGAACAAAGGTGATGATTCTGTAATTGAAAAGATCTTGTTTATGTAAATGAAAACAGACTCTTTCTGCAGGCTCATTGGTTTTTTGGATAAATGCCTCAGAGTCCACAGTTGCAATTTTAGATGAGGAACATGGAAGGGATGTAAATCCTTCAGGTATTACATTTGAAATGGAAATCAATGAAAGCCTTTGAGAAGAGATGTTTGAGTTAAAGCTTTAAGAAATGTGAATCTCATAAGCCTGAAGCCTTGTAAAACTGAAATACTGAATGTGAAATCTGGTTTACTTTGCTGTTAAGAATATTATTTTTGAGAACATCCTACAGATATTTTTTGCTCCTTTATCTCCAGAGCCAGCTGGCTGGAGTTAGATTTTCTCTTTCTAATATGTAAAGATCTGAGGAAAAAGTTCAAGACTCATTCTAGCCATCTGCTCCTTTTTGGGGAATCCTGTAGATGGCTTCTCTTGACTGTGGGATTACGTGCTCTTTTGCTCCGGTGCAGGGTGAAGGTTTCTGCCACACCAGTTCCTAGCTCTTGTGCCAAACTGCTTTCTTAGGCATCCCTCTCACAAGGTTTTTCTTTGTTCAAAGACTTCAATTTTTGGGAAAGATTCTTTGGCACTAGAGGAAGGCCTTCTACTTGTGATGTTTTCTAATTAGGAGAGTATTGTCTTCTGTCCCTCTGCAGGCATCCATAAAACTAATTCTTTGATTTAAACTTTCTACATTCTATATTATTTTTTTCTGCACCTGTTCTCTGCATAGTAGGGACTTGTTAGGCATTTAAATGTGAGTTTTCAGATATTTTTCTATTGCAATAGGTAATACACGTATCTTTACACCTTTATAGCTCTAATTTGTAGTTTGTGATGATTTTTACATGATTGCAGCTACTTGGATTTTTTGTGAAGTGTTATATTTTAACACTACAGCTGAGAGGACTTGAACTGTTAGAAGGAAATTACTCAGTATTGTCTGTAGATCTGTCACTCACCCTCTTGCCTTTCTTCTCTCTGAAAAAGTCTTAAGATAGGAAGGAATTGAAAGAGGTCCCAAAGATCAGAACTCCCTGGTTTCAGGAGAAAAGAGAATCTACTTCTCCACAAACCTCACTCGTGTCCACTTTTGTTAGTGAAGCAGGATTCTGCTCTGGTTTTGGAAGATTTAGAAAAGGTTAAAATGGAGACCAAGCAGAAGTTCTGGCCTCTGATCTGGTCCTATATACTCTTAGCCAGCTGCCTGCCACAGTGCCCTGTAGCTTTGTGTGTGTGACACATGTAACCTTTTGGAGGAGAGGAGAAACTCCAGGTAAAGCTCTAGAAAAGACTCTTGCATTAGGAAGGGGTTTGTATCCAGATGCTCGACTGGAACTTGACAGTGAAACCTAAGTTTTTGCTCTGATTAAATTAAGAAAAATTACATTCCTTTCAAGTGGGAGGTGTGCTCAGTTGATGCTGAGCACGACTGCTGGACTTTGCCTGGTTGTAGTGTGGTGTAGACCTGCCTGGTTTCTCCCTCTATTCCTGCTGTAGCTCTATTTCCCCAAGCAGTTGCTGCAGCAGGAGTAAGAAGTGTAGTTGTCTGTACATCCAGAGAGCAAGGAAATACCACTGACACTTCCCTGTGCCTGCCAGAAGAAGTGCCCGTGAGACATGTGAGTTTTTCTGCGGCCCAGCCTGCAGTGCAGTAACAGGAGGTGTTGTGTGCAGGTGGTGCCCCGGTGTCCCCGCTGCCCCCCCGAGGAGCTGCTGGCTATCATGAAGCCGGACATTGTGTTCTTTGGGGAGAACCTGCCCGAGCAGTTCCACCGTGCCATGAAGTACGACAAAAATGAAGTGGATCTCCTTATTGTCATTGGGTCTTCACTCAAAGTAAGACCGGTAGCATTGATCCCAAGTAAGTGGCTGTCTCTGGATGTTTTTTCTTTGAAAAATTTGGATCTAAAGTGGAATTCTCAGTTAAGAAACTCCAAGCTCTAAAAAACGCCTTTGGTTCAATTCAGTGAGCACCATGCTTTTCTAAGATGAAAGCTGCTTGCCTATATAAAGCTGAAATGCAAAATCAGAAAGTAAATTCTAAGTGCTTTTTCTACGCTCCAGGTAGATCTCAAGGTAGTTAAATGATTATCTGAAAAACTACTCTCTTTAACCTGAATGACTTTGTCCTAACATTCATTTCTCTCCCTGCTTGCAATATGCTCTCAAAGTTACTTAAAGGCTTTTAAAAGGTAGCATCTCAAAAGCAGTATATTCCTCATGTGCACTTAAGTACATAAAACAAATGCACAAAATCAACCTAGTTTGAAGAGATTATAGTATAATTTTAATCTTTTTAATACTTGACCAAACACCACTGTAGCCAGCCATACTGTGCATATGTTTCTCAGTGATTGAGGAATGCTTTTAACTGGAAAAAGTGGTGGTGGTGGGGAAAACCATCTAACCAGGCTACAATAGGCATAGCATCTCAAACTGCCGTTGTTAAATTTGGGACTTACTTGGCTTCTTCTTGATCTGGCTGGTTTTGTCTTGTTGCAAGTGAAGGCCTGAAGAGAAGCCTGAGCTTTCTCAGGTCTCTGCTGGAAGAAAAACCCAAGTGACTACTTTTGAATTCTCTTTTCTACCTATAGGTTCCATTCCCCATGAAGTGCCTCAGATCTTAATTAATAGGGAACCTTTGCCTCATCTACACTTTGACGTGGAGCTTCTTGGAGACTGTGATGTTATTATTAATGAATTATGTCAGAGGTTAGGTAGTGAATACACGAAACTTTGCTACAACTCGGTAAAACTTTCAGAAATCACAGAAAAGCCTCCACGGCCGCACAAGGAGCTCGAAGTGCTCTCAGCTGAGCTCCCACCAACCCCTCTGAACATTTCAGAAGGCTCCAGTTCACCAGAAAGGATGAGCCCACATGATACTGCAGTGGTGTCTTCAGAACACCCACCTGAATGTAAGGTAGAAAACTGTGAGCCTGCCTCAGAAACTAAAGGGACCTGCTCAGAGGAGATGCTTCAGGACACACAGGTGTCAGCAGAAAACCCTGAAAATCCTACTAGTGAGCTAATGAACTCTGAAACAATGAAGGAAAATGGATCTAATGATGGCGAAAATAAAGAAAAGAGTGAAATACTGAAGAAGTGCTGGGTAAACAGATCTGTAAAAGAACAGATTAGCAAAAGGCTGGATGGTAAGTGTTAATGCTTTTCAGTGTTTCACTTCCTTTTGGCTGATACGTTCATGCTAGACTTAGGTTAAAGTGATAAATAAGTTATTCTTGAGGCAATCAGTGGGTTTCGGTGGCTGTTTTTGTTCAGACAAGTATCTCTGTAACTCATTGAAGAGAAGCCAGTAGGAAATGTTTTTTGTATTTCATACTAGGTTTTAAAATCAGTGATTACATCCTCACCTAAAAGATCAAAGTTTAGGAGGCTGAAGGTAGGTATCAAAAATAAATCCCTTTGTAACATTTCAAATGCATTTTCAGAAAACTGAGTTTGATTCTGAGGTGTTCAGAAGCTGGTCACAGTAGAGCATGATTTGGTATGGCAGCAGAGCTGGAATACTAAGTCATGACAGGACTTAAAAATCTCACAGCTGGAGTGAGGCACATTTTTAAGGAAAGTGTAGACTTTCCAAGGAAGCGTTCCCCTGGAGTCAGGAATTAAAGCACAATTTTCCAAGGGAAAGGCTGGGTTTAGACTTTATCTGATACTCTGTGCAGGGGCTCCCATTCCATTACAGGCAGAGGAAGTCTAGCTGTGAATATGTGTTCCCATGAAAAAAGCTGCTGAACAATCAGCATAAATTCTCTTTGGTGTCAGAGGGAGGGGGAGGAGGAACACTGAGCTTTCCAGTGAAGCATTTCTTTTGTCCTTCATAATAAATTCACATACATGGACATAAAGACATTTTCATGTCAGTTCAGAATCACTGTTGAAAATAGATCTATGCAGGTAATTTCTAAGCACAAGTCTGCCAGATCTTGCACGAATCATTTCCTTCAGCCTGTCACTGACTGTTGAAATTCCATTTCAGGTACTCAGTATCTCTTTTTGCCACCCAATCGCTATATCTTCCATGGTGCTGAGGTTTACTCGGATTCTGAAGACGATATCATATCTTCCAGCTCTTGTGGCAGCAGTAGTGAGAGTGGCTCGTGCCGCAGTCAGAGCTTAGATGTGGAGGACGAGAGTGAGATGGAGGAGTTTTATAATGGCATAGAGGATGAGGATGCTCCCGAGCGGGAAGAGGAGCCTGGATTCGGAGAGGATGGAGCTGAACAGGACGAATTGGCAGCTGAGGAATCAGCTGATACAAACGAAGCTGCAGGGGCAGAACATCCAAGCAACGCGCTGTAAAGTGATCGCTGACTGGTTACAGGAACTTCCCACCAGCATTAGGAGCTTTGGCATGTCAGAATGAATGTTTACGTCTGAATTTAGAGCAACAAAACCATACAGATGTAGTGTTTATAAATAGCTAAAACAGATTTTCATGCTTAGTTTTTTACCTTTTTCAATAAAAATCTATTACTGCGCATTCAACACTAATGCATCTTTTTTTTAAGGTACTAGGATTATCTAAACACCTGTCACTATGTTCACTTTTAAGTTCATCTGTCTGATCAGGCATCCATGTATATAATACATATTTTTGCTTAATAAATTTCAGCTTATATTATTTTGAAACAGTTTTGAAAAAGCCATTGGAATGTTAAACTAATATAAAGGGAACAGCTAATTTAGACCAAAGAATGGTATTTTCACACCTCTTGCTTTGTAACACTTTGGTTTATTTTAAATTTTATGCTTCTGCTAAACCTTTCATTCACGCCTAGTCTGTCATTAAACACTGGCATTTTCTAAGACCTACCGTGGCAGCTAATTTTTTTTTGCTCTAACAGTTACTTTGTATGTTTGAGACATACTTAATTGCGAGCAGATAGTGAGATGGAAACAAGACAGCAGCACTTGAGGAATCCAATGGTTTTTAGATTGATCAAGAAGTGCTGTGATCAAAAAGTGCTTAGGTTGCTGAGTGTATGACTTCCTGTGGACATGAAGCGATTGACATTGGCTCCTTAGCAATTAGAATCTGGCATTTTACACAGAAAGGATCCCCCCCAGTAGGAGTCTGTCATGCTGTATCCAGTGGTCACATCTAGAGCAGCTTGCTTTATAAATAGTATTTGAGGAATTGCCAAGGCTCCAGTGTAGAAGCAGACTTCAAAAGAGTGCTCCTCCCAGCATGTGAGAAGGCACAGAAATGAAGCTCTTCCTTTGTCTTTACTGATGCACCAAGCCCAGGAGAGACTGACTCCAGTGGTGGAGCCTCCATTTGCGCTGCCAAGGAGCCCCACATGGATGAACGAGCTGCCGGCCCGAGGTCCTGCTTCCGCTGGGAAACCTTCCAGCTGCCAGCTCCACCCTGCACACGGAAAGCAAAGCGGCTTCTCCCACTCTGCCGTCTCAAGTGCTAGGCTGCCTTAAAACTGGATGTTGCAAATTTTCAAGTGCAGATTGTTTCCAAGCCTTTAGAACTATTTTGTACAATTGCACAGTGCAGTAGTCAGTGAAACAGCTTTTTTCTATAAACCACTTTTTCAACATTGGCCCAAATGAACTCTACAATGTAGATTATTCATATACTTTGCTTTAATATTTATTACATTTTGGAAGATGTATAGTAGCTGTTCTTTGAACATAATACAACAGTTAATAAATATTTAAGAACAGCCTCCTGTATTCATCGGGAAATGTCGGCATGTTGTCTCATTGTCCAAATTTAATACAGCTCTAATTTGGCTACACTAAAGAATGCAATATGTTTAGTTTTCACTTGCATGTCACAATGTATTAGTTTGTGCTATAGGAGATATTTTAAATTGAAATACTTTGTTTTAAATTATTTTTACAGTGAGGATTGTTTTCTGCTCTTTTATATTGTATATAGTGTCTTTTATGTAATCTACTGGCATATGTTTTGTAGAAGACTGTTTAAAATGACTGGCTATCTTCCTGCAACTTTTGAAATACAAAACCAGTGTTTTATACTTGTACACTCTGTTCTAAAGTCTATTAAAATTGTCATTTGATTTCTGGTTTCCGTTAATTTCTAGCTATGCCTTACAAACTTACCAAAGATGCACTGTAAAGTCAAGGTGTACCCTGGCTAATGGAAGGCAGTACATATGAAATGGCTTTTTTCCACCTGCCCCCAGGGAAGAAGCAAAGCCTGAATGAAGCTGCCCTGAATTGCTCTGGGTTTGTCTCGTGGCTCTCTGGAGGCTGCAGCTGTGCTGAGGCTACCCCAGACTGCACAGATCCTTTCTGTGGCCCAGGGCCCAGTTTAATTAGTTTCCCACTAGGTAACACCTTACTGTGTGGATAATTCCACTGTACTTCTGAAACGGCATCTCTCAAACAGAAATTGATTTGTATTAGAAGAAAAAAAAGATAAAACTCACATGCTTGAGGCACAAAGTATTAAAAATAGTTAGACTCTAACACACAGATGTTTCCCTATCAATTACTTATTCTGACTCAAATACATTTTTCCTCTTGAATAGAACAGCTAAACCTTTTTCTGCTCTTAGATGAAATTCTGCATTTTGTTGTTTCTTGTGTCTTTGATAATCTTATATGAACAGAAGAGGAACCCCAAACTACGATATATTCTCTTACTCCAGTTCACACACTGCCCTTTCCCCATAGTGAGGATGTTGTCTTTCAAGAGTATTTAGCACAATGATGAGGCAAATGGTGGGCATGAGGAAACATTTGCTATCATAGCTATTTGTTACTCTGAAGTACTCAGCACCTTGCATGAAATTTGTCTGGAAGCACAGCAGAGCATGTCCAGGTCCAGCTGTAATATGTACAATCTCAAAAAAGGAGATCACTTATTTTTCTGCTAATTTGCATAACTACCCTATGAAAGCATCTTAGCCCTTAGTATTTATATTGATTAGATGCACTGGAAAAAAAAGTAAAGTACAAGAATTTGTTTGCCATTTCCCAGCCACCTTCCAGCCTATTCTGGTATAGTAGACACAATGACCTTGCAAAAATATTTAAAGAAGCACATATTTAAACATCTTGTCGTAATTTCTTCTTAATGGCCATGTATTTTCTATGGATCTCACTTGAATCCAGTGTTTCTGATTATGGAAAATATATAATATTTTTAGATGCATGATAACAAAGGGACAGACAATATCCAATGAGGAGAGGGCTATAAGAGCACAAAATTCTAATCAATTCAGAATCAAACTGGAAAAAGTGAGAAAAGGAAGACCCATTGAGTACCTCAAGCTCCATAATCTATGCTTAAATACTGAACCAGAACAGTCAAATTGAAAACCAGTTGCATTTATTTGCATGCTAGACTTATCTACCAAGTGACTGGAGAATAAAATCCAGTGCAAAATGCTGAATTTCAGGCTAAGACAACTGGCCACGTCTAGGTAACCATTGGTTCTAAGCTAGCTGTAAATCCTCAAGAAGTCATGGGGTTTTACCCTGAGTTACTCTTTGCTAGGCAGTTTCAAGGAGACAAATGGGCTGTTAGGACTCCGTAGGAAAATAATATTAAAATAATCCTAATAATGGTGCACCAAGGGAAAGAGAGATGCTGGTTACTCCCCCAGCATGAGGCCCAAGGCTCAGAAAAGCAGAGGCACTGAAGTAAATCACCACTCATCTACTGTGCAGCTCCCTGCCAGGGAACCTTGCAAAGAAGCTGGGCAAATTCAGGTGGGACGGGACTCCCAGAGGAGCTCCTGGAGGCCTGCCTATTTCCTCTTGGAAGCACCTGGGCTAGCTACAGGTGGAGAGGGTTTGTGCCTCAGACTAAGCCAGCACAGCAATTCTCAGGTGCAGACCAAGCCTGGAAACAGCAGCCCAAGCACAGCCCAGCAAGGCACACCCAAAGCCTCCATCCATCCTGCCTTGGGCACGGTGGAAGCAGGTCTTTAAAGGACTGAGGTTTTTAAGGGACATAATCCCAAGTGCTCTCTGACCATGGGACTGTTATTTTTACTCAGAGCAAGAGAAATTGTGTTTCCCTGCAAACCCCACTCCCATGTGCCCTGGAGTGACAGCTCAGACTCCCTGCGAGCAGCTCCTGCACCAGGATCACCGGGGATGGAGCCCTGGACAAAACAAACATGCGCAAACTACAAATTAAGTTATTTTGAAAGCCATGAAGAAACACAAACCAAAAGGTCTTAGAAACAAGACACAAACACATTTTGGAGGGATTTAGTTGCATGGCCATGGGTTTTTTAACTCTACAATTATTACTCACCACCCCTTCCAATGGAAGAGCCCTGCTCCCAAGTCCAAGCCTTGGCTGAGGGGGACTCTCCTTCCCCCAGCAAGTGGGTGCCTTACAGGGAGCCCTGGATCCCACAGAAGCTCCCCACACTGGGCTCCATAGAGACCACCCCAGTAACACTGAATGCTTGGAGGACTGGCCTTAGATCCCGTGGAGAATCACACCTTCCTGCTCCAGACTGACTCTGAGCATTCCCTACTGGGCACTGACAGAAACGTCCAAGTCCCTGCAGGGCCTGACCTCTGCATTAACACCTCAGTGGGGCTCTTCCAGTTACTTTCTCATCTAAAGATACTGCTGATCTTCCTTATCTCAGTTACCCTCCCCCTCTGCTTGCTCCTAATGTAATCTTGGCACCTCGTTAGGATACCTTGCCAGAGGACAGCCTCAGACTCCTCGAGATGCTGCATCCCGGGGAACTCAAGCACTGCTGCTAGCAGGTGCACCCACAGAGCCTCTGAACAAGATTAGGCCACAAATAATTAAATTATTTTTCAAAGACATGGCAGATACAATTTCCACTGGAAGCTGGTGTTTAGTTACAGTCTGCCAGCTCTGTTCCTTCTGGCCAAGCTGCTGTATTTGCTCGAAAAAGGGAAGGAAATTTGACTTTTGCAGTCTACTTAAACTGAAGTCTTCATGTAATATTAATCTTTTGTTTCCTCTTGTAATCAGGCACATGGAGAGAAGCAGTGAACACCTGTAGACATTCACTGCATAGGGGAGGATTCATGACCTGCTGGTTAAGACCAGCCTGGAGCATTGGTGAGATACAGATCTCCACCAGCACTGTACACACCAACTATGCTGAAATTACTAACTTGGTAGTTCCTATGTGGAACAAGATTCCCAAACCTCATTTTCCTAATCTGAAACTGATGTGCCTTTGGCAGGAGAAAAATAATACTGAGTGCTACCCTAGCTAATCTAAGGGGGCTCTGATGACACTCGTGGCACTTGCAACACCTTATTTTGCTGGTTTGTGAAGTCAACAGTTAAGTTCAAACCCAGGTGATATGCAGGAAGTGAGACTGTTTAGACCAGCAGGGCTGTAGATACGGTATTTCAGCACAGTTCTAGTGTGCCTGTTGTTGCCAGTTTGGTTTAGGTGCTTCCCTCCCCTCAGCTGTCTTGTGGTTAGAGGATAACACATCTTTCTCATTCACCACTTCTGCAGAAATGGGCAGGCAAAGGTCTGTAGTTAAAAAGTTTAAGCATACTCACAGAAAGGAAGTCAGTGTAAGAAGTAGCACAGAGAAAAATTATGTGTATAGGCACAAACAGGCTCCTTTCTCCAAGAAAATAAAAAAACCTGAGGACTCAGTCACATGATCAGGGAACTCAAGTGTACAGAAATGATGGCTGGTGGAGTTACTTTGTTGATTAGTTGTTCTCCTGGTTTGACTCTTGCCCAAATGCCAGGCATCATGAGATCCGCTTGCTCAGCCTCCCCTGGCACAGCTGGGCAGAGGAGGGAGAACGGAAAAAAACCTAACAAATGTTTCATGAGTGAGATAAGGACCAGGAGAAACACTTCAAGGGCAAAGCAGGCTCAGCTTAAGTTGCAAAACTTATTACTAACACAAGCAGAGGAGGATAACAAGAAGTAAAATGAGTCCTTCAAACACCTTCTTCCCCCCAGCCCCTCCTTCCTCCCCACCAACAGCGCAGGCAGACGGGACCTGGGGGTTTGTCCGTTCATCACCCAGATTTCCTTCCCCTGCTCTGGGAGAGGAGTCCATCCCCTGTGAGGCCGTGGGGTCCCTCCCACGGGAGACACTTCTGGGGGAACTTCTCCAGCGTGGGGCCACGCTCAGGAGCTGCAGCCAAACTGCACCTGCAGCTTCCTGAGCTCCCCCAGGGGCACACAGCCCTCCCAAACTGCTGAAATGTGAGCTCCCCCAGGGGCACACAGCCCTCCCAAAACTGCTGAAATGTGAGCTCCCCCAGGGGCACACAGCCCTCCCAAAACTGCTGAAATGTGAGCTCCCCCAGGGNACTCCCTGTGGATCCCCAGGGGCTGTGGGTGGATCTCTGCACTCCCTGTGGATCCCCAGAGGCTGTGGGCGGATCTCTGCACTCCCTGTGGATCCCCACAGGCTGTGGGTGGATCTCTGCACTCCCTGTGAATCCTCTATGGGCTGTGGGTGGATCTCTGCACTCCCTGTGGATCCCCAGGGGCTGTGGGTGGATCTCTGCACTCCCTGTGGATCCCCAGGCGCTGTGGGTGGATCTCTGCACTCCCTGTGGATCCCCAGGGGCTGCAGGGGCACAGCTGCCTCACCCTGGGCTTCACCACGGCCTGCAGAGGAATCTCAGCTCCAGTGCGCCTGGAGCACCTCCTCCCCCCTCCTTCTCCACTGACCTTGGTGTCTCCAGGTTGTTTCCCTCACATGTTCTCACCACCTCCTCCTCTCTAACCTGAAGTGAAAACCCCTGACTTTGTTTTGATTTCCTTCTTAAATCTGTCATCACAGATGCATTACCAGCCTCTCTCCTTGGCCCAGTCCTGGCCAGCAGCATGTCCATCTCCAGAGCCAGCAGGGATTGGCTCTGCTGAACATGGGGGAAGCTTCCAGCAGCTTCTCACAGGAGCATCTTTGTGCCCCCCCTGCTACCAGAAACTGGGCCAGGGCAAACCAACACAGTTGTGCACACAGAGCAGGCAAACAGTCAAGGGGATTTCCTGGGGCTCTAATGTGCTGTATTAATCTAGTGATGGCAGGTGACAGAAGATACTCTACACCTTTCAAGGTCTAGGTATGGTTCTTGAAGTCATTGCTCCGGACTTGAACACCACAAACAGAAACAGTAAATTGAAGGACTAGAACAGCAGGCTGCTCATTAGTGCACCCAAACCCCACTCTGACCTGGCAATTTAGAAATAGCCACTTGGTAAGCAATGGGATCCTGTTACTTGTCAGGGGAAACAATTATTTTGGTTTTCTTCTTTTTTCTCCCCTTCAAAAAGTTAGTAAGGCAATTCCTCATAGAATATACAAGTACATTGTTCTGAAAATGTACTATTAAATGAAAGCTTTTATCTGTATTTATCTTAACTGCAAACCTTATGTGCCTTTAAGGAGCTCTCTTTTATACTGATTTACATTAAGCTTCATTTATTACTGATAAATCAAGTTTATTGCAGCACAGAGCAGTGCAATGAATTAAAACCCTCTTCTGAGTAGTTCATAAACATTCTTAAAGACAACACCACAGCTTGAAGCTCTAACTATGATCAGTAACAACCTCATTATTAGTAACTCCCACAAAGTGCCAAAGGAGATAAATCATTATGCTTAAGCAGGGCTCACTGCTTTTACAGTTCTACACCATGTTCTTAGCTTTGCCCTGGAAAATGAAGGACAAACACCTGCTGTACCTGTTGTTCAAGAGGCCTGGGTAGTTCTGCCATGCAAATTCAATCTTCATCCCTGTACTAATGTGACGGCTGCAATAAATCCAGTCCATGTCTGCACTGCTCTGACAACAGCAAGTCTCCTTCAGTAATCCTGATGGAGATGGATACAAGTCTGACATGCCACTGTTCTCCTCCGGTGAGAATTCTGAATCTTTAGCAAATGCTAATCTAATTATCAAACAAAAATACTTTAAAAAAAATAATTACTGTAAAATGCTTCCACTGAAGGCCAAACTACTGTCATCCCCTAGTTGTTTGCATTACCCTTTTAAACAGTGGTAGCCAAGCTTTCCTGAAAAACTGAAGGTTTGAGGAAAAGGAAGGCTCTAGGCTTTCTTCATTAACATCATGGCTATTTCGGCTACACGTAAAATGGTTTTTTCCCCCCTTTCTTATGTGCTGCTCAGCATCAAATATTATATGCAAAATGATACTTGATCCAAGCAAGAGAAAGCACTTCCTTTCCTGCTGCCCATTTTTTCCAAGCTGAGGCAGCTTAAGGGCACAAAAAGCACTGCAGAAAGCCTTGAGCTGCTTGACACAGGTAATGTCACAACTATTAATTGTTCTGGTACTACATAAAAGTCCTTTACCTTGCTCTGTAGACCATTGTTACAACTGGGCACTGCCTCTCTGCACAGAATGAACTAACACCTGTAAGGCAATCAGGAGCATTTAGAACTGCAGGACCCAGCTCCATTCCTGCAGAAGTGAGTAAAACCAAGGCCAGAACTGCAGAGAGAATTCTCAGGTGAAGTGTCCTGAGGAAAGTGGCTCTAGCCCTGTTCTGCCAGTGGGTTCTTAAGGTGATGTTTAACCAACCATTCTAGCTCCCCCACCCTCCTCCCAATGCTTACTCATGTCACTCATGTCCCTCATGTCCCAGGAGAGCAAGACATATGTCTGGCTCATGCTGGAGAAACTTGCCACAGCAGTTTAGTCAGCAAGAACTGCACTTCAAAATTGAAGGACATCTATGATGTCTAGTGCATCCTAGATTGGGCAAGTGAATTACAGCTTGGATTCTGCCTCTGAGCCCTCATCTACAGAATGAGGCTCTTTAGTCATCCTTCAGGTTAATACTGACATGGACTAAAAATCCAGTAGAGCAAAAAGTAGAGAATGTGTCCCAGGGAAATGAAATACGTACATGTACCACTGGATTTGGATGATATGCACTAATCACACTTGGACCTGCACAACTGCACATAAATCCCCTCTTATTCAGTGAACACCCACTGTGTGCATCAAATGAAACAAGACCCCCATAAGAAAAAAACCAGCACTTGAACATGCAATAATACACAAGGGGAAAAGGAAGAAGACATTAACCACTTCCTAATTTTTGAATATCTACCACTGCAACCTCGGTGTTTCATAATTAAAAATGGTGGTTTAGTATTACCTGGTAAAATGACTGTGTAATACCTTTTTTTTTTTTCCTTTTTGTTTTCTCCTTTCCTTTCTTCCACGTACAATAAGATTAAGCTGCTTTAGTATTTGTTGGTTTCTTGTTTTTTGCAAGAGGGAGAATTTACCAGCCAGGTAGCAAATGTTGGAAAAGATGGAATATGGGCTGCATACAAAGAAATTACTAAGAGGTTACACTGTGTGAGAAAGCTGTAAAAACAGTGTTAAGGAAAAAGACTGATTTTAACTGTACTGACCTCTTTTTGTATTATATCAGCATGTACTGCCAGCACAGAAACTGGACATTAAAATGACTGCATTTCCCTGCTTTTCCTAGTTGCACTTTAATGCACTGGAAGTTGCTCTCCACTTGAAGAACTCTGCATGCTGCAAGCATCCGTACACATCAACCAACAAAGGTTTTCATTCAAGTCTTTTATTATAGCTTGAATTTTTTCACTGCATTTAAAAATCTAAAAAAAATAAATATTTGTTTCACAGCTGCAAGTCACATATGCATTAACACCACAAAATCTGGAATTTAACCAGAGAAGGAAAAGTCAAATCCGAAAGTGTCAAGCTAAGCACAATCGTCTCAGGGCAATTATACTAAAAATAAAATCTTAAGAAAAGGGGAGAGGGGTGTTAAAGGCTATTTCAAATGTATTTATCTGGAAAAAAGTGAAAATTCTATTAGAAACCATAAACTACGCTTTCAGCATTGAAAAATAAACGTTTAACTTCTTGACAGCAACAATTGGCTGGTGGATCTTTTTCTTTTAAGCTGTATTCTTGACACATGACTGCAGAGGTTTCAAATGATAAATTAACCTCTTTTATAATTGTGTCTACTTAATTACAGAATCAGTCCTTAAAAATAAAACAGTGTCTTAAGTCAGCTCGTCCATCCACGTATTAAAAATGCCATTGGATGAAGTTCTGTATCGGCACTAAGTGATTGCTTCATGGATTGTACATTGTGAAGATGAATGTCTCTTGAACAATCACTTTCATTATTAAGGTTCTTAAAACAAACCAGAAAAATAGATATCTTCAGAAATTCAGAGTAGTCACTTTTTTTGTTAAAAGCCATAAAATAAGCTCATATTCAATTACCAGCAATAGAAACCATACTGCTATTGGAACAGAACTATTTTATCACAAAAATTTATTATTTACAAAATGAAAAGTTACCAAGTGAATTCATCAGGGAAAAAGTTGAATGTTCTTACTAAGTGATTTGAAAAACTGAAGCAAGTCTCTCATGCACTCACACACCAAATTGTTTGCATAAGGTGAAATGTTAATTCTTGTTAGTGAAACTTGACTCTCATTCATAATACTCTCGTTTTTATTGTAAGATGGCAAAATCCACATGGCTCTGTACAAGAAGGTATGTATTAAGACAGTTCCTCAGTTTTGGAAATGGTTTTTTTGGCTCCCATGAATATCCATACCACTGAACATTTTTTGCAAATAATCATTTATATTATCAACTGCATCACTTAATCCACTGAATTTACCACCACAAGAAAGACACAAAAACTTAATGATCCCACGTTACATAGAACTTTCATTTCTCAAGTTATACTAAACTGAAACCTTCATAGTGGTCTATAGCCTGGATCAACTTAGATTTCAGGGTTTCTTTATCTGTGTATTTTGGAAGATCGAGAAGATTAAAGCAAGTGTGAGCTACCGGCAGGTAATCTTCTCCTCCTCCTGTTGGCTGGATGACCAGTTTAAGACACTTCATTCCAAGAATTGGAATCCGATCACTGCCTGTCAGAAACACTGTCAAGAAAAAACAAAGGCTTGTAACTAGTTGAAGACTAATCTTGTCTGTGTCACATATGCATTTCTAATCATTGTTGGCCTTTTTTAATCATTCAGCAATGGTCAGCTTTTCACACTTGAAGTTCTGTGAAGTTTGGAAAACAGGGAATAATGACTTAACCCTGTCTCTACCTTCCACATGTGAACTTGTAGCTGTAATACAACAAGTAATACATAAAGGAAAGCATTTCATTTTAGCATATGAAACCAACAGTCCTTAAAAAAAAATACTAGAAAGTTTTTATGCAACAGAACTTCTAAGTTAAAATCCATTGGCTGTATCTTTACTGAGCATTTCCAAGTGTCTTGTAAACACAGAATTAGTTTGTTCAGTAAGTAATTTATCTGAACTGGAAACCAAATCTGTGAGCTGTTCTAAGCAAATCATCACTCACAGCAAGCTTTGATTACTTTGTTATCTGTAAATTTCCACTTAAATGAGTACCCTGACAGATTTACAGTTACAACTCCAAATTTCCATCTCTGTGCAGTGAAAAACCTGGAGGATGTGAATTATATGTCAAAGCACAGGAAAACATACCAAATAAATGTCACCAGCAATTTAGGTTGTTGGTGCTTTGGGGAGGTTGGCTTTTCTGTTTTTTAAATACTGCTCTGAGCTACTGTGATCTGTAACTACCCATCACCCAGAATGACTCAGGACAACGCCAAAAAAAAGAGACAAGCTCACAATCAGTATCTTCTACTATGATTTTTTTCCCCAAACAGTTAATCACATCATTACACACAAATACTTACAACTGCCCTCTTACAGCAAGAGCCTGAAATCCCAGTGATCCTGTTCAGTTAGAAATTTCTGTGAAATGATTTCAAATACTTACACAAAAACTGTTTTTTCTTCTCCAAAGACAATTCGTGAAAAACTTCCCAGAATATTTTAATTGTAGGATGGTCTGCCCAGTATTCTCCTTTGTATTCTGTATTCTAAAATGAGCAGGAAATGGGGTTATGGATAAGCTGACACCAAAGCAGAATGAATGCACTTTGTGTAAAGGGGACACAGCAAGTGACACACTACTGCTACTTTCCTCACTCCATGTTCTTCAGCTGTTCAGTCTGAATTCAGTATAGGGACAAATGTCTGTATGCAAAGCATTTTCAATTCCAACAGAGACCAAGTCTCACTGAGCTCTGGCAATCAAGAATATTTACTTTAAATAACTGTGTGCAATCCCTTCCATTTCCCATGTCTAATATGAAAGATTGCATAGCTGCCTCTGGGTTCTATGGATTTTTCTGCCTCTCTTCTGATTTCCTTCAGAAATTAGATGGAAAAAGTTAAAGCAGGAAGGTAAATAATATTTTAGGATCTTCATTCACTGATGTTTTAAGATGTCAATAAATAACAGGAATCATGTTAATTAAAACAAAGCTCAAGAGGACACCTAGTTGCTTTTGCACCCTGAAATCAAAATTATACCAAAGCAACAGCTAACTATGGTTCTTACCTTCTCCAGCTCTTTCCAGTCATAATTTGTGTTCCCAATCACCATTGCCTGCAACTCACTGGGCTGGAAGAGCTGAAGAACTTTACCTCCACATACTTTGTGGAAGCCTTCATGGAATGCACTGTATAAGGAAGCCACAGATCTATTGAAGATGTAATCCACATATGCATCTACAAAATCTTGCCTGTACAAAGAGAAAGACAGAATTATGTTGAGGAAACAAAGAAAAAGCAGCACATGTCACCCTTCTAGCAAAAAACCAGCAGCCATTTCTGTAAAGAAGAGAACATAGAAAATGAAGCAAAAAGGAGCCTAAAATATGTTGTATTCTCTGCTTTATGTTAAAACCATAGTGAAGATAAAATGGCACATGGATGTATTTCCCCACCACATTCCCAAAGGCAGGATCTGCAACAGAAAAGCAGGAACATTTAATGTTATGTATTTCAGGCACTACAAACATCCCCCCTATTTGTGTGCATTGCAGTGATCTGGACTCATCAGCAACAAGCTGAAAGGCCTGAATTCCAGTGAGGGTCCTGAAAGCCACGAATCAAACTCACAGTTCTATTTTTTTAATTAAAAAGATTACCACATTGCAAATTGCAAATAAAAAGATTACCAAAATGCAAATCAACTTCAAGAAGGGCATTGAGTCTTACGCAGTGAAAAGACCAGTGCCAAGGAGCTGGGATAGAGAGAAACAGATGGCCTGTTATCTGTGCTTTGGTACAAGGAGTTCTCAGATCCTGCTGGAAACATCTTTGGCAGCACTTAAGGGAGATCTAAAATTTCTTGATGTGATACAATATTTATGATAATTTTTTTGAAATCAATCCCAGTGAACACTGTTTAGTTTCTGCACTGGCAGTGACTTCAGTTGTACATTACAGCTATCCTACCAACACATGCTCACTGTGGAAAGAGAATGCATTTCAACACCACCCCCAGCCTTTGAATAACATCACCAGTAATTTAAAGAATAATATAAACACATTTAGATGATAGGTTTATTAAAGCTGTTGCACTGAAAATGCTGGTGATGACCACAGTGGTGAAACACACTCCTCCCCCTTCAGCACTCCATGAGATCTCCATCTTATCCACACTGCATCATTACAGAGGGGCAGGTAACCTGTGTAACACTAACAGTGCAAAGCTGCTCCACGGAAAAGTCACAGTGATAAACTTATTTATATTGTAAAACTAATTCAGGCAGCATGGAGTATTTAGATCTTGAGAAAGAGGAATTCTTCATTGCTGCACAACAATGGGTGATAACAATGCAGCAGGCATTCCATAGGCACCTTGAAACTTTTCCCATAATTCAACTCCAATTTTACAGTCACTTAGTGACAGAACATCAAACCTACACCAGAGAACTGCAAAGCTATGGTGTTTTACATGTGCATTCAGTTCTCATGGAGTGTGCTCTTTCCATTCAATTCTCCCTTTACCCTGGGAGAAACACAAGCACAGAGAACTCAAAGATTAAAGAACTGACTGGAAAATTCTGTAAAAAGGGGACAAAAGCACCACCAGGTATGTTCTGCCTATCCTCTGGGAACAGAAAGGGAACAAAGGGCAGGAAAGGCTGCAAGTTACAGAATCTTTGACCGAGGAAAAAACCCCACTCGTCACACACTCTTCTGACAGCAACACTGGACTAACTTATCTCATGTTATCTGCTCTACAAAGGAAAGGCTTCAGGGGAATAATATTCATGTATGAATGAGTAGTTGTAATAATGGCTCTTAAGTTAAAGTTCTCATCATTACTCAATTTCAATGATATGTAGCTTCCTGCAGAACCACAAATATTTTAAATCTTCTAAAATGCTTTGACTGGGGTTGGAGGGGACCTCTGAAGATCTAGTCCAACCTCCTGCCATGGGCAGGGAAATCTTCAACCAAACCAGGTTGCTCCAAGCCCTGTCCAAACTGGCCATGAGCACTCCCAGGGATGGGGCAGCCACAGCTTGCCCGTGTCAATACAAGACAACAGCAATTGTAACAACACATGAGAGAGGAGCTTGGGAAAACAGCCAAAGTAGTTTTGCCTCCAACAGCAGTATCAGAGCTTGGCAATGGGTATTTACAGCAGCCCAGTAACACTCCCGAGGCAGACAGCAACTCTGAACACCCCTGTAACCCACAGAACTCACCTATTTTGTTTGACTACAGGAATGTCAGCACCTTTAGGAACAAGCTCCTTAATTTCTGTTGTACCGAAATTTTCCACAGTGATCTATATGAAACAAACAAAAAGAGTGTAAATCTTATTTATTGCATAAAGTACTTTTCCTATCACTTAGTTAACAGCAACATCAATGGCAGACTAAAACTCATGGGAATCAGCTGCTGATGCTTTTGTTCAAACACTCCATCAGAGGCAATTAAAATAGATGGCGTGAGCTTGGCAAGACAAACTTCAAACACTATATAAAACTTACAGTAAAATTAAGACAAAATGCTTCTTCTATGTCATCCTCTGGATAGTCCAGTAGCTGTTGCATTCCCCTGCAAAATAAGTTACAAAATACTCGCACCAGGGGAAAGAAAGATGAATTTATTTTCCTGAAGTGATCTTTATGCTGTGATCATTCAAATTTAAGAAGTATCTTTCTACTGTTATTTCTTTTATTACCTTATTGATTTGCACCTTGTGTAGTGCTGGGAAATGTCATGCAATCATTTTCCTTTTGATTACCCCATGGGGGGAAGAGAGAACATACCTATCCCTAAGGCTTCAGCTAAGGGGTCCCCAAAGCAGAGGCAGTTGGTACTTAAAAATCACTGACCAGCTCTTCCATTAACATCTTTGATTTCTCCTTGAATCTATGAAAACTTTGGCATCCACAACACTAAGGCAATCAAGCACCCTTTTCTGCTCATCTGAGCCTCGTACCTGTTAGTCTTATTCAAATCTCTAGTCAAAAATAAGTATTTGGCATGTATTTGTTCCTGAAATAAGCAAAAATGTCTTCTTGATGGACTTAATTCAGAACCAAAATATGTTCGCACTTAGGCTTATAAAATCAATGGCTAAAACTCAAGGGGTTTGAATTTCAAGTATTTTTCCCCCTAAAATTCTTGTAGGATCATAAAAGAGAAGGGGCAAGCAATTAACACCAAGCACAGAGACAGAAGTGTTTAACAACAGTAAGTGTCAAATGTATCAAATGACAGGATGGCTGCAATTTACTCTGAGCTGTTTATCCAGTTACTGTGGAAAAGAAATGTTACAGTCTTAGAGGAAAATGCTGACTTCAAAACTAATATCTAACAACACCCATTTTTTTTTCTTGCTTACCTGCCAACATCTGGCATCAATTCTTTTAAGTCATCCAGGGATGGTTTCTTATTCAATAGCTTTTTGTACAAAGCCAGAGGAAAATGAAGGTCTACAATAGTAAAATTATATATTGCTAGCCCACAGACAACACCAATCAAATGAAACAAGTCACTGTCTTCAAAGGTCTAAGAACAGAAAACAGACAAGATGGTTTAAAATAAAGAAGTTATTTTAACCTTGCAGAGTCCAGGAAGAAGTGTACAGTACAGTATAATCTGAGTGAATTTAACTGATATTTTCTTTAAATATGTATGTATCTGTAAGTACCAAGAAAAACAGGACAACATTTAACCAGCTGAGACTGAAATCCAAGGGAAGAGAATCCTTTCTACTTAAAAAGGATGAGCTGCAACGTATTTGTGTTACAGAGGGCCATACTGCTTTAAGATGCTGGTTTTGTCAGTGACTTCCTATTGCACTACTCAGTGATTAAATATGTCAGTTTTTTAAAAAATTATTTTGGGGAGGAAGAGGGAAAGAGCTCACTACTGACCCCCTCGGAATTAATTACCAAGGCCTAAAACACACCGGTGGAAATGTAAATATTCAGGTATTTGGGATCCAGCCACCCCACTCAGTGTTCTCTGAGGGAGGACTGAAAAGTCAGGGATCAAATCTTCCAAAAAATACAACTCCATCACCCACAAATGCAACCGAACACAGGAAGACCTGTTCAACAGGCCACTTCAAGAATTTGTCTCTGCCACCCTGATCTCCTAATTCTGCCCTTAGAATGAGTTTGTTCTGGCCAGTACTTCTTCCTAAAAAAAGCTGGCTGGCTTGGGGACAACCAGTAAGGGATAAACAAGGAATGGGGAGAGCAAAAGGGAACCACCAAGGAATGGGGAAAGTTTTGATCTAACAATGACAACAGTAAACTCTTCTTTTGAGAATACTTGCTTCAGCTCCTACTCTTGAAATACAATGACCACAAACCGCTATGTTCACATATTATTAATATAAATACAAAAGTAAAAATGACTGAATAAAGATCACACTCTACCTTATCAGAGAACCAGATCAGTCTGGACTCCTCATAATACCTGAACATTCCATATTTGGGATCTAGCAACTCCCTCATGATGAGCAAAAAGAACTCTTTGCGAACTCCTCCAGCATCAACAGCTTCCTCTCCTACAAAAATTACCTGAAACACAGAACTCAGTGAGCACTGAGCTGCAAAGAGATTGTAAAGCAAAGTTTGTCCAAAAGCATTCTCCAGCACTGTGAGCAGCATGCATTGTAATACCTTGAGTGGCTTCTTGTAGTCTACATTCTTTGTTTTCCTTAGGACCTCCACAGCATCCCCTACAATGTTGTCCCTCCGGACCATTAATATCAGGCAGGGATTGACAGATTCAAATACTGGCAGGAAGAGAGAAGACAAATTCTGCCTGTGGGCCTGATCGACAGCCATCTGGAGGAAAACAAAGTGACAGTGTCAGTAGGTAGGAAAAATTCCTGTCAATACTAATTGTCCAGCAGTCCTGTCTGTCTGCACAAGCGCAGATGGGAACAACTACTGAAATAGCTACAAGAGCTACTGAATTTGCAGAAGTTTTCTTTGTATTTCTTTTATCTCTGGAAGTATTTGATTTCAGGAAATATTTTTCCTTTATCCACTGCTCTCACCAATGCTACTGTTCAGGGGAAGTTTTGACATTCCAGTCAAAATATCTTGGATAACAAAAGGTAGCAAAAAAATCCTGCACGTCATCTAATGAAGAGTAAGCTGTTCAATATAAATCTGGCATGAAAACAAACATACATTAAAAATTAATTCACAGCATGAAAAGCAATTTCTTTAACTTGTATGGTAACTTCTGTATTTTAAGCTGTTGCAAATGTTCTGAATATGGCAGAGAACTCTTGAGAGTTTGTGTGTTTTAATACTATTTAATATTGTTAATAGAAACATTTAATGTGAACATTTCCCTGAATCCATCAAATGTTGATATTGATTGTGCATATCCATTTTTAAAGGCACATGAAATGACATTTATTATTAACTACAAGAGCAAGGTAGTATTTTCATACATAAGCCCATGACTTGAGCATGACTTGCATCATCTGGTATTTTCAGATTCAGAACAATAACCCAGGTAATTCTGAGTCTTCCCACATGGCAGGTGGGGTTGTTTTTTGCTTGTGGGTGGTGCTTAGGGGTTTATGTCTGTTTGTTTGGGTTGTGGGTTTGAGGTTTTTTATTGCTGTTTCTTTGGGGGTTTTGTATGTGTACTGTGAATTGTTAACACATAAAAAGCCATCTCACTACTGACAGGAAAAGAAGTTCCTTGGAAATGTATGCAATTACAAACCAGTCTAATTTCAATGTGACCCCAAACCTCTATTCATGTACATACCTGAGATTAGAACTAGATCCTTGATTTTTATGGGGGAGAGATTACAGAGAGTTAAAAAATCAGAATAAACCAATCAGCCAAACCAAAAAACCAACAAGAACACCCAAGATCCCCAACTCACGGAAAAAATAATGAATTTGTAACATTAAAAAACTGAGCCTCCTACCTGCATCTGTATGATTGCATCTGTTTGCAAGAGAGTTGTCTTTGCCTGGGCATCAAATACAAATGGGTATGTGCAAATGATAACAGGAATATCTGTTAGCTGGAATGAAAAGAACCATGTCATAGCTCAGCTTATTCAAAAGCCACAATCGCCGTTAAAAAAAGCCTTTGCAATAGCTTTTTGCATTTAATAAATCTATTTTACTGGAAAGAGAACTCAACCTTGACTCATGATCAATACAGAACCAAAGCATCTTAGGAACATTAAGTAGATTTTTAATTGTTTAGTACTTCGGCCAAAAACAAACAGACAAAAAAATCCAACAAAACTCAATCAAGCCAAACCAAACCAAGCCAGACACAAACGACACTCTCACTTAGCACACAGTAATTTCAGAACTGTTACTGCAGCTGGTTGGTATAGAAGTAGCCCTTTATTCCAACTGCTGTTCTGAATTTGCAGTACAGACAATTACATATTTTTGCACCCCAAAGATTTTTTTCAGATTACAGCCATGGCTAATTTGAAGCTTTACTCCCAACAGAACACAGCAGACAACCCTTGACATTCACGTTTCTGATTTCCTTACATTCTTCAAAAGAAATCAGATTGCAACCAATCTTACCTCAGTTAATCCATGGTTGACATCCTATGACAGCATTTGCACAAAGGTAGCAACAATTAAGATGAAAAAGCAGCATTAGTGTCTGCATTAATTACTCATCTCTGATGTAGAATTTAAAAAATATTTATTTACTGCTTCCCCCCAAGAGAAAGTTTACTGAGAAATAAACATTAACCATAAACATTCTAATTTATTTATTAAATACAAGCTTGTCTTTCAACACCCTGTTTATCAGTCTTCAAAAACAGGGCTGTAAAAGTATCATGTTTGCCTGGATGCAAAAAAATTACACAATTTAAATGTTTACTTCCACACATTAATTAATGACATCTACTGGTACTGTTGCAAAAAAACCACAAAATATGAGTGGCTAGAGAAAACTTATTAACTTACTCAATATTCTTTCAAAGCTAAGTTAAGGAACTGTGGCAAAACCCTATCCAACTCACTAATTCTCTGCACAGTCATTAATTTACTCCCACTTCTCACTTTTCTGTTTACAGATGCAGGAATTAATTATCTCAGTTGTGGTGGCTAAATTCAAAGTAGAAAAATTCATCAGTTATCTACCCCTGTAGATCCCTGCTACGCTTCCCAACTCATTATCCAAGCCAGCTGCAGCTTTCTCATTGACTGGACCTGTCTTATACAGCAATTCAGATTATTCTGGATGTTTTCCTATTGTGGATTATTACGTTCCTGACTTTTTAACATGGCAAGTCTCCAGGGACAGCATTCTAAATCACTTTTTAACTGACAGATTCAAAGACTGAGCAGTGTCAGTTCTAAGAATGACAGCCTAGAGGAAACACACCTTCTTAACAATTCCTCCTTAGCCAGTACCTGACATGAGTCTGTTCAGCACTAGTCATCTCTGAAGGTATTTTTATGAAAAAAAAGTGCTCAGATTTAGGGAATCTATGGTTTGTTTAAAGGGATAAAACAAACACAAACCATGGGAGGAAAACACCCACAAAAACCTAAATAAAAATCAACACAACTTACCATTCCCAGTACCTGCTGCTGGAACCAGTTGGCATAGTCATTTCTGATATCTATCAAATCTTGTATCTCATGAATGTAAAATCTGTCATACTGTATAACTTGTCCTCTTTCATTTACCTAAGGAAGTGCAATTTATTTTTTTTTATTAGCTTTCAAAGGGATATTTTCCATGTTTTTCAAGCATTTGATATGTCAGCCACAGATACCCAGCTACTAAAAAAAATCTAGAAAAACAACAGTGCCTACAAGAAAGCAAAAAACAATGTTAAAAACATGGATACATGGACTATTCAAAATCCCATCAAAGATTCAAGGAAAATACAATTAACTATGCATACAGTATTGCATAACAGTGCTGCCACTTTGAGACATCGTATCACCTCACAGGAACAGTGGTAGTACACATATTCAGGTACAAAACTGAACCCATTTCTGTTCCTGTATTTGCACTGGTTTAAGATCTACAATCCAATAACTCTAGTCTTAATTACAGTATGAACACTATTACCTGTCAGCAGAAGAACAGTTTGCATTTAAAAACATTAAGCGTAAAAAAAAGAGAGACGTGGGAAAAACCACTTTATACAGAGGCTTGTCTCTATGGTATAATTTTAATCCAGAAGCATCCACATTTTCCTAATGCACACTTCCCAAGGACTGCTAAGCACTGCTAAGTGTCAAAGCAGTAACATAAAGATCCTGCCTTAATAACCGGATAATCTAAGCCTATTTTCCACAAATGCCTCCCACATCCCCTCCAAACCACCACATTCTCAATCTGAGAAATATCTCGGAGCTGTCACCCCATTTTTCCCTCTCACTTTAATCCATACCCTCACAGATGCAAGTGACTGGGTCACTCTGCGTTCCCAAAAAATAGTTAATTACATCACCATGTCAGACTGGAATCCGGAATCCCAATGATTCCTAGGTCCAGCTGGAAGAGCTACAGATATTTCTGTAGATGCAATTTTCAAACCTTACAGTAACTTAGCTTCTACCAACTACCCAGCACAGAGATGCTGACAAAGCCAAGCAGCCAAGCAACTGTTTAGAAATGCCATGAACGTACTCTGTGCAGTATTTCCAGCACTCTGAAGGCTGTGTGTAGGAAATTGGTAAGTATTCTTCTGTCAGAAGGTGGAAGGCCCATCTTACACAGCTTCAAAAGGTGTACTACGACATCCTTGTAGAGTTCCACTATTTTGAGGAACAAGGGGGGTTCAAGTAGAGACCACCAATTTTCTGTCAACACATGGTGAACACATAAATTTAGTGCTTGTCACTGCCACGCTACGTTGTGTTATCCTTTTAACTAACAAACAGGTTTGGCTAGAAAGCATAGGCATCAGTTACTACAGACTGAAAAAAGTTGTAACACAACAAATGCTCTATTGTTCTACATCGAATCTCCAGTCCCCTGAAGTCTGTTCATCCAGGCTAAATGACAAAATCACAAAGTAACTTTTGATAAAAACAGATGGCTCAAAACCTGGAATCTTAAGCAAACATTTGTAAGAGCAGTAGAAAATGATGGAAAGGGATCTAGATTTCAAAAACCTATCAGTTTGCTTTACTTTACTCTTGCAAAAAACTACTGAAAAAACCGAAGAGACAGGTTATGAGGCAAAATATAACTGAGGAAAATGAAAGTACCCTCTCAAAAAGAAACCAATTAAAAGTGAGATATTCTGAAAATATCTTTAAGTTGAATTTCAGCTGATAGGAGTCACAAAAAGAAGGTGTAAAGGAGCAGAATTAATAAAGCAGAGCTATTCACAGCTGCATATTTGAAGACCACCTCTTGGCACCAGTGAGAAAAGATCAACTGCCTCAGAAGCTCAGAACAGGTGCTGCAGTCACAACCAAGACAATTTAACATCTGCTCTGTAACACTTCTGTAAATTGCTTAGAGCTTGTTAGCTGTCTGACCACATAATTTTCACTTTAAAGTGCAAAGACACATATCAATTACACTGAACTACACAGTTTAACTCTCCCAAATGGAATCAGTCCAAAAACTACAATACCAGATGAATTCACAGGGATGGCCTGTTAACTCACCCTGAAGCAACAGAGTAAGTGTTTTCTTACACCAAGTCATGTTAAACCTTAACTTTCTCACTGGGGAATTGTACAGAACTGTAAATATACAGCAGGTGCTGCTCAGGCCAGTTCTTCACTGATGGAATTTCTGTTATGTTTTCATCTGGAACAGTAGTTTGAACAGTAAAAATTCAGTTTCTTACCAAGCACTTTCAGAGGAGCTTTTTCTAGATTCAGAATAGCTGCTCCAAAAGGAATAGCTAACGTTGTGAAATTGTTTTCATCACTCATCAGTGGGCACTCTGGTAGAGTGAGATACAGCCTCAAAGCTTCAACATCTGGTAAGGAGCTGGTCAATTTAGGAATAAGGTTCTTTTCCAAACTAGCTGCCACCTACAGCACATCAGAAAATTCTGTTTATTTTAATGCAATTGAGATTTTAAACAAATGACCATGTATACGATCTGATAATTCAGAAAACAATAATTAAGAGTTTCAGTGAAAACTATTATACATTTAGAAAATTACAGTAAATATTAAAATAGAATATGCTGATGTGTTACCTAATTATCACAAAAAATAGGATTTCACACATTTGCAGTCAGTATATAATTGAGTAAAGAAATCTATTCACAAGGTCAGACCAAGCATAGCAGTAGCATTTCTGGAGAGATGTAACACAGAAAGAAAATCCCAAATGCAAGGAAAATACACAGCACAAACCTGTTGTGATATGTGAGTATGCTCAGGCTGTATGAGTTTGTGAAAGAGTAGTCTAGCAGCATTCATATCAACCCCTGAGAATCTAGTGCTGGTTTTGTAATGATCATCATTGCTGCAGAAGAAAAAAAATGCAGAAAGACTGAATCCTGTGTTCTCAGCAACTCAAGATTTTTCCCCCTTGAATTTTAGATCTACTGACTGAGGATTTAGAATATATCAGACTTCTATTTTTTATATGACCTTAGAAACAACTGGAAAAAATCTTCTCTAACTGCAAGAAAATCATGCAGAAAGATTAGGATATAAAATGGCCCATGCAATGAACTCCCCCTGAATTATAACAACCTGAGGCTGACAAATGTGATGAGCTTTGCTGGCTTACGTGGCAGCAGCCAAGACAGGTAGGAGCCATTCTGCACTGGGGCAGCTGACAAAACACAGGGCAGGAAAGGAGCAGGAGTTTAAACTGCAAGTATCAGAGCACCAGGGAGACAGGAAACCCTGGGAAGGTGTCCCAGCTGACACAAGGGACACCAGGAAGGCAGCCACCACTCATGCTGTCCACAGGAACACTTGTTAAAACACCTGCCCCCTTACCTCAATGCCAAAAAGCTCCCATTCAGGCACCCAGCTGAGGAGAAGGTTCCATCGATTTCACTAAAATTGGTCACAGGTAATGTTACATTTGGTTTTCCTTTCACAAATTAACATTTGCAATAAAAAAGCCTGCATTTAATTCCCAATAAACAATACTTGATAAAACTGCCATTCAAGACTCAATGCTTAAGATGGCTCAAATCACAGCCAGCCTTGCAATTTAATTGC
Source organism: Notiomystis cincta (assembly GCA_013398075.1). Lineage (NCBI taxonomy): Eukaryota > Metazoa > Chordata > Aves > Passeriformes > Notiomystidae > Notiomystis > Notiomystis cincta. Next base: position 194,847 of record VZRX01007734.1, read on the forward strand.
TTTGCATCCTTTTTTATTAAAATAGAAGCAATAATCTTTGAGTTGTTTCATATTCTTTTACAGGTATTGCTATTTCTCAATGTGCAATTAGACACTTAATCCTGTATAGTCATCTAAACTGGAGCAGAGATGACAGTCTCAAGGATCTAAAATACTCGACAAGCATGAAAATGAAAGCACAGCAAGAGCTCTGAACATCATAAAATTAGTAATTAAAAATAGCTCTGCTATGTGTGCCCAAAGCCCCATTAATGCTCAATTCAGAAGCTGAATTACCAAAGACAACTTCTTTCCCTTACATCACTTACTTAGCTATCTCTACAGGAAGTCTTCCAGATGGGAAACTCAGCAATCTTTGAATAAACGTTTCATTCACAGTCCAGATCTGCTTCAAAAGGTCAGGGTACCTAAAATCATCTGGTGGCACCATGTTCTAAACAAATTTTAAAGAAAGCATAAAGAATCAGGCACATAAAATTGATTTCCAGAAAAGTCTGCCCTCTGGCTGAGCTGTCTTAGCTGACAATTTGCCTACCCAGACCACTGCTGTGAAACATTCTGTGTTCTAACAGCTCTGCATTCCCTAGGAAAGTAGAGCATACACTAAAACCACCTCGATGAGGTGTTAATTCACACACCGTGCTTAACAGCCAACTCCTTAAACACAAACACTAACCAAGCTTTAGATGTGAGCAGCAATCATCTTCTCTCCAGCCACTAGGAGCTCACTGCCAAGCTGTGAGCACACAGAAAAGGAGCCATTCAGTTTTTTAGACAGATGTTCTTCCAGCCCACTTCCATCAGACTCCTCTGAGAATGACTCATGCTTCTGTGAACATGCCCTGCATCATCAGAGGAGCTGAGTTTGGAAGCATTGCTCATATAAAATGAATTCCACTAAGTAATAGTAAAGAGGAAGAGAAGCAAGATCATTGTTTTGAGTAGGAGCACTGGTTCAAAAAGAGATGGCAAATAGCCCCAAAATAAGATAAAACTAGCAAGAGAAAACATTCCTCCTGAGGGTGCTAACTGACAGCACCAAGCTGACTCAGTATGACAGTGCCCATCTGCTGCCAAAAATCAGCACTTCTGATCCCACCCTACAGCATCACGACGAGGAACACTTTTGCCATTCCCCTTGTGGCCAGCCAAAGAAAACAACTCGGGGAACTGAGCTGTCCAAAAACTGACTTGAGAAAACAGATTTTGGCCAGGCCCCCTTAACTGGCAGGGACACAGAACCCCCAGGGGTACAGGACACACAGAACTTTGGAAGAATTCAATACAAATTACCAAACTAAAGAGTACTAAAAGGGATACTTTTGCAGCATCGAAGTTCATCTATTGCTAATACTTTTCGTACAGAAGCCACAATAACTGCATTCATACAGTCTCCAGTTCACCTCAATTAGTCAAGCAGAAACTACTCCAGTAATTATGAAAATTGCACTAAAGGAAGTTTTAATAGACAAGTTTTGAGCCTTACATTATATGCAATTTTCCAGTTTACACCTGCTAAGCAAGTTTCTCTCAAATACAGCAATGGTTAAAATGCTATCAGAATTTTTAAAAAGAACCCAACAAAACAATCCTAGAAAACCTGCTGATTCTGTACAACAAGAACAGGCTCTGAGCACAAAGCACTGCTGCAAGTCTGACCTGTACTCAGTTTTTCCTGACAAACATGTTTTCCCACTAAAATCCATTTTCCCTTGTGTCCAAATTAGTTTTCACCCTACACACTCAACTCCTTCATTAATCCCCATGGTGTAGTATCTGCTGAGCTGTACTGGGAACAGTCCCATGAATCTTCATCTTGTTTTTATCTCCCAACTCACCCTCCAATAGCATTTTCTTTCCATCACACTTCCACACTGCCATTTTTACTGTAAAGTCCCTTCTAGACTTTTTATGCACTAGAACTTAAACAGATCAATTCTTGTTATTTTAAAACTTAACCTTTAAGACAAGTATAAAACTGTGACGTAACAAATTATGTCACCACCAGTAATTTTTAGCAAGAGGCTCCATTTGTTTCCTTATCACTGTGGAAAGGCTACAGAGCAGAGCACACTAAACACCTGCTGCTGTCAGGAGCTATGAGGAGGACTGGGCAAGGTGCAAAGAGCTCAAATATTCCAGTAGTTCTTCTCTTACCACACGAAGAGAGGTGTATTCATCTGTCAAGAAAAAAGTTTATGCCAAATGGTCTCAAGAGCTTCCTGAGCTAACACTCACTAACTGGATCCAAGTCCTGCAAATGCTACCATGACTTAGTGCCTTTTGCTTCCACACTGCTCCAACAGACTTTACAACATAGTCACATGCACCTTCAACATCAAAATCCTCTAAAATGCATCAAAAAACCTAAAATCCAACTTTAACAAGCTTTGGAACCAAATTATACTTAATTTGTTACCTGTGGATAAAAGTAGTGTGCAAAACTTTGGTCCCCACCCGAGAAAATTCTCTTTACACAGAAGCACTCCTCACTGTCTGCAATAGGAATAAAAAAAGGACATTGTGAAAATGTGAAATTAAAAATTATTAATTTCTTTAATGCTCCAATCAACACTCAGCTACAAAAAGGTTCCCTTGTGGCAGAACCTCACTGATACGATAGTTAACACCATCTTTTGCTGAGGTAAATTCTAGGTCCAGCCCTGCCAGAGGCTCTAAGCCAGCAGCAAAGGCATGTAATTTCTGCAGTAGGAATACAGAGCACAGTAGAATCAAACTGTTTGGAAAAATTGATTACAGTCCATATTTGGTTTAAATCTCTATAATTTTAAGCCACTGTAAAGAACAGGTAACCAAGAAGTAAATACACCAGATGGTGCTTACCTGTGCTCATGGGGCACTGAGTACTGTAGGGAATCCAGTTTCCTTTTACTGTGAAGGGACTTTTCCTGTTACTGGTGGTCCCTGTACCTAATTGCCCATTGCCTCCGAGTCCAAAGGAATAAATTCTTCCAGAAGAAGGGACGAATGCAGTGGTGTGCTGCCTAGGGCAAACAGAATTCAGTAACACAAACCTAAGCATTGCAACATGCTTTGTGCAGGCCTGTCCAGGAACTGTGCTAAACAGTGTGTAAAAGGTCCTGCCATATCCAACACTCCACTGCTCTCCTGCAATATTCCACTGCCACTGGCAATATTCCATTTATCCTCCAACAGGCAATCCTCCATTTTTATGGAATAGTTCCCAGAACGGAGCTGCCAGTGCTTAGCCCCTGTCTGACCTTTAGAGCATATCAAAAATGAATGTCTAGAGACTGCCTGCATTTCCCTTCCTCTCCTATCCTGCTCAATTCTAGATGTCCCCTCTCCTATCACAGGCCTGTGAAGAATTGGTTGGGAATTTGTGTAAATTACTTTCTACTTTCCCAACCACACTTGTTCTTCAATAGGAAATGAAGTGACAGCAACAAACACTTTCACACTATTGTTCACACTGTCATTTTAGAAAATCAAAGCCTCTCAAATATACAACTTCCTTTAGCTCTTCTGCGAATGCTTTTAAAATCCCCAAAACAACATTAAATAACTTTTGTTAGGGGACACCTTGTCTTCTCTGACCACAAAGGGTAAGAAAACCCGCACTTCTTCTTGCAATAGATATAAAGTTTTATACAAAACAAGTTAGCTCTAAGATTCACAGTGTTAGCACAGAATAGACCTTACCTGCCACAGGTGATCTGCGTGACGACACTTCCCATAAGCTCAAAAACTTTCCTTGGATTTATCTCATGGCTGGTAGAGTTATGACCCAACTGACCATAGCCTCCAGCTCCAAATGTAAAAACCCCACCTTCCTAAACGAATACATTTTTTACATTAAGAAGATCATATATCTCAGAACAAGAAACTTCACAGAAACAGGGCTATAGTAAATCTTTCCTGATGATCTTGGCATTGCAGGGAAAGGACAGAAAATATACATGGCACAACAGGGTCCTGAGACACAGAAGAGTCACAACTGAATTGGAGTTATGAAAATGTGGCACAGCTATTAAATATTACCTCACTTGTGTTAAATCACATTCGTCTAATTTCCTTATCATACAACAGTCCTGCTATTAACTTGTGCCATTTATAGATACTAATCCTCATTTCTCCCTTTTCCAGTTTTCTTGATGGACCTCACTTGTATACAAACTCACACTATTAAAAAGTGTACTTTGGCTTTGAAACTCTGAATACAAATTTTGAAGTGATTAGCAAATGGGTAGCTGATGATACACAGTATGACTGAAACAGTCTCCTTATTTGAAAGTGTAAGAAATCAGAAAATTTCAACATTGTTGTAAGGCAAGTAACTTTTTAAGTGTTTTTGATTGATCAAGGAATTAACCAAAACCTTCAATGTTTAAACCAGAAACATTTTCAGAAGTTATACACCTCACATTACAACAACTCTGAAACTTGCCATTTTCAGATGCTTTGAAATTGTAAATCTGTTTCTTTCAACTCTACTCTGCAGCAGCCTGGCCCTTAGCTGGGAACCATCACTAAAACTGTAGCATCCACTGAGAAAATCCAACAGCCTCACAGTCACTGAGTCAGGATAGCAAACAGTGCCAGGTTTTTCTGAACTTCAGAAGGACCTGGAGAATGCTCACACATATACACAGCACTGCCTCCAAAAGGTGTATGAGCCCCTGGCTCTGCAAGGGACAATGAAGCCACACATATGGGTGACACTCTGTAAAAACATTCACAGTACATTCAGTACCTCAAACGAGCCCATCAGCTTTAAAGTAAGTTTGAAGTTAACTTCTATGCATGAAAAAGGAAAGTAAGCATTCAGAATGCAAGATTTCTTGTATTTGGTAAATTTTTTCAAATATTTAACTATTCTTCCAATCCTTCCTCAACTTAATCCCATAAATGTAGAAGAAATTTTATTCAGAATTTAGTTTATTATTTCCTGTTCAGGTAGCATCTTCTCCAGAAAGCATTAAAAAAACTGGAGCATAAACATATGCATATCTAAACACAAACATATCTGAGTTCTGTACCTTTGTAAGGGCAGCAGTATGATCTTCTCCACAACATATATGAACAACCTTCTGACTTCTCAGGGACTTCAGCAGTGTAGGAACATACCTGTCTGAAACGTTTAATAAAGAAAGGCCACTTATTTGACAATAAAAATCAAAACCCAAATAGTTTTGCTTATTTATTCTAATTTGGTTCTAGTCAAGCATACACTTTAAATTTGTTAGCCAAATGCAATTGCTGTGACTGAGTTTATGGGTCTTGGAGATGGAAGTGTTACTACAAAAAAACAGGGACTACACTGAAAAAGTTTGTAGCCCATGCTCTCATTTTCCCCAGCACAGGATCGTATGTCAACACACTAAACATGGACCAGTATGTTAGATTGGCACTGGCCACGAGAAAAGAAAAAAAAAGATCATTGTTTTGAATTGTTTATGTGCTTCATGTTCTTAAAAACGTTCCCCTAAGTTGGTATCAGTTGGTCCTCTTCAAAAAGTGTATTTACACACAGAATTTAATATTACTAAATGCACACAAGAATGGAGCACTGAACAAACAGGAAGCAAAGCTAACTTCCCTCCGTCGCTAGAACAAGTCAACTCTGTCAACTTTGCACAGAGGCAAGTTTTTAAAATGTTAGTATTAGTGTCTTAAAACCTGTCAAGCATGCTAGCATGTCTGCAAGAAACCCCATGAAGACATTAAAAAGGGATTTTATTGAGAAGTGATGCTACATAAAAACCTGAGGTTACACACATTCCAAAGAATATGCAGAAGCAACTGAAGTCTCCCATGATTTCTGAAAAACAACTGTAATTTTCTTCTTACATGAAGGTGACAATTCTTAAGGCATTCAGATGGGCATTTTATCACAAATGATTTTTCCTATTTTAAATGGTGTTGACAACAATGAACCAGTATGAAAATCTGAACTCATGAAACCATCCACAGATCATCCATTCCTAAACTGTTTATTACAGGACCCTGGCAGCAAACGTTGCCATCCTGGAGCCCTGTGGGCAGATACTGTGCACTGTAACACAACACAACCAACAAAGAAACACTTTTTGTCTAATCTAATCACTTGATAAAAATCATTTAGTGTCATCACCCTAGCAGAGGAAATTTTGGAAATGGCTAGCCAAAAATTGTGAATGATGATCAAAAGTGGCCTGAGAAAGAAATGTCAAATAGCAGTAAAAAATGAGGATGGCTTAAATGTGACTACTAAGGACAACCAATTAGTTTTGACAGATTACTGCTTTTGCCAAGCAATTTCATCCACATAAAATTCAGTTCAAACTGTAACTACTGCACAGGATTTTAATTCAATCCCATTAAGTAACAGGAAGATGCAGAACAGAAAGGAAACAAGTCAGGCAGGCAAGAATTTCAACAGAACACTGTCAGAATTCTCACTACAAAACAGCTGAGGAAAACACCTCTGTGTCTTCTTCACGCAATCTCACGTGGCACTGGCACACTCTGACAATACTGAACAAGGTTTGTTCTGTCTGCTCCTTTTCTAGCAATCCTGCTCTCTTTGGATTCACAGCCCAAACCCTTCAGCATGAAACTCTCCTGCAGCAATGCTTACTTACCATTATCATCATTAAGGCCCAGCTGCCCAAATTTGTTACGTCCCCAGCCAAAGATGGCTCCAGAAAGAGTTAGTACAAAACTATGAGCTCCTCCTGCTGCAATCTGTGCAAAAGGGATTCCCAGCAGAGATTTAATCATTTGTGGTGAGGTTTGTTTTTTATACTCATAACCTAAGCCCAGCTGGCCATACTTGTTTTGTCCCCAGGAAAACACTTCACTTCCTGTTGGAAGGAAAAAATAAACAATCAAGAAACACAATTAATATAGTTTAATAATGCTAAAAGTTAGACCATTACTCTTCAAATATTTTTGAGTTTGAAAATGCATACAAATTGCTGACTTCTGAAGCTAAAAATTCTTGTGTAATTTGCAGGCATTCAACTCAAGCATTTAATCAGACTGAAAATATTTAAATTGCTTTCAAACCCCTCAAAACTGCTCTTAACATTCCTGTTTCAACAGTGCTAGGTCAACTGAGTTTGGTTATTACAAAGTGAGACACTGCTCCACGGGAAGTTCCACTACTGCACAAATGTTTATGCAGAGATCTGCTGAAGTTGCACCCTGGACATGCAAAGTTTTCCAATTTCCAATCAAAAGCCCCGTTTAAGCTTTTCTAAGGTAAAATACTTAAATTTCCACACACCATTTAAGAGATACATATTTTAAAATATCGTCTTCATTATATGACCACTGAAGCACAAGGTTTATAATGTCATTTGATGTCTTACAAAGTCAAAAACATTTTGAAGAATGACAAAAAAGACCTATTTATGTTAAGACTGCTTCTAAAATAAAATATTCTCTTGAACAACCAATGTTTTGGCAAGGTATTTACTGTCCTAAAGATTACTACCCAAACACAAAATCATTTACTTCTGATGACTTCTGCTTTCAAGAGGAATGTCACCTTCAAAATGCTTCCTAAGTCTGTCCCATCTCCACCTTTCCAATAACAGTTTTATCAAGATGGGGAAACAATGAAACCCATCCCCTGGAGTACTGGTTTCTCAGACTTTAATTTATTTGTGTTAACAACTAAACCCAGAAAACACTACAGAGCACATCAAGAACAGAAACAGAGCTGCAAATCCATGAACTGACAATAAAATAGTGATGCTGTACTTGAAGCCTTGTAACTATTTAAAACACTGAGTGAATTTTAAATCACAAATTCCTGTGACATTCTTGCATCTCTGACCAACAGAAAACAACACAAGTCTGCTACTTCCCGCATTCTACTGCTCATCTTAACTCAGGCAAAGGGTTACTCGTAAAGCTCTGCCTGCCTGCCCTGAAAACAAAGGCATTTCTTTGGGTTTTAATGATATAATGATAATTACACCTGGGAAAAATAAGAGCACAGAAAATGCTCAATATGAGGCCATGAAGAGTCACATACAGAATCCAGGCACATATAATCAGTATAAACTAGTGTATTTAAAGAAAAATAAAAATCATTCAGCATATGATGAACACCTGCCTCCCCACAGTTATTTGGTTCATATTTTAAACACACATTGCTATGACTGGCAAACTACAATCTTTCTGGAATTTTTGAGTTATTAACTTTCCATTAACCCTTTTCAGCAGCCACTTCCAAGTGGAAGCCTTGGCCACAACTCTCCTATATCACGATAAGTCAAGCAAACAGCAAATTTAAACTCATGGTCATTTCTGGAGAGTTGCACAAACCAGACAGGCAGTACAAGTGAGGCCAACTAAGTATGTGCTCACAGCCCCAGCAGAAATTTGCAGACATATATTTAAACCTTCAAAAGGTGGCTTATATGTGACATGGCATTTTAACTATGGAAGCACCAAAACCCAGAGGCTTTGCCATAGCAAAGCAGGCAAGGAAGTCACTCCTGCAAGCCTCAGTAACTTGAGGTTACAGGTTAAAACAGACCAGGGACAGAGCAACATGCCAGCAAGCTGAGAAAGATTTGGGACCACGAAAAGGAAACAAAGTTACATGAAAGCCAGATGATAAAATTAAAAAACACACACACTCCCAAAGAAATAAAAGCACAACCCAACATCCACCTGAACATTCATTTTTCAAATTCAAGCTTCCATCATTAAATTACACTGCCCCTACCAACCTGAAATCCCATCTGTGCTAAGTGCTAGCATGTTTAGTAAACACATTTCCTTTTCAAAAAAGAAAAAATAAATGTTGAAAACTTTTGAATTGCCTGGTAAGAAATTACACAAAACTTCAGAAAAATTTGGCTTACCTTTTGAGAGTGCTAGTGAGTGATAATAACCACAAGCAACTTGAACAATCTGGATCTCTGATAAGCTTTTAATATTTCTGTTGGAGTAAGAAAACAGAGAAAGAATTAAGTTACCAGATCATGGTATAAAATAAAGGGTAATATATAAAATATGAATCCTTTTCACTGAAGGATATTAAACATCTTAACTTTAGTTAGATGCTATTTAGTAAAATCTGAAGTCAAAACTGCTTCTTTTCGAAAAATGTTATGGTCAGGTTCTGACTTATTTTCCAATAGATAAAGTCTGTAAAAGACCATAATGAATAATTAGGGAGGTTCATGTGCTGGGAAGGTGATCTCACACAGCTGAATGGAGGAATGAATACGGAATGCAAGAGGAAACTCATTCTTACTTTCTAGTTTCCTGAAACTTCAGTTTAGAGATCTAATACACATTGCACAATATTATAAGGAAGTTGCAAATACATCCACATGTGCATTACAACTAAAAATGCTTTCAACTTTGGATGAGAAAAAAAGTTTCTTAAAGGCCCGTGGGCTTTTAAATTTGATGCAGAAATAACATCTTGAATATGATAGTAACGAATTACTAAGGTTGCAAGGAATTGTTAGTTTTGTGTGTGGACTTCAGGGAGCTGGAATGTTTATGGCCTTCTGAAAACAAGCACGTGACCCTGGCCAACATGAATGTTTTTAACTAGAAAGATGTCTTATTTGATCACAGCTGAAAAGCTTTGGGATGAAAACTGAAGTACAAAGATCAGACAGCAAACATACCTTCTTCAAATTCAAAGTTTAACACTCTACTTCTCTTTAACTTCTCTTAAATGGCATTTATACTCTTAAAACACCCATCCTACTTTTCCAAAGTAAGCCTCATTGTTAATGGGGGACTATTAAAAAAAAAAAACCACCAAACAAAAACACCCCAAAAAGCAACAAACCAAACCAAGCCCACCTTTATCACATTTTTCACATAAGATGACTTTTTAAGAAAGGAAACTGTCTGCAAACAGCATTCAAGTGTCATAGCTAATGGACACTTTTTGTATGTATATGGCTTTACCTACAACAGCAGAATAGCTTAGCCAATGTGATTTAAGCACATTATTTTTATAAAAGGCAACTTATTATGTACTAATTTTAACCTGGGCACTCTGACGCACTCCTCTGTTCCTGGCAAGCCAAGCTGTCCATCAGTAGCCAGACCCCAAGCATATACCTGACCTTTGTCATTTAATGCAAGAGTGTGGGCTTCTCCACATGATACAGCTACAATATTTTGGGCATCCAGTGCACCAACATGCTCTAAAAAAATAAAAAAATAAAATCAGTCATTAAAAAAAAATACAAAGCTACTAACAAGCTAGGGGTGTTCCAAACAGTTTTACACAGTACTGAGACATCAACTGGCATGACATTCAACTAAGCCCATAAGTTCTGCTGAAGCATCTTTTATTTAAAATTAGAAACATGCAATTCTAGGAGAAAGAAGTTAAATTTGACACCCCGAAGTAACCAAATAATGACTGTTTCTGAAGCAATGTACAGAAGTGCAAGAAACCTGCAGCTCAATCGTAACGGTTCCTTCTGATCTTGCCATCTGAAAACGAGTGCAGAAACTCAATTAACAGTAAGGTCAAATACACTGTTGTCAAATGATGACACATGTAGACATTATGTAAGAGGAAAACATTCCACCACAGCAAATTAAATTCACCTATTCACTATTAAGAAAAAGCCTGCAAAACAAGACAGGGCAAATTACAGACTGAAGCTACTGATTTTGCAATGAGCTACACAATGTCTTCTTTATAATGCAAAATACTGTAGAAACAGATCCTAAAGAGTAATTTTTCTAGACATATAGTGCATGCCTCTGAAAAGCACACACTAAAATATCTGGGTTTTTCTTCCAGTAGCCTGCACCCATACATTTGGAAACACTGAAAGCCTGGGTTTGGGCTTATGATTTGTGATCAAAAGTCTAACATTTCCATTTCAGCAATAAGTAAAGCGGAGAAGTACCATCAGGGCTTGTCATTAAGGCTGGAATTTTTAATAGTTCCCTTAAATAAAGGACTGCTTGGACTTTTTACTCCCAGTTTTTAAACAAAAATTCCGTTGCAGCCTAAGAACGGCACACCCCTGAAAAAGCCTGTGTATCGTCAACGTTATGGACACTCTAAACACAGCCTAGCACAACCCAAGTTAGCTTCAAAACAGGAGCTCACATTATCTGCAGCACGACAGGCACTCAGCTTCCAAAATAAACTAACACAGGCAGCAGATATAAGTTCTTTTTATTACATACAGCTGGTCTGACTAAAGAGGTTACCACCCCAATTCACCCATCGGAGCCTCCCTCAGCTCTGCCAGTGGGAGAGGTCATGGAAGCACTCTCCAGCTGGGGCACCAGCACACAGATTAGCTCAGGCAATCTCCCACAGCTGCTGAACCAGCCAGCCTGACTCTGCCTAATATGGATTAAGGAACAGTCACGCAGACCCTATGGCAAGCAGAGCTCTAGAGGGAGGAAAGGCAGTGGGGACATGGAGGTAGCAAAGACACACAGTCAGCAACAAAATTATCTTCAGTTAGCAGAAATACATTCAAAAGAGAGCATCCACCCATCTGTAAAGATACCAAGCCTCTTTGGACTGTGCAAGTGAAGTTATCCCAATGCTCTGACTTCATATTACAACACTCAGCAGTATTATCAGTAACCTCTGGGTGAAAGGAAAATTAGGGAGGACGTTACAATCCTCATGTGTCTGAATATGTTAAAAAAAATTATAGCAGGTCCATTACATATGAAAAGTAATACAAATTAGAAGTCAGATATTTCCATTGTAACCTTTAGATTTAAGAGACAATTCAGCGTCATTTTCGAAGTGGGCAAGTGGTCAGAGTAAGTTCGATACACTGAGCTTCTCTTCATGTTCACAAAGCAGATGTTTGCACAGGATTAAAGTTTATCAGTTTTAATATCCACACACTGTTTCCCAATAGAAGTCCATGTTAGCTTAAAAAAAGCTACATCTCAAAAAAAAAAAAATCTTTAACTGGCACCAAAACTGAAACTCTGTGTAAAGGAGAACTACTAAAATACTTCATGACACCTCATTTCCATACGAAAAATTCGTGGCAAATACTGAGCCAAGCAAGTTGTAAAAGTGTTCTAGGATTGATTAGAATGAAGTCCTAGTAAGCCTTCCCAGTTTGTTACGTTGTGCTATAAGCAGTGTGAGCAGCACTGTTCCCTGGCTCTCAGCAGCAGCAGCTATGACTCACATGCAGGCTCTGAAGGCAGCCCATGTGCACACTCCTCTGCAGTCCCTGCAAGATGTTTACCCACTTCTGCTCCAGAACTGACTAGGAGGGAGCGGAAACACACACAGAACATGGGTGGGAAGAAAAAAAGCCCAAAGAAGTGTTACACAGCATCCTTTAGGCTTTTCCAAATCTTCTCCCCACAGTGCTGCATATGCTGATAAGTCTTTTATCAAAAGTTTTATTTTTAGTTCTTAAAAAAAGAGAACATTGCTTTAATCAGACCTGCTGTACATCACATACTAGACAACTAAAAACACACTGCATGCTTCTCAGCTGTGATACGCCAAATACTCATCTCTGCCATATTCCAACAGCCAAATCCATGCACAAAGTACAATACTCACACATGTATTGCAGCAGGTCAGCTGCCCTTGAGATTAAAAACTGTCACTGAGTCTCCCACAGCCTTAGGCAAAGTGATTCCATGCTTGGAATAAAACATAGTGGCACAGCAGGCAAAATTTTGGGGAGACTGCCATGTTTCACAGATGTTTGTTTCCAATTGTCACAAGAACTCATCCCAGTAAAGCAATGCTTTTCTAGTTAAAAATATGTCCATTCTTGTAAGAACTGCTGTGTGTGAATTTGGCACCTGCACAGACACTGGCAATCCTTGCTTTGATAAAGCACAATAAAATGAAAGCCACACACAACTCCACAGAGAACCTCCACAATTAACCACTTCTAAACTTACCGGGTCTTTTCCTGGCTTTTTCATGCCCTAGTTGTCCTAGATCATTGCATCCACATGTATAAACAGTCCCATCATCCAGGACAAAAACAGTATGTCTCAGTCCACAGCCTACATCTCTGACCCTTTTATTTAGGAAAAAGTCACTTTTTCTGGGTTCTAGAACAATCTCTTCATCAATTCCACCCAGTCCGAGCTGTCCAAAAGATGCATTGCCCCAGCACAACATGTTTACACTTCTTTTTATCAGAGATCTTCCAACTTCACTTTTCTAGAATATTCCTTCTGCGTAGCTGTTAAGAAAAAAGGAAAATGTACATTTTTCAGAATCGTTCCCCCAACATTTACATTATTTTCAGCATGTAATCAACAAGCTCACTTTATCTATGCTAATGTATTAAAACCCTGAACAAGAGTGGGATTTGCTTTCTTGAACAGGATTTGCATTAACTCTGCAGTAAAATGCTTTCTTTCCCGTATCAGATACAATTTTTAAGACGTGCAGGTCACTGGTTTTACAAAATTTGGTTTCAAGAACTTAAAATATCATTCTTTATAAAATTTCTTTAATCCCTAATCCAAATTTATACAAACTTGCAGTTGCAACCAATTCCAGCCAGTGGAAATGACCCCAAACATCTTCCAAGGAGACAGTACAGGCTATTTTCTTTACTTGAGGAGCTGCATGACTCCAGCAAGCACTGTGTATGGCTTCAAGATCATCACCAAAAACAACACCTGACTCATAGCTTGGAAAAAATCAGCTCTGATCAATCCAATTATGCAATACAAAGTACAATATGCTGTGTCAGTCATTACATTTAAACAACTAGGAGTCAACTGAACTTACAATTTCAAAGAAAATAAACAGCTGAAACTCAAGTGCCCAGTCTTGCACTGCCATCAACACCAGCTACAGTTTCAGTTACTCTGCAGTAACAGGAGGCCATATACAGCAACTCCCTCAAGCAAGCCCACAACTCTAATCCCTGAATTACAATTATCAGTATTTGTGCTGACAGACTCTGTACCTTTCTGGAAAGGATTCAAAACTATCCTTCTCTTTCATTTGCAGGAGTGCACACGACAAATAATTCACGACAATGTTTTCACTACTACTTACACTTACATTTCCATGATAGTAAGTTTCCCTGTATTTTCAGAGCAATTTAAAAGTCAGTGTACTGCAATGTGAAATTACAATAAATTTTCATCTGTGACCATAACAGAGAAGACATTCTGCAGTCATAACATGTATAAACTAACCAGATCCAAAACTGCTCAAGGAAGCAAGGTAACCCTTAACATTCTGCACCAAAGGGCAGAATTCTTGCCAGCACAACAGGATCAACTGTTTTTCTCTGCAACAGTCAAAATGCAGTAAATAAGACACTTATTTTTGTGACCGCATTAAAAAAAACACCAAAAACAAAAGGAACACCAAACCAAGACAGCCAAACAACTTAGAATATATTGCATTCTGTTTACCTATCTCAGGAGGTGAGGCATGATCAGATATTTCCCTAGCTATATCCTACAACATTCAGAAGGGGACACGGAAACGAAGACGTCTTCAGTTAAGACATAGCTACACAACAGCACGTCAGACATCTGTAGCAATGACTTGCTTCAACCTGCAATACAAGAAGAAAATATATATGATTACAGTTCTTCGAGATTTTTATAGTGAAAATTTATCTCTATCTCCAGCAGGGAAAAAAAAATAAGAAAAGTTCTCCTTTCTATTGAACTATATATTTCTATCTCCATGGAAGGCGGGGTTGTTTTGTTTTATTTAAGAGTAAGTAGCCAAAGTTCTGTACTTTGATCTCAAATCACAGCACTTTTACCCCTGTGCGTGGTCATGAGAGCCAACTCGCTCGCGCCGTCAGCTGCTGGCTACTCCCGCGCGTGACGTCGGGAGCGGCCGCTGCCCACGGCCGGCACGGACCGGGGAGAGGCTCCGCACTCGCCCTGCGCGGCCGGGACGCGCGGGGCGGCGGCGGGGAAGCGCCTGGACGCTTCGCGCAGGCTGTAGCCGCTGCCTGAGCCCTGGCGCGTGCTCAGGCCGTGCCC
>VZRX01007734.1:209912-226155 GCA_013398075.1 Notiomystis cincta
CGGGGACGCGGCGCGGTGCCATCCCCCGGGCCTCGGCAAAGCTCGGGGAGCAGCGATGGGGACGTTGGTCTCGGAGTCACCGCGTGGTTCGGTTCCCGCCGTTGGGCTGTGAGGAGGCGGAGCGAGGAATTGACAGCAGAAATGAGGCTTAGGAGGGGCCCAAGAAGTGAGGAGCGCCGGAGCGACGCTTTCGTGCTCTTGGTGTGCTGGGGGAAAGGCAGGGCTCGGCTGTTCCCGCAGGTGGTGACTGCAGCCGTACGCGTTCTTGGCATGGGAGCATATGTGAGCGCGAAAATACAGAGCTGTCGCCGTGTTACATCACGGGTTTTAAAATGCGAATTAAAAAATCTGAGCGTGTTCTGGGGCAAATAGCTCCCTGAGAAAAGGTCTTCATATTGCGCGTTTCGCCTGTCTTGCAGAGTTCTTCGGACACTTGGGCGCGTGTTGCTGTTCCTTATCCGCGATCTACGGGGATACGCAGAAGCGTCTGCTTGATCTCTGAGGGCACGAAAAGAATGAGATCAGCGAGCGGGAAGGGACTGGATCCGCCAGGGGGATGCAGGAACAGACTGTTCTTCCTACTGCAATTCCGCGTCATTAAGTGGTTGGGAGCGCGGAGCCGCTCCCCGCGGCTGGTCGGTGCTGCTGCTGCAGCGGGAGGCAGCGCTGCGAGCGCCAGCCCTCCTCGGCCTTCCCGCTCCAGGGCACGGCGCGGCTTCGGCGCTTTCTCTGCCCCTCCCGCAGAAAGGAATGCACTTTTCAGAATTCTCCTGTCTGGTTACAAGCTTCTCTCAGTGTGAGGGTGGGCACGGTAATACGGATTTTTTTACTGAGCACATACCTCTAGTGGAACCACTAAAAGAGAGATTTACATGCCAGACACATTTTTTTTTCCCCCTGGTATTTTGCTTGGTACTGGGAGGAAAATCCATTGCAATTTATGTAATTGGACCGGGTTGGGAATCCAAATGAGATTTCCTTATTTAGCAGCCTCTTTACAGAAAGATCCACCTTTATGTAGGTCGGGAATTGAAAAAAGGCCAGGACCAGGCACACTTCACAGCAAGTGATTTTGCAAACTGTGGGTGAGGAAAGTTCTGTTTGGTATCCTTTTGCCCTTTTGTTAAATGGAAATCATTTAACAAGGTCCTAATAAATGGGATGTCTTGGTCCAGCGATTAAACGCTCCTTTGTATATGTAAATAGATCAGATTCGACAGGACTTCTCAGGATTTGTGATTGTAGATTTATCAGTAAAGATCCAAACCAGGAATACTAAATTCATACTAGAGAAAATTAGATTGCTGCATAGCTGACACAAGCTAAATGATGCAGCACTTTTCAGGGCAGCAAATGCCCGGTTTTGTTATTTAAAGGAGAAATGCGAGTGATTTGCCTCTTGCCATTCTGCATCAATGACTGGAAGGTTAGCAGGAGCTGTGACAGAGCAAATGGAGGAAAACATTTCATTTGTTACCTTCCAAACTTCCTTTTTGCCTTTATTTGTGAGCCCAGTGGAGTAGTAACTGTGAGTAACTACACTGCAAAGTGGATTTTAAATATTGGCATTCATTGTGCAATGTGTGCTCTGACCAGCATGTGGGGATATGCCCATGTACTTGAAGAGAACATTATATGCCCACTACAATTTTATATAAGGAAAAGTCACATGGCTTAACACATTAAATTAAAAATATATAAAGCATGAAACAATGTACAGTGTTGCACAAATCTCAACTTCCTTCTGTAATCAACATAGCTATTTTAAAGAGTTATTTTAATTCTAAAATCAGATTACTGTAAATTGAATAATTCAAATGTGTCTTCCAATAAAGTATAAGCCATGATTTTATTCCACTTATCACCTATCTTAGCAAATTTTCTTTTCTCTGCCAGAGAAGCCATATCCTACCTACCATGCCTTAGTACCTTAGGGGATCCCCTTTTTGGGGCTGAAGACACACAGGCAGTGGGGGAAGAGAATATGTGCAGTGGTGCCAGAGCACTGCTTGGGCTCCCTGCCACTGGGTACAAGCCATCTTGTACCCACCAGCACTAAACCTGCCACAGTGGGGTTCTGGAGTTGCAGTGCTCAAGAGAACTGTGGCTTGCTTGCACCTCAAAATTCCCAATGTCCGTTCTAGTACTTGCAAAAAAACCTCAGAGATGCAAAACCCAGTGAAAAGAAGAAATGTAAATCTGCTTAACTTCAGGTAAGGAATTTATTTCCTTGTTAAGTGCCTTAGCACTGAAGGTTTCCTATTACCATTGCACAGTCTTTTGATGGTCACAACAAGCAGGAAACTATTTTCAGTTCCCCTGCCATTATTAAAATAGCAGTGCTTGGCTACTGCCTGGGGATAGCTGTCAGCACAGTTGTGGTTTTTAAATTGTACCCCAGTTAATCCCCCACTGAGAGAATACAAAAATGGGGAAATAATCATACCTAGGGTTAACTAATATGTACTTTATGCTTAATTACTAGATAACATCTTTCAGTTAAAATACATGTTTTTGAAGGCTACGGTGTTACAGCATAAAACTTTCTGTGTAGTTAGTAACAAAGACAGATTCTGCTCTCTGCCTCCATCTTCTCCTGGCCACAGCCAGGACATACTTTATAAACTTTAATTTTGCATTTCAAACCCCTTTGCTTTATACTTTCATGTGTCACAGACTACAGAAAATAGAAATGGGTGTCCAGAAGAGCTGATAACATGAAATTAGAGATGTCAGCATTTTGCTGTGAGAAATTACCAACCTTTGTGTGAAGCCTTTGTGTAGAATATTCTTGATTAAGACAAAGAAAAGGCTTTAGAATGCAAATAGCCTTACCAACAAGGGATGGTCAGACCCTTTTATGCCATTTCAGTTTTACAGTTCATCCTTAGATTCCTCACAGTATCCACAGTTGTAGACAACTGTACACAAGTATGTGTTTTATGTGCTCTGCCACCGTATAGCTAAGTGTGTTGTAGCTCTATGTCTGCCCAGCCTGCTCACAAACAGTTCTGGTTAGCTCAAATGCAAATGTGCTTACCAGTAAGACCAATTATTTATTAACTGATGGCAGCGTTCCTGAAACAACCTGAACAGATTTTGACCTGTCTGCGAACTTAAATCACCACAGAAATACTAAATTGACAACATTGCAAGTTCTGTGGTTAACTCGAGGCATTTGATAAAGGGAGCAGGTTAAGGGAAAACTCAGGAGACATACCTTCAAATTAAGATAAGCAAAACCAAAAACCTGCAACCCCCCACTCTCCTTGATCTCTCAGGCCACAAACTATAGCTGAAATAGCCAAAGCTATTTGTAGGATGATGAATAAAAGAAAATGAAAAAGCAGAGAAGGGCAAGGATGAACCCTGGACATGAAGTCTATAATTGAAGGAAACAAGCTTTGTGTTAGGGATGAAGCTCTTGCACTGACAAACCCTTGCGTGGTTCCAGTGTCCCCAAGCCCACGCAAGCTGGCACTGAGTGACTCCCCCATGCCCTGAGAGTATGGCAGAAGCCACACAAGTGCTGAGGCACCTGCAGGTTGGGGGTGAAGATGCTGAACATTTTTGAGCAGAGGGGTGAGAGTGCAGCCCCTTACCATGTGTGGTGTATTATCTTCCTACTAAAGTGGTGTTTCACACTATTACATGCATTCTTCTGTTATAAATAGATCAGCAGGCCAGGTGCTAACTGAGCACCAGGAAATTCCCATGTAGTCTTTTGGGTTTTTTGGTTTAAGAGCTGGATGCTGAGACACCAGTTCCCATGTCATTAAACTGGGCTTTTCGTCAGGCCAAAATTGACCTTTGATTTTTAAGATGCAATCCTACCAGAATGTAGTATCAATAATTGAGTGGGTTGTGCCCTGCAGAGACCAATTTGGTAACAGGCTGAACCTCAGCTTATAAAATAGCTCCAAGTGGTGCAACATGCTGCTGATTCTGACATGACACTGTGTCTTTGCATGGCAGCATGATGAAGCACCCTAAAATTAGCCTTCTTGCTATTTCGTAAAGAGCAGGCAGAAAGGTAGCAGTCTGCACTGAGGAGAACAAAGAGGCACAGGAGAGGACCAGAACTGAGGCTCACACACAGACTGGTCACAACACTCCATGGTGAGCACTCCTGGCTTCTTTGCAAATTTCCATGTTGGGTTGTTTAGTGTAATTTCTTATCCCGAGCACAGGCTGACCTGGTTGTGAAGAAAGGTGCTTGTGTAAACAAACAGAGGTGGGGAGGAGGGACCTGTTCTCTCAAGGGGCTTGGGATTCAGCAGAAGGGGAAACTAACGGTGAAAATTACATGGATGGTCTCTTTTCTTTAGGGGGGTGGGGGAAGCTGGCATTTAATTGACAGAAGTAAGTTTGTTGTTACTGGAATAGAACTGGGAATGGAAGAAAAAAAAGGGGCTGATATGAAAATCAGAAACAACATGATAAAGTCTTTTCCTACTGAGCCAGACTGATTTTTTTCCTGATACTCAGTTCTATCTCTACCCCACTTACTGCGTGATAAAGTCCTTGGCTTTACAAGGAGTAAGATTTGAGAGCATAAAAAATCCAACTTCCAGGCAGTAGGAAGATGGGTGGGGATGTGTTCATGTAGGGGAACAGAAATATTGAAGGAAAAGAGAGGAACTCTTGCAGATGAGGAGAAAAAAGAAACTGTGAGGAAACATTTGAATATCAGAGGGCACAAGAGGCGTGCCGTGAAAAGGATGTGGGCACTGATTGCTAGGAGGGAAGGAGGCCCAGCACACATCTCTAGAAAAGCAGAGGGCCCCCCAGCAGCTGGGTGTGACAGCCTAAACAATTGTCAGTACACACTGTTTTCTCTATTCCTGTGGTAGAATACCTGAGAAGAAAATAACATTGGAGCATAAACTGTGACTGGTACGTTCAAACTACATACAGCTGTTTCTGCTATTAGTTATCACTCAGAAGTATGGGACTATTTTGCCACACAGATATTTTTGTGCAGTAAAGATGATTGGACACTGCAGCACACTGCAGCTTTTGGGATTTAATTGGGGACAATATTCATGATTTCACATGTATTACTGAAACCCAGAGAGGCATGATTCTGTAAGATCTCTTTTGTGCTGTTAGGAACCAACAGATACTTGGTGGAGCATGGACTGAAATGTGGCGAAGTGGGATTGAATCTATGACATCTGTATCTACTATAGTACAGGACATCTCTGTTCATAAAGGGGATTAAATATTCACAGTGTCTTGGACAGACGGAAAGTTAAATTTCTCTTGCAGATGTTGTTAAGGAGCTCCACAGAAATTGTGTGTGAGCAATCAGAGCTTGGAGTCCTTGAAGGACTGTAGCTCTTAATTTCCTATGATGTAAGTCTCAACCTTGGCATTAGAATAAAAAATAAGAAAACAAAAATACTTTTGGAGACAGAAGGTGAGCTGTATGAGCTGAGCAATCAAATCCTTATAACTGAAGGAAAAATGGAATCACTGCTGCTTCCTCCACACAATTCCTATGTAGAGAAACCCAGTGACTCCTCACATTCCCAGAGGTCTCCTAAGTCAGTATTTAATTTATTTAGGGAAGCAAAATTGCCACAAATTTGTAATCTTTTGTTTCTGTTTACTGACACTGGAGTGGTGCAAAGTGCTGCCAATTTTGTTGTTGAATTTTTAGTTATGAGTGATTTGGATGCTCCTATTTCACTGCAGAAGACTTTGGGTCAATGTTCTTGGGATAATGTTTCTTTGTTTATTTGGTCTACCAGCATAGAACAAGCTGCTTCCATTTAAACCTTCAAGCTTGACAGGGGAAGCCAAAGTAACCATATGTCTTTTGGAAGCAGAAATAGCAGAGCAGCCACTTGTGCCAAACCTCCATCGCATTTAGCTGTGCTTTTTTCTTGGATAGGGAAGGAGGTAGCAGTGATTCATCACCTGTGTCTGCCTGATGAAGGCTTTCTTGTCATTAATGTCAGCAAGTCACCAGGACACCACTAAATACCATCACTGGTCCCAGTAAGAAATGATCCTTTCAGGGGTACTGGATACTCCCCACTTCACACACATATATATATTTACTTTCACAGAAGAATAACACAGAGCTATTTTCAGCTTCTGGGCAAGGTTCTAGAGCAGCAAACATTATTTCTAAACATACAAAGACATGAATTTGAGAGTAGTCCTAGACCTTGGGACCCTGGAGATTTAAGTGAGATTGTTCCTGAGACTGTCTCAGGAAAAGACAGAGCATTTCAAGAGTATCCAACTGACACAGCAGCTTCTGTTCGCCCCACGACCCAGTGGAGACATCCAAAACCAGACAGATTACAGGAGAGTCCGCTTGAAACACCCATTTCATCAGAAAACAGTTACACATAATATTTAGCCAGTAGACTTGTCAAAAAATACTGTGGCCAAATGTGATATAACATCTGCAAATACAAACAATTCAATCCAAACACCATTAGGTGCTTATAGCTTTTAGCAAACTCAACCAGGCAAACTGGCTCTTTAACAGACAATATCAGTATTACAAATTAAATTCCTTTGAGTATAACTTTTTTTTTTTAATAAAATGAAGGAAAGGAATGCTTATTTGTCTCATAAACAAGTGGTTGCTTTGTAGTAAGCAGCATAGGATTAAAAATCACTTTTCTGAGGTAAATTATGTGGTCTTTATCATTTTCCCTGACCTCTTGTTCAAGTTTGAGCCTCTAAATAGCTCATCACCATTATAAACCTGTTTGTGTTGTCTTCTGTGTTTGTAATAACCACAGGCATTAAAACTGTCTGTACATAACTGTAATAGTCCTGCAGAATTATAATAGGCAACAATCTAGAAATGTTCCATTTATAGCCATTATAAACATTGTAATTTCCAGTGCATTGTATCAGCAATGACCCCTTAAGAATCCAATATTTGCGATTAAAGTGTCTGGACATTTTCAAGTCAAATTTATGAACATTGTTATCTTTTGGCAAAGTTTTAGTTTAGCATAGTTAATTTCAACACATACAGTTTTAAAATCTTCCTGTTGAAACTTCCCACACCATTAGTTTTACAGCTAATTTTGACTGGATACAGAACTATTTGCCCAAGTAACAACAAAACAGATACTGGTATTGTATTGATTTCTGATGTTTTCAAAAAAAGCCAAAGTAAGTTAAAATAAATACTATTTGACAAGTAGAATTAGATGGATTTAAAAATATAATTTAAGTATACACATTTTGAAGTGAAAATTAAAAGCTCAAGGATTATCAAATAAATTTCTGTTTATAGCTAAATTTCAAGAAACTCATCGTTTTTTTAATTAATTTTTGATAAATTAAAGATTCAGATAGCGTGCTTGACTCTGCCATAATTCCTTTGGACATATATTGATCAACATAAACAGAATAAAACCAGAAACTAGTAATATATTCCTCATCAAATATTTTCTGATGTAAACCTTTGGCTTCCTCAAGTCCTGCATCTCAGGATCTAGACCAGAGAGATCTTCCCATCTCTGCAAAAGATCCAAAGGTTTTCTCCTGTGCCACAGAAACAGACACCAAGTATTTTGGGATTAGGAAGCATGCAGTGTGTAAGGAGTTTCTTTCCTGAGTTTTCCAAAGCCAGGAAACAATCTTGTTTGGAGCAGTGCTATCCCTCCTTAGTATTTCCAATCACACAGTTGGAGGGAGCCTTTGGGAGTGCACAGAAAGCCATTGTATCTGCCAGAGACTGTTCTTAGAGTGTTCATTCTTGGGAGTCAAATCATCCATTGGTTCTTGGATTTTGAACTTTATTATCTGGATTACATCTGGGAAAACTCTGGAAGTTCTTCCCACCGAGTTCTTTCTCTTCACCCTCCCCAGCCACTCAAAGCTGTCATTTTCCCTCCTTCCCTTTCCTCCAAGTCAAACCCTGAGACGCGTGAATTATTTCTCTGTGGAAGTCAGTGGCCACTTTAAACCAGCTGAGTCCTGATAGGTATATTTCACAGCTCAGAGCCCCACAACTGAGTATGTCAAGTAGGAAAAGCCACATTTATACTCCTTGCATTTCACACGGACTCTATGCAGCGCTGCATGAGAGCAGCAGTTTGAGCTCCCCTTACAGTCCAGCACACACTTACACTTTTCTGTTCTCTCCAACACCTTGGAATCCTGTTCAGCACCAAAAAGCACAACAAATCCACTCCACTCAGGAGGAATAGTTTTCATACCCACAGCTTATAAACACTGTGATTGAGACTTTCTGAACTATGTGCCTTCCAAATGTGTATTGTCATTTTCAGAAAATGGCGAGTGAAGATTTAGGTGAGTGCCTTTAGTCATCTTAATGGCAAACTCTCGGCAAACACCTCATGTGGGGATGTACGAGTGGATCTACACAGGCAAGTCCTTAGACTTTCAACAAAAATGGAATAAAGTTTAAAGCTTATCTTTTGAACTATTTAATGAAAACACAGTCTTGGTCTTCATATCCCGTCTTTGGCTTTCCAAACTAGTAAGTATTTCTTCATAAAATAGATGTTTTCTTGATTTACCATGTCATCCTGATTTAACATTAAGAGCATTACATCCAAAATTTACTTCAAATGTTGAATTTTTACAGCCCCACATCACCAATTAAGCATGCTAAAAAGGTTTTGTTGTGCTTTAAAAGGCCTTTGAAGGGCTTTGAAAAGCCTTTAAATGAAAAACACTTACCATATTTGCATTTTCTTCCTAAGCACCACAGTTTGAAGTCTTCCAATATTCTTCCTTTTCTAAAGCAAAAAAAAAAAAAGAGTGAGACATTTAAAAAAGGATTTTCAAAGGCACCCTAGCCAGAAAGAGGATTCCGTTTTATAACTGGTGGCATAGCACAAGGCATTAATATATATCACTGATGTACCAGTTGATCTAAACTTGGCTTGTAATATGCATGGTTTATCAGATCACAATGTATTTTAAATCCTGTGATAGATCTTTTGACACCTTCTGTTGAGTAAATAATGTTTTGACTGGTACAAAATTAGATGGTTCTGGAGACAGACAACTGACTAAACAGAACCACTGGCCTGGGAAAGTAAAGTATTCATCGATATTTCTGATTACAAGGCAATTTATTTGAAATAAATTAGAGGTCTTATTTAAGGTCCTAAAAGAAAAGGCATGGTCTCCTTTCTTTTTCTTATCCTCACTGTGTCCTACATACTTGTGAAAAAGTCACTTTTGGCATAGCTAACCATCTGCTTGGCTAGTCCAAGTGGCCACTACTTCCCACTATTGTTGCTCCAAGGGAATTTTCTGGGTCATGATCATGTAAGTGAGCTGCCATTTGTTCTTCAGCTAAACAGAATGATTCTGATCCTGATGGTGTTTCATAAGCTGGTACTAACAATTTCCTTTAATTTTCATCTCTGTTGCTTCTGAAAGTTTGCTTGTGTTTTGACATGAAAGACTTTTTTTTTAAATTAAATCTATTAAATCTGCCATTAGAGCTGTATCCTTAAAAAACTCTGGTCTTCTGAAATTTCGTCAGTATCTAAAGATAAAATTTTGCAGTGCATCATCATATACATTTTTACAATTTATGTTATAGTGTGAGTCAGTTTAGTGTTACAATGCAACATTTAAAGTGGGAAGGTGACTCAGTGACCTGAGGGAAGGCGTTCCAGACAGATGAGGCAGCATAAGGGAAAGGGTACCAGAATCACTGGGAGGGGCCAGGAAACTGATCTCAAGTGTGCACAGTGAGGTGACACACTGAAGTGCTGGGAAAACAGGAACTCCAGCCACCTAATGGGAGTCAGAGTTTGGGGATGATATCCTAGCTATGTTTTCATATCCAAATGACCCTATTTTAATTCAAAAGAGGAACATTTTCAAAGTTCTACGACTCCTGCCAAGGGCTTTTCCTCTTTTTAGTGCAGTCAGAGCCAGGCAGGTCGCTGTACACAGAGCACTCAGCAGCACTCCCTGGGTACAACGCGATTCCCGAACACCACGGGCCATTCCTGCCTTTCTTTTTGTTGGCAAGAAGACTGCCACGTTTTTCTGCTGTCCCCACCTGTCGAGATGAGAGGTTTCCTGAAGGTGTGGATATAACCTGTCTGCCACCTTCCCTCAGCTCATCCTGTTGCACCACTGCAACACACTACAATGGGCTCTCCTTTCCATGGAGTTCACTTCTGTCATATTTTAGCAAACTGCTATTAGACCATGCTCTCCTGCTACCTAAGCCACGCATTTCTAGGCAATCTACCTAACCAAGCTCTTATCTCTAGCCAGTTCTTCTAGTCCCCTCACTGAACAATCATGTTGCTATTCTCCAGACTGTTTATCTGAGGTCTATCTAGCTGAGGTGATCCCACGACCGCAGGTTCAGAGACAAGTTGACTATCGTGACACTACTGATAAACACTGAAACTCTCATCTGAATGTGCCTGGAAAGCAAGAGGTCTCAAGAAATTATTTTTAAAATGTAGACTATCCATGAATGCTCTCTCCTTATTTTCACCTACCAACAATTTAAGACATTCTAATTAGGGGGGTATCTTGTGAAGTACAGTTTTGGCGACTGAGCTATTGAATGTTTTGTCCTATTAAATACCTGATAGAACTGGTATTTTGTACAGTTTTGGTTGTCTAGAACAGGTTCAAAATTCTCTGATGCTCAAAACACC
The DNA here is from genome assembly GCA_013398075.1 of Notiomystis cincta. Classification (NCBI taxonomy): domain Eukaryota; kingdom Metazoa; phylum Chordata; class Aves; order Passeriformes; family Notiomystidae; genus Notiomystis; species Notiomystis cincta. The sequence goes on from VZRX01007734.1 coordinate 220,562, forward strand.
AGCCATTCATTCTTGGTTTGGGCTCTCAAAATCCTAAGGATCCTGATGTACACTGCCACACACGGAGCTGCCTCAGCCTCCTGCCACCTGCCCAGCCCTCTGGGGTTAATCTGCTGTGGGCCTCAGGGCCTCTAATACAGACCAAAAACCCTGGAAAGACACTACCTCTAAGCAGAAAAGAGATACTGAAGATACCTATATTTTATATACAGGACACATACGTTCTTAACTCAGATAAAAGTCAAGAATCTTTATTTTCCTCATTACCATGCAACTCACATTAATCAGGTTTCCACAAATAAGAGCCACACTTTGTTTTGTTCTTTTATGTTAAAACCACTTGCAAATAGACTCTCAGTGAAATCTCCCTGTTCTGTCAGAGTTTGGGAATTTCTTTGCAAGTAGCCTGGGTTAAATTCTGCTCTCTGTTCTAGGTGTATGAAGTCATTTAAGTGATAAGAATAAGGAGTGAACTGTCAATCTGTGTAACTGAAAATAGAGACTGTGGTTACAAAATACACCTTCCTGGACTGACTCTTAATCTACTTTTAAGAATACAATTCACAACATGTTGTTGTGTTAATCTCAACCCCAAGTCAAAAGCATTCATGTTCCTGTCTCTAGACAACAGTAAGTGGTTAACAAAGGCAGACACTACAGATGTCAGATCTACTTAATATCAACTTAATATCAACCACAGAAATAGCTACCAGGAGAAAAAAAACCCACACTTTTCTACAAGTAACACAAGAAGAAGTTCAAATAACCAAAATATAAGGTATATAATATGGCTTTCACTGTAGCAATATTCCTGTATTTCCTTTTCCTTTAGACTTAGTTAAGCAGATACCTCCACTCTGTACCAGCCACTCTGACAATGTGTTCAGCTGGTATTAATTATGGCTATAAATATCTTTATTATAGGTTTTGGAGATGTATGTTCTGAAGAAAGGGAAAACAAATTGAAATTAATGGATCTGTGTTTGCCTTAGTGCCCTCTGTTACATGAAATCCCAGGAAAACTGGTCCATAGGTGTGTCTGCTCCAGAGAGATGTTGCACACCTGTACCAGCATCAGGCCAAGGCAGTGCCAGCCAGAGCTGTCTCAGCTGGAGACCTGAAACAACACAGCAAAATAAGCCTTGTCTGCTACACCAGGTTCTTAGCAAAAACAAGAGAAGGAAAGACATGAAAGACAAGAAATAAAGTGAGGAAGGAAAGGAAGACAGGGAAGGAGAGAGGTCATAGTAGGAAGGCAAATCTCACATATCATGAAGTGTCCCAAATTAGGTGAAAACACCAGAACTAGCATTATCAGATCCCTTGTAGGGCCTGTTTTGGTCTAATCATGCCTTGTGATGAGGACAGTGAAATCCTGTAGTGTCCAAATGCATCCCATAGTCTCTGGTGATGCTGGGAGCAGCAGCCCTGACTGTAAACCTCATACTCTTCAATAAAGCTGGTTCTTTGGCATCAGTGTCAAAGCAAGCTTCCTCCTGCTTCACTTGCCCAAAGAAAGTCATGAATTGAAGAGCTCATACTCAGTAATCAAACCCAGCTTTTGGGTTATTAATTTTAATCATTGTTTTCTGGTCTTGTGTTTCTGTCAATTACCAGACATAGTCTCCAAGACATTGAATCATATCATAGATAGGAGTCCTCATTAGTTTTATCCCAATTTCAAAATGATTTTTAAAACCAATCTGACAGAAGAGGTTGCATTAAACTTTTGCTTCTTTGGGCAACTGCCAGTCTCTGTATGTTGGTACTTGCCATGTGCTCTAGGAATCATTGAGGTGTGAGGGTGCTGACCACAGGAGGAAGGCTGGTGTGAGCCAGACATGGTGGGAACTGCCAGCAGATCCTACTCAGCCACATGAGCCTTTCTAGGGAGAGCTCATGCATGTGCTATTTGAACCATAAGGGGAAATGATCCACTTTAAAATAGGAATGCTAGCAACTTGTAAATTGTTGGTTAGAAAAGTAATTTCCCTTTGAAAAGAAAGAAGGTAGGAGAAAGCTAATGAAATATTAACTGTACAGGAACAGCAAAATGCCTGTGAACACTTTTTACTAACTCTTTAGTATCACGGGCGTTTTTGAAAGGCTGATATTTGTAAGACAATATTGTACAATAGCTAATAATGGACAAGAAAAAAAATCATAATTTTAAATAAGGACATGGTGTTCTCCATGGGTTTTTTTAGGCAGGAAATCTGCCATAAAGAATCTGGTGCTTTTATGACTGAGTAGAAGTTTTTTAGAAGAAAATGGATTTTACAAATCAGCTTTTACAACTGCTACCCGTAACATCAAATATTTCATATTCTGAGGATTATCTATCTTTATAACATTTTTCAGCTGTACCTTGTCTAATGCAACAAAGCAAACTACGGGTATATTTTAACCTATTGAATAATCTTGAGAAGCAAACAGAGGGAACACTGGGGTACAAGAGATTGTGGTTCTGTGTGAATGACTGGAAGACTGCTTTCATTACTGTAGTTAAACTAGTAAAAATCTGACTCCTCTCCTATTGAGGACAGTGACAGAACAAACTGATTTAATTGGAAACAGCATCAGGCCCCAGAAATCACTAGTACATTTCATCTAAATAATGAATGAGACTGAAAATTTCTCTGGTAACACTTGGGCAATCCTCAGATGAGGTGAAGATTGAAGCTGCCCTATGCAGTGATAAAGTCTGGTTTGGGCTGGGTGCAAAAGAAATGGGCACTCAAGGAATGTTTTCACATTATTATTTGTACTTTCTATAGAAAAGAGCTACCATTTCTATCATCCTCCTAAAATGTCTCCACTTCTAAAATTAGAATCCAAATTAGAATTACACAATACCTGGCAGACTCATGATAAGAGATGTGCTGCATAGTGATATGAATAGAAAATACCCAACTCATCTTACACAAGGTTTATAAATCAGTAGCTTTTCCAAGAACATCCAGAAATTTGCTGTTAAGACTTTTCTTACCAAAGGAATAATGGCTTTAAGATAATTCATTAAAGTCTATAAAAGAGAGATTGGGCTTGCCACTGCTGTTTTCATCCTAGATATATAGAAAATCAATACTTTTCCATTTATGATAAATCTATATGTTTATAAATACCAATAAGGTTTACAAAGTCTGATAATCCTACTGAGGAATAACAGCCAACCAGCCATGTGCAAAGTTCCATTTTAAACTCACTTCTTGTGACTTTTGTTGCTCTTTTAAAGGTAGTTTGGGCTCTGACAGCCAAGATCTGGAGAGAAATAGTGCTCATGTAATTTATTCTAGGACACTATGCCTCATTCTTCTGCCAGCCAGCAAAGACAAAAGGACATAAAGCTGGGGGGTCATGATACTTTGAAGTGCTTTTTTTAGTGCTCAGCGGACAAAAGCCTGATTTCAATGTTTTCTATAAATGTAGACAGAGGGGCTGCAGTATTTTTCATGGGCTTTATACTGTTACTTACAAACTAGCAAATCTGAAACTCTCTGCTGTTGCTCTATCAAAATGCCAGCTCTGCAAGACCTGGCACATTCACTGTGTATGCTCCAATTTTTTGTGGCTCCTGGAAGTTTTGGCCTTGCACCACCTGCTCTTACAATGGTCAGTCTGTCAGCCACAGTAAAGACTCATGGTTTCTCAGTTCTGTACTTTCTACATAACCCTTATCTTATTTGTCACTCAGATTATTCAATACTTTTGCAATTCCAGCATCTTAAACTCTGTCTTAAAGTGGGAATTTTTTGCATTTTTTTTTAATCAGCTTGTATAATTTTGCTTATCATGTACACACAGCGGTTCACAAGCAACACACAAACAGCAAGACTCCATGGTAATAACTGCATCTCAGCAGAACTCCCCACAGGTTTACAATTATTACCAGACACATCAGACTTTCTTTAAAGGCTGCAGACTTTGTAGCCTACATATCTACAGACACTTTCCAAACTACAGCAGCACAGAGTACAGTATCAAAAGCAGTTCCTGCCAGCACTGTGTGGCTCACATCTAACTGTTACAGACACTGTGAAGAATATCTTAGATCTGTATTCCAGGTATAAAGTTACATCAGACATCACCCAACCCATAAAATGCCTCACCTGTGCCCAAAAGAAGGGCTGACTTCACTACACAACCTTTCCATATCTTCACCACAAACTCACGCTCATAAGGTGTTCTGACAATGGTGTTTGTGCTGGTTTTTGCTGGGGTAGAGTTAAGTTTTTTCAATAGCAGCTGTGTTTTGGATCCATGCTGGAAGTTGTGTTGGTAACACAGGGATGTTTTGGTTATTGCTGAGCAGAGCTCACACAGAGCCAAGGCCTCTTCTATCTCTCAGCCACCCCACCAGGGAGGGGCTGGGGGCACACAAGGAGTTGAGAGGGGACACAGCCAGGACAGCTGACCCCAAGTGACCCAAGGAATATCCCAGACCATGTGGGGCCATGCTCAGCACAGAGAGCTGGAGGAAGAAGAAGGAAATTCTGGGGACATTCAGAGTCATGGAGTTTTGTCTTCCTATGTCACCATTACATGTGATGAGCTGATGCTCTCCTGGGGATGGATGAACACCTGCCCAACCCTGGGAAGTGGGAAATGAAACAGGAATAGGCATATCCATCAGGCCAGTGCATGACTCTGAGGTTGGTGTCAGTGGAAGAATTTGGGGGTTGTTGACCATGGGAAGATCTACTCAACAGCTGGTCTACTCTGACACCTGGCTGCGTGGACCAGTCCCAGAATGGAAAAGGAGCTCTAGTACAGGAGCTGGGGACTCACTGACAGAGCTTTAAACCAGCTTGGAAGAGGAAAAGGACATAACCAGGCTCACCAGTTCTGAGGGTTGGGATGCTGTGCCAAAACTTGAGGAGATGAGCACTAATGGATCCCTCAATCTGCTTCACAAGGTGTTGGCTACAAAGTACCACACCTGAACTATTTCTACACTAATGCCCACAGTACCAGGAACAAACAAGAGGAGCTCCAGGCTTTGGCCCAGTGCCAGAGTTTGACATCATTGTAGGAGTGAAACCTGGTGGGATGAGTCATGTGCATAGAATTCCCTGTTGGATGGTTACAGGCTCTTCAGCAGGGAGAGGCAGGACAGAAGAGGCAGAGGGGTGGGTATGGAATAAAAGGGTTAGAATGTATGGAGCTCACAGATGGCAATGGCACAGTTGAGAGCCTCTGGATAAAATCGAGGGGCAAATGAGTACCACGGATGTCATTGTGGGAGTCTACTGTAGATCTCCTGTGCAGGACAATGACACTGACAATTTTCTCTTTGAGCATCTAAGGGATGCTTCCAAGTCAACCAGTGGGTTCCACTGGGCTCCATCCTCGGCCCCGTGCTGTTCAACATCCTCATAAGTCCTGGAAGAGATACTAAGCAAGTCTGCAGGTGGTACCAAGCTGGGAGGAGCTGCTGACTCCCTCGAAGGCAGGGAGGCCCTGCAGAGAGACCTCAACAGATTAGAGGACGGGGCAATCATCAACCATATGGAGCTCAACAGGGGAAAGTGCTGGATTCTGAACCTGGGACAGGGCAACCATCTCTCTTCTGTGGTGACCAGTGACAGGACCTG
>VZRX01007734.1:226521-244195 GCA_013398075.1 Notiomystis cincta
ATGCTGGAAGCAGTGTTGGTAACACAGGGATGTTTTGGTTATTGCTGAGCAGAGCTCACACAGAGCCAAGGCCTCTTCTATCTCTCAGCCACCCCACCAGGGAGGGGCTGGGGGCACACAAGGAGTTGAGAGGGGACACAGCCAGGACAGCTGACCCCAAGTGACCCAAGGAATATCCCAGACCATGTGGGGCCATGCTCAGCACAGAGAGCTGGAGGAAGAAGAAGGAAATTCTGGGGACATTCAGAGTCATGGAGTTTTGTCTTCCTATGTCACCATTACATGTGATGAGCTGATGCTCTCCTGGGGATGGATGAACACCTGCCCAACCCTGGGAAGTGGGAAATGAAACAGGAATAGGCATATCCATCAGGCCAGTGCATGACTCTGAGGTTGGTGTCAGTGGAAGAATTTGGGGGTTGTTGACCATGGGAAGATCTACTCAACAGCTGGTCTACTCTGACACCTGGCTGCGTGGACCAGTCCCAGAATGGAAAAGGAGCTCTAGTACAGGAGCTGGGGACTCACTGACAGAGCTTTAAACCAGCTTGGAAGAGGAAAAGGACATAACCAGGCTCACCAGTTCTGAGGGTTGGGATGCTGTGCCAAAACTTGAGGAGATGAGCACTAATGGATCCCTCAATCTGCTTCACAAGGTGTTGGCTACAAAGTACCACACCTGAACTATTTCTACACTAATGCCCACAGTACCAGGAACAAACAAGAGGAGCTCCAGGCTTTGGCCCAGTGCCAGAGTTTGACATCATTGTAGGAGTGAAACCTGGTGGGATGAGTCATGTGCATAGAATTCCCTGTTGGATGGTTACAGGCTCTTCAGCAGGGAGAGGCAGGACAGAAGAGGCAGAGGGGTGGGTATGGAATAAAAGGGTTAGAATGTATGGAGCTCACAGATGGCAATGGCACAGTTGAGAGCCTCTGGATAAAATCGAGGGGCAAATNTGAGGACCACGGGTGTCGTTGTGGGAGTCTACTGTAGAGCTCCTGTGCAGGACAATGACACTGACAATTTTCTCTTTGAGCATCTAAGGGATGCTTCCAAGTCAACCAGTGGGTTCCACTGGGCTCCATCCTCGGCCCCGTGCTGTTCAACATCCTCATAAGTCCTGGAAGAGATACTAAGCAAGTCTGCAGGTGGTACCAAGCTGGGAGGAGCTGCTGACTCCCTCGAAGGCAGGGAGGCCCTGCAGAGAGACCTCAACAGATTAGAGGACGGGGCAATCATCAACCATATGGAGCTCAACAGGGGAAAGTGCTGGATTCTGAACCTGGGACAGGGCAACCATCTCTCTTCTGTGGTGACCAGTGACAGGACCTGTGCCAGGGGAGGTTTAGGCTGGATTTTAGAAAAAGGTTCTTGACCCAGAGGGTGGCTGGACTCTGGAGCAGGATCCCCAGGGAAGTTACCAGCTGGCGTTAAACCACAACAGTATTTTACAAAAAGAGAGGGAAATAATAGAAAAGTATCTGCAATGCATCAGGAAATTTTACATGAAAGAATGGCCTTTCCCTCTGACTTTTCATACTGCTATGACTCATAAAAGAACTTTCTGAAGAACTACATTCCACAGATGAACCCCTTTTCTAGCACACGTGCTCACTTGATAATGTTTTGAGAGATCTGGGAGAAGGTCAAGAAGCCAGTTCTTACATCATTAGCTATGAAAAGGCTTATATATCAATTCCCCATCACAAATGCATAATATTTTAGTAATCTTTTAAAATCAGAATTGTGACAAGCATTTTTAATAAAGTATCAGCAATTGAGCAGCATGATGAACTGTTTAAAATTACAGACCAATTTTTGTTGCTGGTGTGTAGGAAGAATAGAAATGAAAATCTCATCTCTGTGTTTACCAAGTGATGTGATAGGTTTTAGCCATTCAAGGTTTTAAGCAATGAAATTCTATATAATAACAGGGTTTCTCTGTGTACTGGTTCAATTGTGTTGAAATGATTCCACCTATGTTTATTTCTCAGTTTTATTTACAGCTTAGTTTTGATTGCCTCTTTTAACTACTTTTCATCCAACAGTTCATTCCTGTACATGCAATAACAAATTTAGAAGTTCTAGCTTCTTAAGGATTTGTAGTTACAGGTCATCCTGAAGGATTTCTGCACTGTTTCACTGTGTTTATTAAACTGGACACTCCAAAGAAGTCAGGAATATTTTACTATTCAAATCACACATTTGCTGAGTTTGCCTTTGGAGTTGCAAAACTTTTATGTTGTTACCAGCTGATGGATTTCCCTGTGACTGTAACCTTTGAGTTCTGATTGAAATTTAATGAAAGAGCGAGAACTAGTAATCTGAAAAGGCTGAAGTGTAAAGCAGCTGACAAGAGCGATACAATGCCACTACAGAGCCTCTTGGATGAATCAGCAAAACCCACAGACGCATCTATAGGGGACGTTGCATGAGCAAGGAGAAGGCATTCGGTGCCCATAGGTGCTGTGGGAGCAGTGGATTCCCTGTCCAATGAGGTGGAATGCTCCGTGGGCACATGGTTTATGCTGCTCAAAATAACTTGGGACCTGCAAACTGACAAATGCTCTTGCTCCGGTGGTGACAGGTTGTCCAGCTCCTTCCAGCCATCCTCATAACAACGAAGGTTAACTTCCCTCACTGTATGGACTCCTAGCTGATTCTGTTCCTGAGGACTCGAAGAATTCCCTCGCTGCCTTAACTTTAATTTCACACTTCTGGATAACTGTCAGCGCTACTAACTCCCAGGGTTGGGCAGCAACATCTGGAGGAATTAAAAAAGGTAATCCCTCAATTTTAGATTGGTCTACGTTTTGATTTTGCAGAGTGTAGCAGAAGGGTTTGATAAGCATGTATATTTGAATGCTAATTATAGCTGGTAAGGCATATACAGGGAACAAATACTTTTTAAACCAACTTAGATTATGCTGAGGTATGTGCATTGCAGTGAAAGAGAAACAGTGTTCTGCAGCATTATAAAGGACCTGAATAGCATTGGTGGGGTTCTCAAAATCCCTCGGTGCCAGGCTGACTCGACTGAAGAGTCAACAAGATTCTAATGACCTGAAAAGTTCCTTGCTGGGACTCTTTCCTCTTCCTGCTCATCTTCTCTTCATGAAATAATGGAGGACTGAAATATTCATATTCTTTTATTCAGCCTTAAACCAAGATGCCATAATTTGGAATTCCTTCTTAAGCAAAATCAAACCTAATTTAATGTGACCCCCATAGTTAAATGCTTTCTATTTATTTAATTATTTATTCTGTCATGTAAAATGACCCCCATGGCTATATTTAGTGCAGGGAGATCTGCTCTCTGGATTAATGTACACAACAGCTGCAGAAACAGTCCTGCTAGAAGGGCATAGCTCTCACCCTTGAGCTCTCACTATCTCCTTTGCTCACTTTCACTCTCTCCGAAAAGTATTTGACTGTCAGTAGCAAATGTTTGGCTCAATATATTGCAACATTAACCAGTAATCAGAAGCTCATGTTAAATTTTACCAAAGAATACATCAACAATTGACAAGAGAACAGACTAGCTCCTGAGCATATGTTAGGAGAACATTATACAAATCATGCTAAAAACACTGATGACTTTATCAGCAGGTTTTTTTTTTCAGTCATGAGGTTTACATTTGTGAAGATGCTCTAGAGTTTAAGAGGGAAAACAAAATCAGCAAGTGTTAATGGAACAATTTCACAAACTTCAAGTCTGCTCTTCTTCCTCTCCTATACCTCCTGGAGGTTCTTAAGGTCAGGATATTTCTTTGGTTTTGTCTGTCTTTAATTTGTTTTTACTTTCAGAAACAGCTAACAAAATTAAACAGCCAGTGTGGTAGTTCCTGTAACTGAGCAGAAAAATATTTGCATATCAAAAAATATTTATAGTCAGTTCTGGACTTAGGTCTTGTACATGACAGAGTACCAAGCGCAAAGGGGAACTATGTGCTCTGTGCTGGTTTTTATTCCTGTGAATTCTTTAGAGATTTTACAGCAGATCTTGCTGTGATACTGAAGGAATCTTTTTGTATCAACAGCTGATAACAATTAGTAGTCTAGGCATATTTGCACGTAAATACATTAAGATAGTTTGTTAAGAATGTATGCAATACCATAAAGGCAATTGGGCAATGCAACCTCAATTGTAACCTAAACCATGGGGTGGGGGAGGAAAGAAAAAAAAAATCAGTTTACTCTTCTGTTTAAAACTTAACTGGTTTAGTGCTTGTTGTCATAAACAGGAATGCTGTACAGGAATGGGCAAATTATTCCTGTAGAATATAAATCTCATTTAAACACTGCAGTTTGAAAATATGATTAAAAATGAAGGCTTTTATGTTACAATGTTCTTAGGGAAGACTGTTGATAAAACATAAAAAAAGACAATGGTGGACAAAAACAAATATAGCAAGACTGTGAAAAAAGAAAGGCACAACTGAAAAACCTGAGGAGAAAAATGCAACCCGGATTTCTTTTGTGTTTAATTTAAGATTTAAGTTCCCTTTTCCACTGGGAACCTGTATTTGTAGTAGAACTGAATCTCATTTTAAAACCACCCAGCCCACAGATTTGAAATTTCCAGCCAAAGAGATGTGCAAATGCCATGTGGTTTGCACACCCCTGCTTTTCAGGGCTCTTCTTTGGGCAGTCTGCCCTTGTTCAGCCTGGCGGCGCAAGCCGGCAGTTGTGCATCCTCAGAACCCGTGAGCGAGTCCCTCGCGCTGGTGCCACCTACACATGGCTAATACAGAGACTTCTTAGGTTGGGCAAATTCTCATTACAGTTCCAATGCAGGCTGTGGTTTGTCCACCTGGACTGAGCCTGTGCAACACCTCTGGACGCTGTGAGCTAAGCTATGGTGTCAGTTCCAAGGGAAACTTTACAGCAGTCCTCAAGCACACACGGGTGGATTTCTGCACTGCTCGCACATCCTGCCAGCAGGACTCACAGAAATGACTGAGTAAATAATTTGGCTCACAATCCATGAAAATGGATTTGCAGGTTTAGCCATGCAGAGTGGTGTGTCTGTGTTTGAACTAGGATAAATGAATATTGTTGCCTGTTGGTTATATTTTCATTGAGGACTTCCACATGTACATTCGGCATCAAACTGTGGATCTCTGCTGCAATTTTTTTGGCCTTTCATGTAAACATTTTCTCATATGGGCAATCCTTGAAGGAAAGAGGACTATATACATTACTTGAATCAATAAAAACTTGTCCTACATTGCTAGCACTTGAAGTAAACTCAGAACTTGTCCTGATACCTGAGGCCTGGCTGCACAGGTCATTGGGAGAGGAGGAGGGAGAAGCATCCCAGGCAGGCCTCAAAGACAGCCATCACCTGTCTTCCTTTCTGAACTTCTAATTTAAAAGTCAGCTGAAAATGTATTTGTTTCAACTAGATATTGTTTCTTCAAGATATTGTTTCCCTTGCAGTTCAAGGAGATTCACTAAGGAGGAAAAGAGAACTTGAGATACAGGGTCTCAGTTCTCATTTTGAGAACTACTAAGGGACAATATTAATTATGAAAGAATGAAGACTTTTTATGATCAGAGTGAAGTAAAAGGTCTTTTCATTATATGAGATTATAAGGAAATGTTGAAAAAGATAGAGAGCTCTTAATGTGCTTTTCCCTTGAAGCAGAATTGAGTATTTTCCTCCTGCTTAGGGTATCTAATACTGTAACAGTGAGGTCATGGGCCAGGGCATGACTCCAAGTGCACATAGGGCTCTTGTGTCTGCTGCAAAATAACTTGGAGAGAGGATTTATCCCATCCCATTTCTGAGGGATTTTGTTTCCATGAGAAGTTGTTACATTCCAGAGCCTGGAGATTCTCCATTCTCCATATTTAATTACATTACTTGGAAATGAGAGTTTAATTATCTGAACTCACTGCAAGGAATGGAATTCAAAGCCACTGGTGTCTAAAACAGAAAAGTAAACCACCTTCTTGTCCCCAGTTTTCTAAACACTATTTTAAAAATATCTCATATGCATGCCCCCAAACACACAGAACTGCTAACCTTAGTCTGCAATTCCAGCCTAACCTTTCCTGTGTCTGGAGTCTCAACAGTCTGCAAGTCTGTCTTGCAGCAGCCACAGCTTGTCAGCAGGCAGTGCCAGAAACGGTGACAATGGCAGCTGCTAAGTGAGAATTCCTGCAAGCACACGAGAATGTGGCTGCGATTGTCAAACGTCTGCAAGACAGATTGCTTGTGTCAACTCTTACCTTGGTTTTCATAGCTACAATCATGCAGTTGGAACACCCCCCTAAATGTTAGTGTTCAACACTCTAGGGGTAAATGCAATTAAATTAATCATGAAGTGGATATAGCCTCTAATATTTGCTAAATGTTCCCGTTTCCACACCGAGGTGCTGGGCATGCAGAGTCTTGCCGTGTGAAGGCCACAAAGGTGCCTCTCTGCAGAACAGAAGCAGCAGTTTGCTTGCTGCTCTGATGCTGGAGTTTCACACAAAAGCACTCCCAACAGAAGTAATGGGAGCTGAAAAGCTAAGACAGGAACAACATGTACTCACTACAATTTCTCTTTTTAACTTTTGAATGCCAAAGATGTTCTGATGCTTTTTGCATTAAATCTGCTAATTGCATATAGTCTGTTTATTCTGACACAAAGAAAGTGAGTTTGAAAAATTATCTTTAGGGCATCAAGCACTAGCTGTTCTCACCAAATAAAACAGAGATATATCAGATGTATCTGGGATTCCCTTAAGCTTGCTAAGATTTCACTAGTGCTGTTTCTGTAGGAAAAGCTCAGATGCTTTTAGTGGTGCTCAGATTCTTTTAGTGGTGACTCAGGAATGAGTTTTAAAAAACTCAAACAAGAAGAAATGAAAGTGTTTGCTGCCACACTATGCAAGACCCCTTATAGTACAATTTTCCTCCCTTCCATGTAAGGATTTTCAGGCCAAGCCAATGCCAAAACAAACTATGGAAATGGAAATTTTACCGTTGTGAATATTTAATCCTAAAGATCACTTGACTAATAAGAGAACATTGCCATAACCATGGAATGGTTATGGAAACTCAAAGCTTGTTCAATTAGTTGGCCAATGGAAACTGAATTAACAGAGTGAAGAACTTAATGGAGTCAGTTTTGTTCATGGCATCCTCTGGTGCTTTTCAAGATAGCAGGTGCCCAAGGTCACTGCCGTTGGTGTCCCAGGAAAGCCAAAGGTGTTGCCCTCGGCGCTGTGGTTTGGTGCTGCAGGTAACGAGCTCGCCAAGAGTAGAGAACTGCAGGCTGCTGGTGGCAGGCATCCCATTTCCCCCTAAATAACACCACTTTAGAGACATCACTTGTAACCAGCAATGCGATTCCTGCCCTTGATACAGGTTCATTACGACACTTACCAGTTGGCAAAATTATTGGTGCTTTCATTGCCACCACAGATTGCTGCCTAATGTGTTTTTACTAGTTTGTCCTTCTTACTGCCTGCTCAACACAGTTATCTGCAGAGTTATCTGCTCAGCATCTGCTGAGCAGAGACACCTGCAATTACAGTACAATTAGTACAGTTCTTTGGAAAAAAAAAAACAAACAAAACAAACTGGACATCTCTCAAGGCATAAGCAAGGCAGAATTAATAACTGGGATTGCCTGGTAGCCTCACAGCAACATTCACTGAAACATAACATTTTCCATTAAATTAAAAATATCGCATAATCCAAAATATTTTAAAACTTCAGTAGACAAGCACTACTTCAAAGTGCTACATTTGACTAGAACCCAACTACTTCATTACTAAAAATAGAATAAAAAGTCATCTTCTACACAAGCTGAAAATAGAGAAGAGTTAGATATAAAATTCTGACCCTGGGTGAGCTCTAAAGAAAAGTGATGGCCTCCTAAGTATTAAGAATTTGGCATCAGATTCATTCTCATTTAGATCTTGCTTCCCAATTCAAGAAGGAGAACTCTGCTCCCTTCTACCTCTTCTGCTCCAATAGGGAGAAGAAAAGGAGTTGTTCCAGGTCCTTTGCTGGGACCTGTTTGTTTTCCTCCCTTTGCTATCAGACAGTGGCTTCCTCACAAGGGTTTTTCAAGATAGAATTATAAAGCTATTCTGCCTAAACACATCTAAACCCATCTTTCAGAGTAGCTCCTTGCATTGTGGTAATACTCCTTAAGCAAATTAGCAGAAATTATTTCTTTCATGTTTCAATGCTTTCAATTCATCAAAAGATGAATAGAAGACATGCAAGAACAAAGTCTCAAATATACCCAGAACAAAGTCCCAAATAACCAGACTGAACACACAGTTGCTTTACTATGGTTTCTGCAGAAAAGCTGCACTGTGATTAATAACCTCTTTTGAAACAGACGTAGCACTTAAATGGGAAAATCAAGCAATGTCTGTCCAACAGGGGAAAATGAAACCTTGAATAGTCTCAGACAGATAATCTTCATACATTCTTATGACAAAACCATTACAGGAGTTGTTCAAGTTCATTTGACTTCAGCAGGTTTTGATCACATAATATTCCTTCCCTACTTGCCCTTCCTCCTTAGAGCATCCAGTGTTCTCTAAAGATGTGCGTTATCTTTTTGCAGCTCTGATGACCTTTACAGATGCTGAGATGAAGATATGCCATTCTCAAATGCTGCAAAAAGAGTGGCCAAAAATGCAGCAAGCTCAGTTTTGACACCTTGTAAAATACATACTTCTCCAGCCACGTATAATACAGCCTTCCACTGTGTCATGTAAAGCTACAAAGAGCTGGATGTTCTAATTCAGCCAGAGCCACACGTGGAGAGGTTCTAGGTTCTAGGGCTGCAGTTCATTCATGGCACAGGTCTGTTTTCCAGTCTGTAAACTCCCTATGTTAGAATGTATTTAAACTGCTGGGAGCTGAAACTGTAGCTTTAGCTGTGACCTTTACAGCACACAGTCTGCGACCAGCACGTAAACAAGCTAAGCGAGCCCCTGAAACACCTTCAGCTTCACTAAGGTGGCACAGCTGCCCAAGAAGTTAAAGCTGAGCAAGCAAAAGCAGTTTCCACTGAGCAGGAACTTTAAGCCTCATGGAGACCTCTTTGTACTCTTAAGAGGTTAATTTATAAACTCTGGCCAGTCATGAAACAGCTCCTGATATTATCTCACGTGGGCTTCCCAACTCAATGCTCTCTATGTGCCACAGCTTCACTGCACCAGATAATTTAATGCCAAGTGTTCAGTTGGTATCACAGACTCTGGCTCAGATGCAGGGACTGGACCAGGTGCTTAAAAGTCTACAATTTATATAGCATTTTATTTCTCATTCTTTGTACAGCTACCAATTTAGCAATATTTTGGTTGGGTGCCTCTGTAGTCTTAGTGATTTTCTTTGCCTCATATTATCAAATTGAAGCAAAATCAATAAATCTAAAATGCCAAATATTTATGTAATAAAAAGGATTGCAGTATAGCAAATTGTGCCTCAAGCAGAGAGATTAAGGTCTCAAAATGCACATCAGATTATGATAGCTGTATGTTAATTCATTGAAGAAGAACATAAACAGTTTAAACTGAAATTTTCCTTTTTTGTAAATATGGAATTAGGGCTGGCATTCACATTCCACGAAGAAATACTGCAGCAGTACGAGACATTACCACTTACTTTGTTCTTTACCAGCCCTTTTCCAGGGACAGTTGTCCCACTAGAAAAGCCCAAATCCTTTCACAGCAGAGATACCTTTTTAACTTTTCTCTCCCTGGTAACTTCAGCTGTTACACAGGGCTGTGAATGGAGATGGCCAATGCTAGGGCATGGATGTTCTCTTCTCTTGATGCCACGACTGGAACAGAACTGTCTGCAGTGTGACAACCAGACATTTTGGGGTAGGAATACCCAAAACCACTGCAGCAAGATTTGCCACATCATAAATGAAGTAGGAGGGAGATAATGAGCACCACATAGCCTGAGAAACAGATCCAGTAAAGAGTCATGCACTTGTTTCAGTGTCTGTGAGGAATCAGCTCTCTGAATGGGGTAAAGAGCACTTATTTATCTTCATATTTAGGCCACCAGAAGATGAGTGTGCTAACAGGGTGTCAGAATCCCTCTGCACTCATCGTGGCTCTCATGTAAATAAACTGTGTATATCACATAGTTATACTTGCTAAAGTATCAGAAGGGATGCCTTAGCTTTGCTTATCAGGATGCAGGTTATGTATGGGCTTTCTGATGTTCTCATCTCATGTGGTACATTTTTTTGGAATCAGGATGACCTAAGATCATGATTCTGAAAGCCCTGTAGTACAAATTCTGTTTGCATCAAATAGTGGCATAGTTCTCTCCTCACTCTAAATAAATAATGACATAGTTCTCTACTTATTTTAAATAGCTTACTAGAAATAATGCTGGATTTAAGATGCTATGGAGCATTTAGCACCGTTATAGCTTTCTATAATGCATGAAAAATTGTCATCATAGAATATTTTTCTTCCTTCTCTCTCCTCCTCCCTCATATGATTTTGAGCATTCATTTACTTACTACTTCAGTGCTTTTCAAGCTCAATTTGCTTCACTTTAAAGTACTGTTATTCTCAACAACTTTCAGTCCTTGAAATATCTGACACTTAATCTATCTGATGAGATTGTTTCTTAGCTAAGAAACACATCAGCAATGATGAACATCTGTCACTGAAATTCATTTAATAGCTCTGTATTTTGTTTTGCCTAGGACAGAGTAGAAAATACCACATGTGCAGTTACTTTATGTGAGGCTACTGACAGTAGATAGAAAGTGATAAAAGATGGGAAAAGGCAACAGTGTCTGGCAGGATGTGCAGAGGCAGGCCTTTAACACAAGGCCATCCTTTATGCTTCAAGTATTACAAGTACTCACAAGTATTCAGCACACAGATGCAGTTTGAAAATGTTGTGTTCTGCTTTTCAGAAGCCTGTCATTCTGTTGAATCAAAAAAATTGCTATCGATAAGGCATGGTCCTATTTGTCCTTTTTGTTGGCAGCATGCAAGACGACAGTTTAGAAACCTCAACTTCAATATCTCAGCTTCTGAGAGAGAGTTATTTAGCAGAAACTAAGCATCAAGGCAAGAGTGAAAGAAGCAGATCAGAGCCAGTTTCTCATAATTTCTACCATGGCAATGCTTCTGGTGATTCAGATGAGGTAGCTGCCCAAGATGACCTTCCAGATCTCTCTGCCTTTTTGAGCCAAGAAGAGCTTGATGAAAGTGTAAACCTGGCAAGGCAAGCTATTGATCAGAATCCCCTGGAAACTAAACAGGATGAGCTTCAGGCACATTCTTCACAGCACCCCCCAGATCAGCTGAACAACACGGGAAAACACAAACAAATGGCCCAGTCTACAGCTTTGAAAACATCAGACAATGGTCTGCACTCCAACTTTTGTCAGGAACATGTCAGAAGTACAAAGGGGTCCAAAGGGAACTCTCAAGATCTAAAGAAACACCACCTCCCTTCTGAATCAGAATCCAAAAAGGAATTCCTAAACAAGGCAGCAGATTTCATTGAGGAGCTCTCGTCACTTTTCAAGGCTCACAACTCTGAAAGAATACGACCCAGAACATGCAAAAACTACAAGAGCAAAATTGATTCTAAGAACAAGTCTGCTCAAAAAGGTAGCTCTAGCTTGTCTCTCACTTCAGAAAACAGAGAAAGGCTTTCCATTCCAACACCTCAAGACTTGGAAAACAAAGCAGAGAAAACTTTTGAACAAACAGATGATCAACAGGTGGCACATCTGGAATCTATCAGTCAGTTAGCAAGTGCAGAGCTGAAAACAGAGGGTGAATCTGCATCTGTATATTCTGATGAGCCCATTGGACAACCACCACGCTTTACTCAAAAACTGAAGAGCAGGGAAGTTCCTGAAGGATCCAAAGTGCAATTGGACTGCATTGTGGTAGGAATCCCAGCACCTGAAGTCAGGTAAACATATTCTGCACTTATCATTTTGTATTCCTGTAATGGTAGATGTGTGCAGGCAGGAAATACCTTGTTTGGGAAGAATTTTATTTCTACTATGCTTCAGTTTAAATTTACTGTTTTAATTAACAGTTTTGAGGCATTTCCTTGGTGGAATTTATGCCATTACAAATATTGTATTGTGTTCAACCCTTAAACTTGTAGAGGAGTCTTGACTAAATAAGAAAACAGTGCCAAAATTCAGAGGTTTTTTTACAGAAAACAAACAGGAAATATCATCATCCCCTAGATATTAGCAGCACTGTCTGAACACTTGCTTATAAAGACTTTGAAACTTATTTCACCAGGCATTTGCCTTGATAAATCCTTTGGATAGTAAAAATGTCAGTAGGATCCCTGGAAGTGAAAAATTATTTTTTCCCCTTTCATAATTCATAGCTTATAATGCAAAGACAAGTGAAATCATCTTCTCTTATGTATCCAGACCTGTACACAAACTCAGTCTGGTTTTCTTTGTATTCAGAACAGGTGAACACTGAATTGCTTGTTCACACACTGTACTCCCACACACAATGTTCAAATCAGGTATTTCTCCAGAAGGCCACAACACCTTCCTTATACCAGCAGTGGTGTTTGTGCTGCTGACATGCATAAAAGTGACAAGGTGTTCATGTCATCCAAGCTTTAACCATCACTGGAATTAGAAGCTGACACTGTAAGGTCACCGAAGCCTCGCAAGGCAGATTGGAGAACGCAGGAACCAGGATGGTTCATCCCACAGCATATCCAGGGATGACCAGAATGCCTGTACATCCAATTCAGGAACCACTTGATTCCACAGAAACGGATGATGGAGATCTTTGCAACTTGGGTCCATTTTTGTCCATTTTTGTCCCAACAGAACTGAAGCTTTTAAATTGAAATTTCTATTTCAACACTTGATTTTGTTCATTTCGATTAATTAAATAAGCTACTTACGTGAAAGCCATTCAATGGAGCTGCTACACTTCTGTAGAATAAGCATCCATCAGGAAAAGGAAGTTAGGGATAGGGAGAAAGAAGTCCCCTAGGGAAAATTAGTCCCAAGCAGTTAAAGCTCAAAAAAAAGATCAGGCTCAGCTTTCAGTTTCACAATTTCAACTAAAAAATAAAAGATAAGTCACAAGAGGGGAACTCTGAACTCTTTCTCCCTTGTGTTTGTGTGTGTATGTATGTGCTCTATTAAGGAGAAATCTGGAATGTTAGCTCCTTGAACAGTTTCCTGATCATAATTATTTATTAACAAAACTTTGTCACGTTCATCCAAGATTCTTTCAACTCCACCAATGTGCAGAAGTAACACTAAGAGAGGGTGTAAAAATCGTCACTTGACTGAGTGATAAATATTCACATGCTTCCAGTGATCATGGCCTCGTTAGTCACTGCTACAGCACAAGGAAACCAGAAAACAGAATGTACTTTGGGGTTTGTGTTCCATTAATCATGGGGACCAGAAGAATGCAGCATTTTTTCCCTAAAAATAGTGCTTATCTTTGATCTGCTATGCAAATCTTCCAAAAGAGTGAAGGAGGCATCTTGTTGGCCATAGCTGTGGAACTGTGAGCAGAACTGAGCTCAGAACTGGCAAATGTCTTGCTTGGAGGGTGAGAGTTTTCCAAGGTTTATGGTGAGTTAGGTCAGTATCTGTGGAGCTGGGCAAGGACAGAAGGATTCTAATAGATAGGTAAAAGAAATTAAAAAATCAGCAGTCCCAGAAAAGGACCAACTGGCAAGGTAGCAACTGATGAAAGAAAGCTTAATGACCTTTGACTTAAAATGGGACTGCCTAACCACAGAAAGGGATCCCAAGTGACTTATAATGCATATATTAAATACAAGTACAAAGTGGAAGTTGTCCTGTGGGAACTCAGAGCATTGTGAAACAAGGACAGGATTCAGCAAGCTCTGTAATCAGTCAACACTAGGAGCAATCTGATGGTTAAACTGATGTAATGGGGATTATAAGAGAGAAATTAGAGACAGGATATTTAGAAAGAAACTGACCACAGGGATAGAAAGGACTGGAAAATATGAATGGCAGATACCATGTTTGAAACCAAGATAGTACTAAACCAAATTGATGTAAAAGATGGTGTGACAGTCGTGATGGATCAGGGTCAAAATGCCATTTTGATTATTTATCAAATTACAAAACCATGGCAACGATAAAGAATTACAGGTGTGGTAGGTAACTATCCAGCACCAGAGTTCACTGAGGGTCAGAAAACTGGATGGTGGAGCAAGAGGAGAAATGAGGAACTGATTTGAAATACCAGTATATGGAAAGCTAAGTCCTCTTGGCTGAATACAGAAAGACCTGTCCAATTGCTTTTTAATGTAACAAGCCCACAACTGAGAGGAAGCTAAATGAAGCCAACCTATCTAGAAGTTTGTGTGAAAAGTTACCCATTTTTCAGTATCGTCAGCTGAATGCAGAAGAGACAAAGACTGGTAGCACAGGATGTGTGCCCCCAGCTAGCTCAAACCTTAGCTCACAATTAAAGAGCACTACTACAATTGCTGCTGATTGCTCTACTCTGACTCTACTGTGGGTTAGAAATAAGCCTTGGAGAGAAATGTGTAGTTTATTTCCAAAGTGTTTGGTGACCTCCTTCTTGTGCTGCCTTCTACCGCTCTGCTTCTGTATGAGTAATGGTAAGTGTGACATTCACTCTTGTCTGTGAGGAGAGCACTCCCCCTTTTTCCCTCAGGTTCAGAGGTGTCTACATTTTTCCAAAATGTTTGGCACATCACTCCTAGGTTAATTTTACTGATGAATCACATTGCATGGTTTGGCATACACAGCTATCCTGGAAGTGTCATGAGGATTTAATGTTCTAAAAACAGGCTGCATGTCATAAGGTTTCCATGAAAACATTCTTTAACATAGGCATACAAAGCTTAAAAGGTGCATTTTATGCTGCTTTGTTTGAGGAGACCAGACCTGCAACTAATCACAGATTTTTAGAATTATGAAGCCCTGCAAGATAAATTAAGATTTTTCTTCCTGGCTGCCAAATGAAAGCATTTCTCTGTTTTAGTGCTCCAAGTCTAGAGCCAAACTTCTCTTACATTCACCTCCAGTCAAATCAATGGATTAAGATCTAGGATGAATTTGGCGCAGGGGATGACACTGCCTGTGCTTAATGTGAACCTCCCTTGCATGAGGAAGCTATCATTGCAATCCATGGCAGGAATGAAATGTCACTGACAGAGAGTATTGCTACTTCAGTCATGCCACGTATCTCAATGTCAGAACTCCCCCTGGAACGGACATTTCATTGCTACCACGTACAACGTTTTCATGGTAAATCAAATGTTCATAAGGAAGGAGTAGATATGGCCATACCACAGTTTTCCACGAAGCTGAACTTTACAGGAGACCATTGGTTTTGACACATAAACATTACAACACACAACATTCTCTTTTTTCCAACTTAGTCTCAAAATACTTGAACATTATGCTCAAAAGAGTAACTACAGAACACACTGCATAGGGAACTAAACACAGGTTTGAAACAGGAGTTTATTCCTGAAGTTTTAAATCACTTATGCTGCAAATTTGGGACTAACCAAAGGAAAAAAAAACTGCAGCGCAAAATCCTGCTTCACTCTCTGAGTCTACTAAAGGAATATACTACATGTATACTAATAAAAGACATGTAAAAATTGATTTACATGGTGTTTTTAAATTTGCTTATAGGAAAATTAAATTGTGCCTCACAAAAGCACATAATACAGACTTAACTCTGCCCAAGCACAACAGGTTAATTGGAAAAGCTGATCAGTAACACAATGAGTTGTACCTTAATGACAATTATATCATAGCATTTTGTGTAATGTGTTTTGCTTGATGTGCCACTTCAGTTAGGAAACACATTTAAGTGGACACAAAAATGTAATATCACTGTACTATGAAAGCTATTTGAATGCTCTGAAAAGATGCTGCTGAAAATGAAATCAAATTCTAGAACATGGGTATTCTCTCTAATGCTTGTTCGTATCTGCTAAGGCTAACATGCTAAAACAAGGCTACAATATAAGGAAGAGGCATGGGGTGGGTATATAAAAAGACATGAGTAAGTGCCATGACTCATGTCCCAAAGTACACAGTTGCCTACATGAATTACACACCTAAAAGGCAACTTGTACATTCATATACCAAATTTGTGCCTGTAGTCATACAACTGCATGAACCTTCCCTCCTAATAATGTGACCATTTTCAGTTATCACCAAGGGCAGTTCTTGAGAACAACAGCAGAATAAACCATATTGTAGATAGAACTTTTAAATTTCTCCTTTCAGTATCACAGGAATCCTATATAATTCCCTAGTCTGGAACTTGAAAAGGCACTAATAATTGTCAAAGGACATTTTCAATCAACCCCATAATACACATTACCATACTTCTCCCTATGCTAAACATATCCTCTACTTGCTCCTGGTAGAGTTGTTCATCTTTCCCAGGCAATGGAGGTTTGTGTTCTGGGTGCCAACTACGAGCCATTGGTGTCCGTACCTACACATGTGTAAGGACAGCACTGAACAGAAAAGAAAATGTGATACTCACTGCTGAGGAATCAGTCAGAAAAACCTGCTTTGTATCCAAGTATTAGTGAGGAAAATTTCAGATTTGGGCAAGCCTTTATGGGCAAAGTTTAAAACAGATGTAGCTATTCCTTCTGTTTGAAGAGGTTTTGTTTTAGAGAATCTGACGGGACTATTTCAGAATATGAACACTAAAAGTCAATCAGAAGAAAGTGGAAAGAATTATTTTTAAAGGAAATGTATTTTGAATGGAAGCACAAACCAATAGTTTCAAAATAAAGATAACATAAATAAAAATTAGTATTTTCAAAACAAGTGTTAGCAAGGAACCATACAGTCTAATGTGCTGGAAAATAATGGTAGTGGTACTGTGATCACAAAGTCCTTAAAGGTAGAGGTAGTTTATAAATAATGATTTAAGACCAGTGATTTTCCATTTTTAGAACCATTTTTAAGTGCTGCTTCACACCTTGGGAAAGAAGTTGAAGAGAATGGTTACATGCTGCAGAGCAATAAGTGAATATACGCACATGTAAACATTCGCTCACTCTGTTCTCACACCCTCCCCTCAGTGCCTGCTTTTGGCCACTGTCAGCAGAGTGTGCTGGGTTAGGTGGGTCTGTAATCTGAGCCAGAACACCCAGGGAATTCCTCCTCATCCTTCCACATGTGCCAGCTCACCTGGCATCCTTGGATTTGGGCTGCTGTTACTGCTCCCTTTTGTGTGAGCCCAGCTGTCTCTCCAAAGGCGCTGCGTGCTCGATGGGTTTGGTTAGCGGCCAGAACACTGCTTGCATCTTAAACAAGTTCCCCTGAGGTTTGAGAAGGAGCACGGATGGCTGCTGAAAGCTCCTTGGAGTGCAGTCCTAGGCAGAGTGTCCACTGGCAGAATGGAGCTCAGGGCATCTCTGAGTGAATGAAACACAGGCAACACCGTGTCTGCCTTGAGAAAGCCATGTTGGATGGCGTGGCCTAATGGGCAGAAATAGGTTTCTGCTTAGCTACAGAAGCTGTATTTAAGTGCTAGATTTGTAGTCCAGAGACCCCTCGAGGCTCCTTTCTCAATTCTGTATTATACTTCTGTTATATTCTGGGTTTCTGCTTGTATAGACTGTTTAGAGATTTTTTTTTTCAATATATTAATTCGGGGGGGGGGGGG
>VZRX01007735.1:0-60753 GCA_013398075.1 Notiomystis cincta
TCCCCTGATGCTGCCTCTGCTGCCCTCACACGAGCACGTTCGCTGTGTTCCACCTGCCACAGCTCAAACCCAAGGCAGGGCTCACACCTCATTTCCACTTTTTGACATGGGGAGCATTTCCCTTGCCAACCTCCTCTGTTCCAGAGGCCTGATAACCTTTTAATTTTTTTTTCTTTTTTTTTGGCTGCCATTGTGTGCTAGAAACTTTACAGACAGACAAGGTGCCATCGCTCCCTAAAGCTTTTATTAACAGTGATTTTTCTGTCTGTCCAAGGTTTTCTGCCACGTTTATTTCCACACACACTCCTCTGTGTGTGTGAGGGTGCCTGTAAATCACTGTACAACTCTTCCTGCACTCCAAGAGTGCAGTCCCACAGTGCTTTAACTGAGCTAAACCACAGCTACTGCAGTCACTCCCTCCTTCACCCCCAGCCTCACATTCCTGCCTTCATTTTCTGGCTGGCACTGCCAGATTTGTCAGAAACATTGATATTTTATGTGATATCATGTAGAGAGATAGCTCAGGATGCTGGTGCAGATAGAAACCAGTCAGGCTAGATTTTGGCCAGTCTGTTTTCCTGAGCCATGCCATTAGGATATCAGGACTAAGGATATGAAGCTGTGACACCCAAAGGAGGGCCACAAAAATGGTGGAGGGTCTAGAGGATAAACTGGCTGAAGGTTTGTTTGACCTGGAGGAGAGGAAACTGAGGGGAGACTCATCGTGGTCTTCAGCATCCTCGTGAGGGGCAGCACCAATCTCTGCTCCGTGAGCAGTCACAGGACTCAAGGAAATGACATGAAAAGGAAGTTTAGGATGGATATAAAAAGAAGGTTCTTACCCCAGAGGGTGGTTGAACACTGAACGGGCTCTCCAGAGAGACAGAGCTCAAGAAATGCTTGGACAATGCTCCCAGGGATGCACAGAGTGGGATAGTTGGGGTATCCTGAGCTGGGCCAGGAGCTGGATTGCTGGTCCCTGTGGGTCCCTGACTGTTCTGTATTGATAAAGCAAGCCAGGAAATGAGACCATATGGAGAAGGATGGGATTGAGGGCAGCAAACCAAATTTCTAGTGACTTCAAGTGCCCAGTGCCTCTCCTCTGCGCCCATGGGTGCATGCTTGTGTTTGTGGGTGTTTATTTCTAGGTACACACAAATCAAAATCCACAGATCAGGCATTCCTAGACTGTTATCCATGAGACAGGGAATATAAAAAACAACCATAATAAATAATATGAAAAATCCCATCGAGAGGCTTTTACAGGAGCTGCAAGGGGACAGATCTGTTACTAACCCTGGGTGAACACCTCCAGGCACTGATCAAGCAGTGGGTGATTAACACTGCCCAGCTCATCAGGAGCCAGGAGCTGCACCTGGCACAGATTCCCAGCTCCTTCCATTACCCATGGGATGGACACAAATGGTGCCAGCAGCAGCTGTGTCTCCTGATGAGGTGGAAGGACAAGGTCTGGGGCGAGTACATAAAGGGCTGGTGAGGAGGCTGCAGCTCCTCCAGGGCTGGTGGCAACTCAGGGCTGGGTTATGTGGCTGTAAACTGCAAAAACACAAAGTCTTAGAGCTGCTCCAGTGCAAACTGGGCTGCTGCTGGACTGACACATGTGGATCCAGCCTTTCTGGTGAAGTAGGATCTCTCCTGCCCTTGCTGCCATGTGGAGAAGATGTTCCACCTCTGCACAGTGGAACACAAATCACCTCCTCCTACCTAGAGCAGCAGTGGTTCCCTCAAGAGGAAAGCAGCACTTTGGCCACCTTAGCAGGTAGAAAACCCTTTTCCTCATTCATTTGTGTTCCTCTTTGTTCCCTGTATTTGCTGTGGTTGTTTTTCCCCCTTCTAATGTTTTCTACAACAGCAAAATTCAACTCCTCTGCAAACAACCTCTGCTAATATTGATTCATCCTTTATTACAAATGCATTAGTTGTGCTATTATTGCCTTTACTTAAGTTTTCACTCCTGTCTCATGACCTACAGATAAATGAACATTTTGTTCTCTCTCTGCATGGGATGTTTACTCCCTTTTCTAGTATTTGTCCAATACCTCCCATATAGCAAAGATGCACTTTCCTTTGCTTGTTTTTAGGCTAGCAGTGGTTGTGAATGTAAAATCCAACTTCTGTTCCCTACTGCTGTAAGTTTTCCCCTGTGGGTTGGTAGTTTTTTATCCCAACTTCAGAGTCATTTGGTACTCAATCTTTTGTAACTGGAGAACAGTAATCACTGATGGAATAGGCAAAAATGTCATTATTTTGATATTATATATTGTATTATAGTTTGACTAAACACTTAACAGATATACAAGTATTTGATGAAAAAAATACTTCTTGAAGGGTGAATTAAAAATTTCTAAACAATTTCTTTTGCTTCCTTCTTTTAACAATGGATAAAACTTAAGATCACTTAAGTCTTTGTATAGTCCTCTTGTTTAAATGCCTTTAAGTAGGTGGGATGGATCAAAAGAAAGATGTGGTGCTCATTTAAGAATTCAATTTAGCAAGTTCTAGGTTGCTTATTTTTTAAGTTTTCTATGTGAGAGGATTTTGCTCTTTTTCTTCAGGGGAAAAATTATATAAGCAGACCAACAAATTAAGGATGTGACACCACACAAAGATGAGAAGGAGCATGTCTGGAGCCCACCTCCAGCCAGAGAGACCTCAGTGTGCTGTTGAGATGCACAGGAGCACCAGGTCAGCAGAGCAAGGAAAGCAGGGAGTGCTGCTCCAGGTTCTCCAACTGTTTGGCATCAAATACAGCAGGGAATCTGGTTAAAGTGCTAATCCATGACTGCCCAAGTGTTTCATCACCAATGTGTGCTGTGGTGTCCTTTTGTCACCTCATGGGTGCCTGGGAGTGGTCTGGGAATGGGGCTGCTCTTGGGATGTTGTGTGGAGAACGTGTGAGCTTCCTTTCCACCTTGCACAGCTCTCCGAAGCCTCCTCAGCAGCCTTTGTGTTCCAAAATACACTCAGATGACCTCATATCAAACCTCACTTCAGGTCTGCCTCAGATTTTATTTTTCCTCCCTTTTTAATTTAGCAGTAGAGAGGCAGCCCACAGGAATGAAAGCAAACACTTGGCTCCACAGATGAATGTGTTCTTAATCTGAGTATCTTCTACTTTCAGAGAATAATAATGTTTGGAAACCACGTGGATTTCCAGGAAGACCTCCCAATACCTGCTTGCTGAAAGCTGCATTAGAGCACCTCTGAGCCCCTCTACAATGACAGGAGATTACACCAGAGCCAGTTTAGCTGTAGCCATGGTGTCCTCAAGCCAGTCAAGAATCAGAAAATGAGTTCAGAATCCTGTTTCCACCCTGCCTCCTCCTCCCATCTGGTAAATATTTCCTGTGTTTTATAAGGCCATTTTCCTTGGTCCTTCTTGATCTTGATCTGTCAATCACCTGTAGGTAAATCTCAGGAAAAATGTTCATCCTTTCTAAGCAGGAAGCTCAGAGATTGATCTCTCTACTCCAGTCTCCCTCCAGGCAAACTCGCATCATCTTCTGTGTGATTATGTACCAATTCAAGCTCAGCAAGGTCAGAACTGAGTTTATAATCCTTCCCTGTGATCCCTCTGGGCTATCTTTACTCTCTTTAGTGCATATCTTCACTCTTGTGCTCATCCATGAGTTCAGACAGCTTGTGTCATCCTTTGGGCAAGGGATCATGGTTGAGGGCAGGGAAAACTTTTCTTAACGTACCTTAAAATAAAAACAAACAAAGTACCAGCCTTTTCTACTTGACTTTGAGGCAAAACTCTCATTGAAATTCCCATCACTGGGGATTCATCTTCCCTAGCTTTAGCTATCTTAGGTGTGTTTAGGCATGCCCAGCATCTGGTTCAAGCTAACAGCCTGAGCTCCATGAGCAGCTGGAAAAGAGGTGCAGGGATGCTCCATAGGTTACATATTCCTCCCCTTTAGACAGACAGGAAAGCAGGGTGCTGTCATGGCAAATGTAACTGTGACAGGTACATGTGTTCCTAGAGGTGTTTCTGTTCTCTGAAAATTCAGAAGTCCACTTCAGGCTGTCCTGTGATGCTGAACAGGTCTATCTCTTTTTTTTTTTTTTTTCTCCTTTATTTCCCAGGGTGATTGTATTTGGTCTTCTCTCTTTTTACATTTAAGTTCTTCAGGGAAGATCTTCCTTTTCAGGGTGTGTTTCCACAGTTCCAAACACAGGATAATCCTCTTCTGGCACTGCAGCTTCATGGTGCTAAGACAAATAATAAGTAATTAGAATAATAGTTCATTGATATTGCAAAATACCTTTTTAATCAAGTCTGACCATTCTCCCTGCACTGCCAAGGCCACCTCTAACCCGTTTTCCCCAGTGCCACATCCACTCAGCTCTTAAATTCCTTCAGAACTCCAACACTGCCTTGGACAACCTGTGCCAGGCATGGACAACCCTTTGGGTGAAGGAATTTCCCTCAACATTCAGCCTAAACCTTTTCTGGCACAACTTGAGGCTGTTTCCCCTTATCCTGTCCCTTGTTCCCTGGGAGCAGAGCCTGACCCCCACTTGGCTTCACTCTCCTGTCAGGGAGTTGTAGAAACTGGTATCTCCCTTCAGCCAATTTTTCTCCAGGCTGAGCCCCCCCAGAGCTCCCTCAGCTGCTTCTCCCCAGAGTGGTGCTCCAGACCCTTCCTCAGCCCATCTCTGAACATGTGAAGATGTTGGACATGGCACTAGGATCAAGCTCATGCAATTCCATGCAAGAAACTTCCCTTGGAAAGCTGTTGACCTCAACATGCAGCCAAGATGAATCCAGCCCATGACTCCCTCCTAATTTGTTCCTAGATCTCTTTGGACTATCAGTGCTTTGTAATTTTCTTCTCCATAAAAAAAACACTTGTTGCAATATTTTCCTTTTTAATTAACCTTGTTGAGATGAACAGGTAATTTTGCTACAAATTTTAAAACAGTATTATTTAACTTAATATGGATAGATTAAGCTTCAAAGTCACTTTTCCCACCATTTTCATTATAGATGGTTGCCCACAGCTGAATTAGTGGTTGCTTTGATATTTTATAAGTGATTGCAGCTATCTATGAAGTTCTTAAAATACATTTAACATATTTTAATGCAAGTTCACATGGACTGTTTTGTCTAACCAGCTTGTAACCAAGAAAACCAAATCTGTGTCCATCAAATATATTTGCATTGGGAATGTGCTGATATTTGAGTGCTCCTGAAAATCTTAAGCAAGCACTTCCCTTAGTATCAAGTCTGTAGGTGGGCTGCACACAGAGATATCAAATGCTCTCTTCCTCTCAGTGATTGCCTTTGATGGGACTCGGAATTAAACCCATGATTAAATGCTTTTTGGCAGAAGTAGAAATTAAGCATATTTTTATATACACAGGGGAATTTGAGATTGATTTGCAGGTTATTTGACTTACCAGATATATTCCTTCCACTTTTGGAACTGCTCTAGAACTAGGAATGGCTAGGAAAGGAATGTGTTGGGTTTGTAATTTAATACCAAAATTTTTGCAGAGCCCTGGCATGGAAGGCCTGGTAGTGCTGGATCTGAAAGGGTCAGGATAAAGGTCATAACTTTTTATTGAGGTTTTTATGCATTAATAGATTCCCACTTTTGGGAACAAGTTTGTTTTCTCATGCAAAGTCAAAACTTGGATGTGATATGCAGTAACCAATTGGTTGGTTTATTTTAGGCCATGGAAAGCCTTACTGAATTCTTTGTTCAATCTTCATCTATTTTATATTCTCCTGCTTCAAAATTCACCGTACTCATAATCAAATGCAGAGGACAGAAATGTGCTGTTCACTCGGAGACAAAGTGAAGTGAGGGAGAGGAAGCTGAAAAAGAGGAGGGGGGATTTAGAAGCAGGCAAAATTTGATTGCCTCTATAGGAAATTAAAAACTCCATCTGTCAGCCAAGCACTGAAAAAAGCTTCCACAGGCTCTTTAGAAGGACAAAACATAAGGACTTGTTTATTTACTTGTGTGTGCACACACACAGAGGAGAGTGGAGGTAATTTATGACATTCAAATGATTCCTGTATTTGTCTGAGCTCACCTAGCAGGAAATGTTAAGGTCATTCCCAATTTTGAAGATTAGTGCAAAGCTAATCCTGGGCTGAACTCGAGGCAATTGAAAAAGTTGAACACAAATGTGCTCTGCTGACATTGAGAGAAATTCAAGCAGGGAATTGGCTGACTTGAGTCCATGCCCTTGTTAAAGCCCATTTCTCCCAGGTGGCTCAGCAAGTTCAACTTTTTTTCTTTTTTCCATCATAAACTAAGTGCTTGAGCTGTAACTTCTCCTACCTTGGTAACACTGGAAAGTGGCAAATTCCACAAGGGGCAGCGGTTTGTCATATTCCTAAATAAAATCACAAACTTTGAGAAAGGAAATTAAAAACCAAAATCCTGGGGTTAAGTGGATGAACACACAGAGGATTGTCAAGGAGCACAGACTCTTCTGGAACTCTGGGGAAGGGAAAAAGAGGCAAGAGTGAATCTGTAACCTGAGCATTTTTTTCCAATATTTTGTTTGTCTGTGACAGGCTGAACTGGTTGGGTGTCAGGTGGCCACCAAAGCCACTCTCACTCCCCTCCTCAGCTGGACAGGGGAGAGAAAATCCGGCTGGGGAAAGTGGTTTCATTTATTGCCAATCAGATCAGAGCAGGGTAATGAGATGTAAAGCCAAATCTTAAAACACCTTCCCTCCAACCCTCCCTTCTTCCCACACACAACTTCACTCCCAAATTCTGTCAGGAATCTGGTTTTGAGGGGAGGAACATTATCTTGGAAGGAAGCAAGGCTGGGCAGTGAGATCAGGTACTTCAGATTAGTTTCTACACCCACTGCTGTGTCCTTCAAGCTGCTTTGGATGTGCAGCAGCAGCAGCAGCTCAGTCCTACAGACTGAATGAATGCCCAGTCCCTACCATGGTCTGTTCATATGGGAACTTGGGCTCTGATTTTTGGCTCCCTGGACCACACTTCAGATAAATGGCTAAAATAGCCCAAAATAGGCAAAAAAGGGTTCCCCAGCAACCCTGGCTCAGACCATTTGACTGTGGGCATTTGGTAAAGTGCCACCATTATGAATTTCATCACCTAAAGTCAAGAGACAGAAGGATTTCTGCCAAAAATGGGTCATCACCTGGAGCAGCTCAAGTCCTTGAAAATTCCCAGTCCTGGTAGAATACACACAGTTCATTTGACACCTTCTAGGAAGATGTAAGACACATCTGAGCAGAGGTAGCAAACAAACAGTTGGCTGGTTCATCTTATACAAAACAAAATAACATCTTAGCTCTTCCCAACAATACAAGAAAAAAACTATTGCAGTGTTGCAATAGCTATAGGAAGTCCTATTTTTCAGCTGAATTCTGATTTAGCCATATTTCTTCCAGTTCACTAGAGACCAACTTCTGCTGGATCAGACAGGCATGTACTCCACTCCAGTCTGTGAGAAGATAAAGAGCTGCAGGAAACCAAGAATTAAAAACTGCTGGTCCATGACTGAATGACAAAGAAGTGTCTAATGAATTTTGGATCTGTGAGGGATGGAGGTTTGTCATGTCCCTCTGGAGAAGACACCTGTTCAAACACCCTTGTCAGGGTGATAATGAGCAGGATCACTCTTATGGCTGGGATGCTAACGAGCAGAACCACACTTTTTGCTGCCAAGTGTTCCCATGGATAGCAAGGATCACAAGGGAGCTGAGCTGTTACTTGTCACCACAGGAATCAGAGAGTCCCTGACCACGAAAACCAAACCTGAACTCCAGATATTTGGGTGTTTTCCTGTAAGTGCAAAAAGGTTTGGGACACTTAGGGTTGGAGTTCTTTGTGCCACACACCTCAGCTGATCATCCGTGAGTGTTTTGTTTTGTTTCTCACCAAAAAAAGGTTAACCTAATAATCTGAGTTCGTTAGCAGGAAACTCTTGCTCATTCATCTGACACAATACAGCACTGGTGAGAGAAGGCTGTGATTCATGTCAGGTTTTCAGTCAAAGCCTGGTGCTTTCCTGGAAGGCACAGTCAGTGCCAGGGGCTGAGTCTGCCTCCAATTACGTGTGAAGCCCTGACTATCACCAACAAAGTCAGCCAGAAAGGAGATCGTGTCAGATGGGACATGACAACCACATTTAATAGATCATGAGACAAGCACTGTGAAATCTCAGTGGCTGATCTTGCCCTACATTCATCATAGGCAAATCCCCAGCAGTTTCTTTTTTAAGGCTGCCTTTTTCAAGTTAACGCTTTCATGAGCGTCGCTTCAAACACAACGTTTCTTGTGAAATTCTTTGCATCCTTAGATGGAAGATGCAAACCAAAATATGCTTGTGATTTATTATTACCTACAGTCAGACTTTGTAGTGAAGCTGGAGTCTAGTGTCTTAAATTAAGTGAATAATCCTATCAAAGAAGGGAGAAAGGGATTCTCTGACGGGGTGGTTGGAAAGACCTGACAAAAACATGGAATTAATGGAGAAGCCATCACCAAAATATTCCCAGTCCTGAAGTAGTGGCCAGGCCTGAAAGATTCCCTGCCATGCCTTGTGAAGAATCAGTCCTGTGTGAGGTGCTCAGGTGAGGCAATGACTGGGGAATGACCTTCTGAAAAATGTTCTGATGCAAGGTCTGCAGTGACAGAGTTGCAGGAACCTTTGGCTGCAGTAATTCTGATTTTCCAGTGATAAAGCATGTCTTATCCTGGGTCCCACAGTGCCCTGTGCAGGATCACACTGCTGAGGTGCTGACACTTGATACCAGCAGGTGAAACCAAGGCATGGCAAGGTGGCATTGGGGAAAGGAGAAAAATCTCTGGTGGGAAGGAGAACTTGCAAATGTGACCCAAATGCAGCTGCAGGGCAAGAAAGAAACTGTTTTAAAAGATTTAAAAGTTTTTAAATATCAGCCAGCTTTGCTGTATCTCTGAGTCTGGCTCATGGTTTTTAAACATCAATTGTTGTCAATGTTAAAAGTCTGAGCTTTGACTCCAAGGGCTCAGACCCTGCTCTTTTCACACACTCTTTTTAGACACAGTCCCATACCCTGGGGTTAGCACACAGCTTTCAGCTCTTTGTCCTGTGAAGAACAGACACAGATGCTGCACTACTTTTTATCTGAGAGGTTTAGAAAAAAGTCTTCTCACCTGCCCACTCCTGTTGAGAGAAATGGACATCTTCAGGTGACAGCTCATCCAGTGCCACCCCTGCCCTGGGCAGGGACACCTTCCGCTGTCCCAGGCTGCTCCAAGCCCTGTCCAGCCTGGCCTTGGACACTTCCAGGGATCCAGGGGCAGCCACAGCTTCTCTGGGCACCCTGTGCCAGGGTCTCCCCACCCTCCCTGGGAAGGATTTCATCCCAAAAAATTAGAAGGATGTAGAATTGTTGTAATATGGTAATAAATACCCATGAGAGGAGGGCTTGTGTGAGTCAAGTGAAACTTGAGACGGTTTTGAACCTGACAAGGCATCCACCCAAATTCCAAACATTTGGAGCATCCTGGAAGACCCAGGGCCTGGGACAGATGTGCCTATGTCTTAACATGTCCAGAGGTTCTGCCTCTGGTAAGTGGGATGCTTAGAAAGACATCAACTCTAAAACTACATTTCAACCCTTACTTTCAATCACCTTGTGTAGCATGAGGGGGGAAAAAAAAGAACTCTGAAAGTTATATTTTGAATTCTCATGAGGGCTCACCTCCACCATGGAACTAAAGGAAAAAAAAAGGACTTTTTTTTTTCAAAACAGCATGAATTTTCTTTTTTTTTTTTTTAAATCAATGCTGAATTTTCACAGGCACTTTTGGGATGGGAAGCAGAGAATTTGGGAATATGCAGGAGAAACATTTGTATTGTAGCTCTGCTAGGAAACAATGTGCTCTAATTAGATGGTAGCAGGCTTATCCACACAGCCCTACTCACATTATTAATATTTCATCCTGACTGGGACCCATCACGCATTCTTTAACATTCATTTTCTGTGCTTCACAGGTTACAGGCAGGTCTTTGCTTTCCATGTCTACATGATAATAAATCAAGGTCTTTAGCAAACATTTTACAAAAGAAAATTGGAGTTTTTTAGGGTTTTTTTTTTTGCCACAGAAAGGTAAGGATTATGATTTACCCACTGCTGGGACACTTACTCATACTGTGAATGATAGCAGAGATAGAAAATTGCTTGAAAATTGTTTTGAATTATATATATATACCAAATTCTTATATTTTTCTGTGTAGGGAGGGTGGCTGCAATGCATTTATTTTGCATTTGGGTTCCTGTGCATTCTGCCATACCCAGGTTTAGTTGGGAAGGTCACTGAGTAGGATTCCTCATTTCAAATTCAAAGAGAATTTACCCAGCTACCTCTGGCCTATATTTCAGGAGAGTGTGCCCAGCTTTCCTTCAGCTGCTCTTTGAAGCTGGCATTTTTAAATGGATTTTAGTCTATTGCCAAGCCAGCTGCTCGTGTGGGGTCACCACTAAAAGGAGCTCTGCTGTGAAAATGCATTTCCTGCACAGATGTTCTGGATTTCCTTGGTCAGGAATGGACCACGAGGTTTCATCGTTTTGGTAATGATTGAGGGGTGGAAAATAAGGGTAAAACATTGATGGGAAAGACAGGTGCCAGTTAAAATCACAGAGCAGATATGTAAAAAACCAGCTGAAAATTCCATACCAGGTATTTCCATCAAGCTTCAAGGAACTAGAGATGTGTCTCCTGAAAATAATATTCTGCTGTGTGGGCTTCTGAGCCTACAAATGCTCTTCCTTTCCTGTTACTTGCTTTACATTTCTGTTTCCTAGCACTGTTTTCTGGTGAGTTAGAATTCCCTCCAGCTCTCGCTTCATCTTTCATATTAAGTCTAATTGTTACTCTCCTTTACTACTTTAGAATAAAATCATGTTGGACTTCTGTTTGAGTACTGCTTTTTGATGTTAAAGATCATTTGCCTTTCATCTTTCATCTCCTTTAAAGGGGAATTTTCTTTCAAATATGGTCTTCCTCCAGCTTCTTATTTATCTTTTGAATTTTCTTCCTTTGCAGATTGATATTTTTTTTTGCTCAGATTTCTTTTTTTACAGTTGCACAGTTAAATTGCTCTTTTTCTGTTAGGCCTCTGACCTCATAAATCTGTATCTCCTTTATCTATCAGAAAGATCAGAGGAAAAAGGAGAAAAGAAAGGGGAAGCTCACTAAGTGGGGAAAAATCAATACATTATATGCACAATACTCATTTGTGGGAACTGAGGTGATTCTGCACTATCTGAATTATTGAAGAATCCATGAACTTTACCAGGATCAAGGTCCCTTTGTGCTTCACCAAAGGCCATCCCTAAGGAGTTCAAGCAAACAGGGTGTACAAAAAGTAGCAGAAAAGACAATTCTCCATCGGTGTGATGGAGAATTGAGATGCAGGACAAGGTTTTCCAAAGACCTCAGCTACCATTTAGGAAACAGAATAAGCCCAAATTCCCCTGGCTGAGGTTTTGTCTTCATCCCTTGGGCAGGCTCAGGATCTCTAACGTATGGACTGGGCTGGGAATCATCAAGAAAAATGACTTCAAAGGCTTCGATTTTCCTCGGGACACTGGGCATGAGGCAGTGAACTAAGCTGGAAAATCTGGTCATAAATGTCACAGGAGGAATGGAGCACTCCTGAATTAGTGGTTTGCTGCTGAGAGCAGAGCAGAGCAGCTGCCCCAGTGCCTCCCTGGCTGCTTTCACCAGGGGCTCATCCTTGCCTGGCATCCTTGCCTGGCTGGGGAGGCTGTGCCTGCTTGGGGAGGTGTGTCCAGCAGGATTTGTGCTTCTGCTGCTTTGCTGGCAGAAGTGTTTGTTTCTTGTGCATTTACAGGATTTAAAAAGACTGAGGGGGAGGAAGGAAAGCAGGAGAGGGAAGGACAGTAGGAAGGAAGGTTGGTTTGCCCAGAGTCCCAAACGAAATGCAGCAGTGCTGAAATCAGTCTTCTAAATATTCTCTGCAACTATCAAAGAAAATCTAAACAAGTCTTATGCAAAGGTTTCTTTCCCTCACACTTCTCTGTGACTCCATGCCAGCATTCCCAATTCTCACTTGCATAAATGAAGTTAGGAAAAATCATAAAGAAAATCATAAGGATGGGAGTTTATTTGAGACATAAGTAAAACAAACAAGCCAAAACCCAAACCAGGGCTTTCAATGCAAATCTTCTTTAAATAATTCTCTTTCTACAAGTTATGTTGTAGAAGCTTCAGGCTCACTGAATAGGCTTTGATACATCCAGAGTTTGACTTACAAGATTCCTTAAAGAAATTGTTTTCTGTCGTCTCTGTTCAAACAATGAAAGAGTTTCAATCAGGAGGGGAAAAAGCCAATTTAACACTGAGGATTTTGCAGTGCATCACAACATGCCTCTGATTCAGAGTATTTATCACCATGTTTCACTTGAGTAAACACTCTTGATTAGAACCCAAGCCAAATTATCAGACAACATGTTCAATGTCTGCTTTTATGTTGAATTCACACCACAGTTTATTTAAAGACAAAAGCAATGCTATGGGATTTACCAGCAGCCTCTTCTTGTTCCACAAGTAGTCCAAGCTTCAGCTTCCTTGCAGCACTACAAGACATTGATTTGTTTGGCAGAGCCTGTCTTTAACAACCCAGATTTGTACATCTATGACTGGAGTTAACAAGTCACTGTTGTTGAATCATTCCAGTCAAAAAGCAATTTGTAAATGTGGAAGTGCTGCTGTGCAGCTTCCAAATGTATTTGGAGAGAAGCTCTCCCTCGTTCTACCACACTGCATTTCATTATTGCAAGGGATGAACATAACAGCAGGAAAGTTCATATAAAAAAGGCTAAAAACAGGGCAGCGTTTTTAAATCCACTCAGGACCAGATTTTCAAAGATCTCCAGGCTCCTCCAGATGCAAACAGGCACTTTCTGGGATTTTCTGAGCATGCCTACACACATTAGGTGTCTGAAGTACTGTGGGGAAAAATAAGTTATAATTGGGCCATTAATTATTTTTATAACACACATTAAAGATGATTTGTGAGTGATGATGTCTGCAAAGGAGGAAAAGTGGTCTGATTTATGTATGTCTTCCTGTCTATGAGAATATTCTTTGTGATGTGGTTGCAGCCTGGCTTTTCAAAATGTTCTCTTTGGTAGGATTTATCCCACAGCCAGACTCAAATACCAACTAATTAAGTCATACTTCATTAAGTAACTCTTTCACTGGAAACAGGTAGGATCTCTCCAGGTAGGATCCAGGCTCCTGGTTTGGTTATCTAGCTCGAGGTGGGATGAACAGCCTTGTAAAACTGTTCTTCATTTTACTGTTCCTACAGACAACGTGCTGGAATCAAACATTTAATTCTTATGTGGTTAAAGTTCCTTTAGAAATCCTCAGTGTAATGGTTTCTACTCGAGGTTAAAGCAAATATTTTCCCTCCCCTTTCAGCTAACACAACCTCACTCACAACTGTTATTTGAGACATAAATTAAAAACCTTTTAGAAATATCTTATATCATCTCATTTCTCAGTGGAAATCAACCAGAGGATTGACAAAGGGTCTGCAGATTCTTCCCTGTTGCCATTAAAGAACAAAGAAACATTAATGGGGTTGTACATTTGTTTTAATTTTTGTATTTATTTAAACATGACGAGGGCAACTATTTGAAAATGGAGCTATCTAAAAATTGGTATTGCATTATTATAACCAAATTACTCTTTCCTTGAACATTATTTTAGACAAGAATAAAGATTTTTCTCACTGTTATCATAAATAATCATTACTGTAGCTCCTAGAAGCTCAAAAAGAGGTTAGAGCAGAGTTTTGCTGAGTACCAACTTGGAGACCCCAGCTCCTCAGTCACAGAGCAAGATAAAATCTAAATAATTTATTTCTTTTTAAAACTGAAGAATTAAGTCAGGTTGGGTGGGTCCTCATGTGTTTGATGAGGTGGATGATGTAATAACTTTGCAGGAAAAACATCCATTTCAGACAGAAATTGGCTCACCTGCGAAGGAAGAACCTTCCTCCCTTCCTGCTCCTCGCTAAGAATTTAAAATCTTCAGAGAGTCTGTAGTTCAGAATGAAATCTCATCCCAGGACTGCCAATATCCATTGATATCCATGGGATGCTTCAAGCATTCTATGAATATTTTAAAGGAGATCTCTAATCTTCAATCTCCTCCACACTGAGATAACTGCCCTTGATTCCTTATCTCGGCCTAGGACTTGAGGAGCTGCTCTCTCAAATTAAGCAGCTCCTCCAGTCCTTTGCCTCTCGCTCTGCACTGCTTTAAAATGCAGCTCGAGCGCCTGTTTTTATAGATGGGAAGTCACTAAATCTAATTTTTCTCCCTCTCTAATTGCATTCTGTGCCATCAGCTATGAAAACGTGACCCATGGAAGCTTTAATGCTTCTGCTTGCATTACCTCACCTCCCCTGTGCATACACACTCCCTGCCACCATCTCCTCCTCAAACCCCGTGATAAACGACCCCTGGTGAGAACAATCTGCTGCCATTCCCGGATTTTCCCAGTTCCATCTTCCAGGAGCTTGGTTGTAACCTCCCAGAGCAGCAGATGTTTCTAGAAGAAACAATTTTCTGAGCATCCTTTTCGTCCTTGGTCAGTGGGGATTGGAGGTGAAATTTGGATTGTGTGGTTAAGGCAGTGGATTTGGAGAAACACTTGTGATCATGTGTGAAGTTGGTGGTGAGGGAATTTGTGCTGCTGGAATTGTTATCAGTGGAAAGCTTGTCAAGGAATCACCTGGAAAATGTTGGTCTAAGCATCAAATAGAGGAAATGGAGATTCAGAAAATAAACTGGTCTTGGGGGAGGTTTCCCTGCCTGTGGCAGGGGGGTGGAATGAGATGTTCTTTAAGGTCCCCTCCAACCCAAACCAGTCTCTTTCTATTTTTCCACTTGTATACAGGATTATTCACCACGTGGCTAAAGAGCCTTTTGGACTCTCCACAGCAACCACAACCTGCCTCAAGTCCTCCAAGCAACTGGTCTGTAATTGTTTCTGGCACTTCTTTTCTATGAAACCAGAAAGAAAATCAAATGAATCAGCACAGGAAAGAAAAATCCCTATTGTTTTAATGAAAACCAAATCCATAACCTGCCCACAGTAATTATATCAAGAGAGGAAATCTTTGCATTATTCCACATTGGATGAGGTCAACGTTGGAACACTGATATTTGTGGTGGGTTTTAAAAAAATAAATGTTTTTGAAGGGCCCCAAGGAACTGTTATTAGCTGTTTTTACTGCAGCCAGAGTATTCTTTAATATCTCTAGAAATGTGTCACCTCATGGACGTGCAGGATAAAGCCTTATTAAATATCTTTAGAGAAAAAATTGCTTCTCCAGCTGTGAAAAGGCTCTCTGAGGGCAGGGGTGCACGAACACAGGACATTTTCTGTGGCAGTGCATTGGCCCTTGAACTGCTCACCAGGATGGAGCTGCTTTGGCTATGGCCACTTTGGGACAATCTTTGCCCAAGATCCAACCCTGGGCAGGCAAAAATAACCTGAGCTTGGCAGGGCTCTTTGAAGCCATGGCTGCTGCCCAGTCATTGCCATTGAAATGCCAGCTTGCAGCAGGTTTGCTAAATCCACCAGTACTGTTGATTTCTGGCAAAACTCCTGGAAAAGTTGAGGTTTTGGTTGGTTTTTTTTCCTCTCTGTAGCCACAGCAACCTCCTGAGCTCTGCTAGTCCCGAAGCTGGGGAGTTTGTGTGGATCAGAGCGTGCTCTCCCAGCCCCTGGTTTACACCAGCCTGGGGCTGTCCCCTCAGGAAGGCTCTAATTTACAGTGCTAACCTGGGCAAAAGTGCCAAACTGCCTTCTCTCAGCCCGGGTTTTATCTCAAAGTAATGATGTCAAGTCAATTCAAGTTAAGGACAAGCCTTTTTATGGTGTTTTTTATTTTCTTTTCTTTTCTGAAAGAGTGAAAGGGAAAATCAGCTTGCAAAGATTACTTTTAAAGCAGCACTGTTTTCAAAGCAAGCTGAAAGTGAGCTGTAGCAATCCATCAGCCAGACTGTACTGCACAGTAAACTAATTTCCCATTTCTACTTCATTTTGTGTTTAGCTCTGTAATTTGTACATCTCAGAGCAGCTACTGGAAAACCTCAGACAACCAAAAAAAAAAAAAAGAAAAGAAAAAAGGAAGAAAAAAAGACAACCTAAAGTAAACCACAAATAAAAAGCCACAACAAAAAAAAAACCTCGAAGTGTCTGGACTTACCTAGAATATCAATGTGTCCCTGACAAAGGCTCTTTGTGAGGAAACCCAATCTGCATTGCCAGTGCTCCTAATTCTGCAAACTTTTCACATCTTCTTAATTGTTCTCTGTGTTAAATCTCCCTTTTATATCTTCAACTAAATATATATGTAATAAATTAATTATCTGCCTTATCCCTTGAAAGTGATCCATCAGGATGCAAAGATGATGGCTCTTTCTAGATGTAAAGAATTTGCATACACAAGCTGTAGGAGTCCCTGACATGTTGTTCAAAAATTAAATCACATGCATTCATCAGAAAATGGACTCATCTTATACAGTAAGAGAATATTCAATCAGCTGAAACAGATGCTTGGAGGAAATTTCATTCTTGAGGCAACATTATGATACTGACAGGTGCATAAAAGAGTCTCAAATATACAGAGCAAAGAGGAAAAACTCAAATGAAAATCCTTTTTTATTTTGTTTTTTAATGGCAATGAAAACCAATTACTTTTTAATGGGAAGCTGTAACCACTTCTGCAGCCAATGCCACTTGGAATTGTTTCCATGTGTTATCCAAAAATCTGCCATGGAGAGGGCAGTGCTGAGGAACCCCTCACAAGCTGGGGAGTGAGGCATTGCCGCTCTCAGGGTGTGTTTTAGCCACTCAGAGGCTGAAAGAGTATCTCAAATATAACTATATGGAGGGAATAATTAAAAAGAGAAGAAAATTTCCTGTGTGCTAATCCATGCTATTCCCCATCTAGGAAAAGGGCTGCTCTGCTCTCCACATTACATATAAGTAAGTCACTAAATCTAATTTTTCACTTGCTAAGTGCTGCAGAGGAAAGGCTTTAAATCTACCAGCATTTCATAAGATAAGGCAAAGGATTTTGTTGATATGGATATATCTCCTTTTTGGTAGCTTTTGGAGGCAGAGGAAAATATCTGGGGGCTGAGGTGTGTCCTGGGCAAGTGAACTCCTGTTAATTACTTACTTCTATTACTCCTAGAATTTTCCAGCTAAATACAAAGCTACCAGAAGCAATTAAGAAAAATGCATTACTGATTTCAGTTGTTACTTTTAAAATATGTCTGCAGATCCCCTGCACATGTTGGCCCTCCCACCCAAGCATCACACATTTCCAGGCCCCTTCCACAGCCACACAATTAAATTTGTTTTGTTGTAAGGTAAAACTCTGGACACAAAGAAATATGAATAAATCAGACAGATAAGCCTTCAGAAAAGAGATAGGAAACTTCCACAAAAAATAGTTAATAGCAGGCAAAAAGCATTTTCAAAGAGGAGAGCATTCTGTCAGAAAATATCCTTTTGCCAAGGGGCAGGGAAGGGGAGAAGGCTGTTAGTGAAGTTCACTCACTTTCAAATTTTTTCTTTCCTAATTCCCTCCAGAATATCAAAGCCTTTTTTTCCAGGTCATGAGGAAAGAAAAAAAAAAAATCTCACTTGTGTGTTCTCTGATTGCAAGAACTCTCCTTTGCAGGGAGTCGACTTCACTGTCTGTCTTCAGAGGGCTCCTTTGGCTCCACAACTGCAGAGTTTGGGTTTGGGGGAGGTTACTGGGGTTTCTTTTTTCTTTCCTCCTCTTTTTTTCTTTTCCCCTTTCACACTGCGTTTTACATTTTAAGAATTTCTTGGGTTTAGTCAAAAATGCCTGCTGGTGCTTTCAGTGCCTCTCAGTGTCTCCAGCAACAATTATCCCAGACCAGCTTCTTTCCAGAATCTTATAAAAATATGCTTTGAGATACAGACACAGTCCCTCTCTCTCACACACACACAGGGATTGTAACTGCCATTCTCTGTCAATTATTTTCTGTGGGAAATGAACTTGCTGCAGGAGATGGGGCAAGTCTCATTGAAGTCATCTGTGCTGAATGGTTTCTTGGGGTGTTTTTTTTCTTTTATTTGTGCTCCTTTTTGGTAACAGATTCAACAGATCAGTAGCCAAGACTATATTGTCTTGATTTTTGCATGCCATTGGTGAACTTAAAACTGTGCCCTGGCACTTGGAGATCTGTGCCTTTTATAGTCCTGGGCTGAGGATGTTGATGCAGATGTCTTTGCCATCTGAGCAGCTCAGAGTGCTTTTCAGGCTCTCATTTAAATGCAGTGCAGCTCCCACCACTCTTCTGGCACAGCTTTGCTCAGAGCTCAGGGGATGCTCGTGCCAAATGTAAACCATTACAGTGACCACATCCAGGGGCCTCCTCCTGAGCTCTGCCCAGGCTGTTCTGCAGCTTGTTGTCAGAGGAGACAGCCTCAGGGTCACTGTGGTCACTGTGTGTCCACAGTGGTAGTTAAACCCTGACCAGGACAAGAGATGGGGCTGAAGATGAAATTGGTAGAAACCCACAATTCCAGGCTTGACTTGCTGGTGCCCAGCTGCCAGAACAGGTTTTGGGGCAGTTGGCACAGGTTAAAAACAGGGAGACAAAAAACTGAAGGTTGTTTTCTCTCTCTGTGCTAAACTGGAATATTGTCCCCCCTTTTAAACCTCTTTCAGTGTTACTCTTGGTGTCACACATGCTGAAAAATAGTTATTTGTGATATTTGAAGGTTCAGAATTTGAAGTTATTTGAAGGTACAGAATACTCCTTTTCAGTTAAAAGAGGGGAGTATTTGCTCTTGCAAGGTGAAATCTTCCAAATTGTTCCCTGTCCAAAAGACAGGTGGGTACACATGGATGAGCCCCTCTTTTGTGGTACTCTCCAACTGCTCACATTTAAGCAAAAAAGTAAGCAAGAAAAAAGATGTTCTGTTGATAAAAGCCACAGCTTTGCAGCCTCCACCTGCTTTTCCTGATTAAAAAGTAAAATTTTACTCTTCAGCGTGGATCAATACCTAACTCCAGGGGGGGTCTTGGACCATGGTCTTGGCCTCTGGGTGGTTGAAAAGAGGGATGACAATTCTAATCCTCTGGGCAGAACACATGCTTGGGGCTGGCAGCCTGT
Source organism: Notiomystis cincta (assembly GCA_013398075.1). NCBI lineage: Eukaryota > Metazoa > Chordata > Aves > Passeriformes > Notiomystidae > Notiomystis > Notiomystis cincta. The sequence goes on from VZRX01007735.1 coordinate 19,224, forward strand.
CCTGTCAGCCAGCCTGTGATGGTCAGCAGGGCCAGGGCTGCAGAGCCCTTTGTCTGTAGCTCCTGGGTGCTGGGAGTGGGGCTGTCAGAGAGCTGCAGCAGGATGTGCTCAGCTGGGTGAAAGCATTCAACCCTTGCTTCTTTCATCCCTATTCAGCTCAGTTGTCTCCAACTCTTTGAGTCTGTTGGCTGAAGGAGTGCTCCAAGCAGTTCAAAAGCACATAGAAATTCTCTTTTTCCCCTGCTTCTTGTCAGTACATCAATGCTTTGAGCACCCTGTTGCCTGGCTGGCGATGGCATCTGGATGTGTGCTGAGGACGTGGCAGCAGCAGCACCCTGCAAAAAAAAACAAACTGCTGCTTTGCTCTTTGAAAATGCCACTGACCTTATGAAAAGCAATCTCCTGACACGGGCTGGAGGAGTAAATTACAGCACAAAGTTTCTGTGTGATATTAGGAGTAGAAAGTGAGAGTCACAAGGCTGGTCCAGGCAGTCACCAGCACAGGGTCAGGACACAAACTCCTCCCCAGCTGATCCACTGGAGTGGTGAGAGTGCCAAGCAGACTGGGCTGGATGCAGGTGATGGGGCCATGTGACTGCCTGGCTGTAGAGAACACGGTAAATAAACACCTTTCCCACCCACAGGGCTCCATTCTCCCCTCCTGACACAGCCCCTTGGGCCAAGCTCGGCTGAAGGGCACAAACACCTCTAAGTGGTTTTGCTCTCCTAACGATTGTGCTGCTCCTTCCACTCCTTTTGTCTTTTGCTGACTCTGTCCCTCCTGCCCCCGTGCTGGCTGGCTCTGCCTTATCTCCAGCAGGCTGTGTAATTGTGCCATAACCACTAAATCCTCTCTCAGCCTCCTTGGTATTAACTGCTGTTGTCACCAGCTACTTCTTGTCAACATTACTTGATCCCCTTTGTGCATAGCCCTGTCTTAACTCATTCTACCTGAAATTCATCAGTATATACAGGGAAGAGATATGTAGGGAAAGAGAACTCTGCCTTTCAAACCTCCTTTATCTGGGGAAAAAAAAGAAATCTCTCCCTCCACGCAGAGCTGAAAAAGGATTTGATTTATGTTACCGCAACTCTGCCGATTCCACCTGAAGTTTCTCTAATTTCAACTGGTGTAAGGCAGATTAAAATCCATCTCAGAGTACAGTACCTCACTGCTGTGGAATTACTTTTGACTGGGTAAGAGATAGGAGGCATTTTTCCCAGCCTGAAATACATTTTCATCGTTATCTCTCGCGCAGGGCTCAGTGAGAGAGTGTTACTGGAATTCTCTGCAAATCACCTGAATTACAGATAATCCTTTAGCAGCCCAGGAGCAATAAAAGACTGTATGGCATGGGAGGGAATGTTTCTGCATGCCCTGGATGCAGTGGAAGCACAAAAACTGCCAGCTGCACTTCCAGTCTAGGGGTGAAAAAGAGCTGCCTTGCCTTGCCCAAGGAAGTGTGGACGTGGCCCCAACATTTCTAATGGGCTGCTCAGTGGTTATCTCACTGATTTGCAGCCAGTCTTGGCTTTGGGTTATCTTCTTGAAATGTTTCTTTAAGCAGAAAATGTTTTATTTAAGGCTGGGAATACATTTGCCAAGTATTCTGTAGTGTCCTGATTTGTCTTGCTGCATATCCTCCACACACCATGGAATGTCTTCTCTTTGCTGTGCCCCTGACTTCCCCTTCTCTCTGCAGATACTTTGCTTTTCACACACCTGGGGAGGGGCAGCACTGGTTTTTTCTCCACCACTTCCCTCACTGGAGAGAGAAGTTCAATAGGTCCAACCCCCAACTCACTGCTCCATGAACTCCAGCTAAAGATACAGCCCAGATCTCACCCCTTTCCTGGAATATTCATTTATATCTCTTTCATCACAGATTCTCCAGCACTTCCCTCTTCGAGAGGAGTTCTAGTCTGGGCAAAGTTGTCCATCTGTTTCACTGCCTTGCCAGGAGGCTCTGCACTCCTGTCTTTTAACCAGTTAATGACCAAACAGATCACACCAATCTCAGCCTTCATCTTACCTGGAGCCAACATTTTTTTTTCCTCCCTTTCCTACCTTTTCTCACCATTATGGCACTGCCTAACCAGAAGTAAGCAATACTTGGTATTTTTTCCTCCCAAATCAGGGAAAAAAACAAATAGTGATATTCACATTGCAAAATAAATGTGTGATATCCTTATAAGTGTCAGGATTGGTCTGCAATTAAGACTGCAGGATGTCAGTGCAGAAGTAATCACACATCTTGGGTGAGTGAATTTATTTTATTCATGGTTTCAGATGTGCTGGAGGTCTGCAATCATCATTAGATAATGTGTTGTCCCAGCTTCAGAGGAGTTTAGGAAGAACTGAACTTCTGGAAACTTCTGTGATTTCTTGCTAGGAGAGAAATGAGCCAGCAAGGAGTCTGATTCTTGTATAATTGATCTCATCATTTATATTTATGTGAAAGACAGCAGGCAGGTGAGTTCTGCTCCCACTCTCATGCTCAGTCCTGAGCTGAAGTTCTTTGTGCCCTGATAGACAAAGCAATGGGATTTAACATTAATAATAACCCAAACAGGGTTGCATCAGGCCCAGACTCCAGGCCAGTGTCTAATTCTGTTGTTTGTGCCTCCATTTATAATTCTTTATAAAGTAATGTGTTAACACCCAATTCTTGCATCACAACCTTGCTAGCAGGGCCTTCATTTTACACAGTAAATATTTCAGTGTTAAATGGTCTTACCAAACACTTCAGACATCCCTAAGACAAACAGTGAAAACGTTTTCCCTGCAGTTTTGGCCATCAATATTTGATGATTAAACCACAACTTTTATGCAATAATCACAGATTCTTTGATTGGGAAGCACAAGAAAACTAGGAGACCATCAGCAGGGTTGGTAAAGGCTGTGGGGGTCTGTGAAAGTGCACAAGTGTTTTGTGCTGAATTCTGTGCAGATTTCCAGCAAAGGAATGCAAAAAAAGGGGGAAAGTTCCTTATTCTCTTAAATGATGAACTACAGGAACAGCCATTTCACCTCTGTTTGTAAAGGATTTACATGGATGAAGAAGAGGCTGTCAGGGGAAAGAGCAAGTGAGGGTGTGAGATGAGAATGACCTTAAGGAGAGATTTCCTCCATCCTGAAGTCATTGCATCACCCAGAATTATATATAGCTTAGATCTGGCTGTGCCAGGAGCGCTCAGAGATGAGTCAGAGTGAAGCCAAACCCACCCAGCAGAGCAGAGAGGAGCACACAAGTTCCCTGTTTCTGAAGAACTCAAGTGAGTGGATGCTTGGTAAGGAAAGGAATAAAAATCCAGTTTTGACTATACTGGTTTTAGGTCTGCTAGGGACTTTCAGGTGGACACTGCCACAGATTAACATAGGAAATATTGAAGATGCTGCCCAGGCTGACCTTACAGCAAGAGAGGGTCCAAGAGACCCCAAAGCTGCAGCTCAGGCATCCCAACAGCATTCCAGAGCTTTTCAGAAGCTTAAGCAAAACAGATCAAATTAGATTTATGCAGCTAAGCAAAAGGCTGAGGTTTAAATCCTGCTAAAGCTGATTCATTCCCTGCTACTCTGTATTTTAAAGGGCAGACTGTCAGCCAGTGGAACACTGACCCCATCTCTGTGCAGCACGTGGGCCTGCCAGCCCCTCACCAGCCCTGCCTGCTCGTGTTTGGTTGGAAAAGCTGCAGGAGTAAACGTCCAGGACTACGTGACTTGCATAACCCTGCAGCACAGCAGACTCAGAACCCCATAACTCACTGTTTACAAACACATTTACAAGTCTTTTAGCTTGGTGATGGGAGTAAATGAGCAGACAGGCTCAGCAGGCACTTACCTGATTTCCTGAGCACGGTAAAGCCATTTAGTTTATTCCAAAAAGCTATAGGGGATGAGATGGGAGGAGAAGCTCTTCCTGATTCTAATTTCTAAATATATTAAATGCAAACACTTCACTTTCAGGAGAAAGTTTAACATTTAGCTCTATGAATATGAATCTTTGTTATCAGCTCAGATGAAGATTGCCATCTTTCAAACCCATCACTTCTGCCACATCTATTAGACAAGGTCCTTTTCTGTCATTCTTCCAGCCAGCTCAGTGCCTGATAGTAGGAAATTAGCACAGGGCTATAAATTCTCCCTGCTGTCTGATTTTGTCCTCAGCAGATATATTTTTCTCATTCAATTCCATTTCTTATTTTGTCGGTGCATTGTATTTCAGAAATAGCTTGCTGGGGTTTTTTTGTTGGGATTTTTGTTGTTGTTCTTCAAGCAATTACCATGCTACAGCTACAAAAAGTCATTTGCTTTCATTCAGGAAGGCTTCTTACTCAGTGCCAATATAGAATATTGTAATATGCTGCAAATCCTTCATTTCTATTTAGGTTTGGAGCATGCCTATTAGTTTCTAGGGAATAAATCATCACTGTCTGATGACTGAAATGACCTTAAGTCTCTACAGCAATTTTAAATGAAGCTAAGTTGATTCTCATTAAACACACGTAATTTTGCCAAGCATTTCAGTTATTTATTTCCTTTGTTGATGCTCTGGATCATTTCAAATCCTTTTCTGCAGCTAATTATCAAACTCTGTTTCGTTCTAAGTCTGATTGATACTGCCATGCCTCTTCAGCAAAATGTGAGCACCAAGAATTTTCTGGGAATCGAATTTCACCTTGAATCACTCCAGCTTAGCCACCTTCTCTTTTATTAGCTTTACCTTAAAGCCTCTTTCTCCAGAATTTCGTATGTGGTTATCCCTCAAAACTCTTTCTGATATCATTGCTTGTGATATTTCACCTCCCCTTGCTCTCCAGACAGCACATTGATTTACTCCACTCCTGATACTGATTTCCTATCATCAATACCCATTCAGGCTACTTTGAGCACATTCCATAAGACACCTGAAACACCCACACTGCAGAAATTTTATGGCTTGAGAGCCAAGATTTTTTATAAGTGCACCTTCACTTTCTTTATTGCATTGAGTACGAAGTTAAAGCCACCAAGTGGCATAAATCTCTTCCACCTCTGAGCCCCGTGGAGAAGGAATCATTAAAGGGGCATTGCTGTATCACACGTTCTAAGTGGTGAAGGGAAGGAGAAAGACTGAAGCAAAATGTTCACAGGATGGTGCCTGGATTTTTGGTATCCAGGACAAGATGTAGCTCTTCAGATCTCAGGCATCTGTGGTGTCGACACCCATCCCACACTGCTGGGAGAGGAATGTGCCCTTGGAGGGGAAGATTCATGTGACCAGGTTTAGATAACTGCTCCAGGATGAGATGATTCATCCCCTCTTCTCTCCATTGCCTGGAGGCAAAGTGGACAACCAAATCCAACAGAAATCTCCACACTGGAGACTGGAGCTCAACAAGATGAATCCCACAAGCACATCTGTATTTAAAGATTTGACATTGAAGGCAGCTCAAATGTGTCCTGACTTTCCCTCCTAGGCTTATATGATCAAAATCTCTAAAATGCCTCTTTTTCAGGAGGTCTGAGTGCTCCTGGTTACTGTTCAAAAAACTCAGGAGCGTGGAGTCTCTTTAAAGAATTTTATGTTGGTTCTTGAAATCAATCTAATTCTGCCTCCACTCAGGACAGTTTTAAAATACGGATTTAGCAGGAAAAATTCCCTGACTCTGACATTTTAAATAGTCACTTATGTGTGCTTTCCTAAACCCATATTTTTAGGCATCAGCCTTAAAACGTCCCCACTTTCAAAAATCTCTGTTGGCATTAGTCAGAAGCCTCTGTAACAACTGCCTTTGGTTATGATGATTATGCTTCTCTTTTGTTACTTCTCTCATTTTTCTCCATTAACGAAATTAAATAGACCTGCCTCAATTATAAGCCTTCCTGAAATTACCAGGCTTGTGGGCTGTTTTGGGATTCTAATACTGCAAAGAATGTTGAAAGTAACAAGAAAATCACAAAACCAGATGTATGCATAATAAATTGGCAAAACTTAATTTTTTTTTTTTTTCCGGGCTCCATTTTGGTGACCTACCTACTTGGCAAAGTTCTTCTCATAGCTGAGTTATTTTATCCTCAGAGGAATTTTGAATTTAAATACAAGTCCATACATTTTGGCCAAAATGAGCCTGCGAAATTAACACTATTTTGGATAGCAAGAAAAAAAAAAACTGGAATCATCATCTAAAGGCATTTGAAAACGTTCCAGGAACATCATTACATATGTATTTTTAGTCTTCCTACTGGCAGCAAGAGCAGTGTAAGACAAATTTGCATTTCAAGGCTGGAACCAACTGCATTTTGCATGGATCTGATGAAAACATCAGAAGAACAACGAGATACTTTGGCACGCACATACGTTTCCTAAAACGACAGGAAAAGAAAATTAGAATTTCAAGGATGCATTTCTACACTTCCCACTTCAAAGTTTTGCTGCTTGATCTCCCTTGAATAAGTTGCAAATAGGCCTGACCTCTTAGTAAAACTCATTCATCTCCGTGGGTTTTTCCATGTGTGTCCCACAAAAGGAGCGTCTCAGCGAGGTTACAGACGTTGGGCAGATGCTCAGGAAGAGCAGAGACATCTTTACATTTATCCCAGTGGTAACAAGTGGGATTCTTCATGGAATCTGTTTTCCCTGGAGCCCCACAATATCTCCTCAAAACTTCTTTGAGCACCTGATCTTCTGCTGGCTCCCAGCAGTGAAGGCAAATCAAGAAGTTACGACCTGGCATTGCAGACTCAGCTCCTGAGTTTGTTTCGCTGTCAGCTCCAGGAGCACTAATGGAAAAGTTTTTGAGGCAAACCAGAGAATTCAGAGATCAAAATGCACCCCTGAATCCTCCACCCCTGCTCTCTGGCAGAGCAAATCTGGGCTATTTGCACAAGGTGCTGCACAGCTCAGAAAACTTTGCTTTTTATTGCACTTCTGGCTTTGAAGAATCTCGAGCTGCAGGTGATGGCAGAAGGTATTTTATTTTCCAAACTGTGTTTGTACAGAAGGGTTGTGTAGGGACAGCAAAATGTCTCTTGGAGACATTTTATTCCTGCACAGTTTTGTTTGATTCCAGGTAGGTGATGTTGAGTTGGAAGTACTCACTCTTCACTCTCTTGAAGCAGCATCTGCTCTTTTAGTGCTGCAAGCTGAAAAAGGAGTATCAGAAGCAAGACATCCTTATTTCCCAGGGAAAATGTCAGAGAAAATAAAAGGCTTATCTGAGTATAAAGTAAATATCCACAATTACTAGAGAATACAATCTCTTGCAGCTAGGGAGGAAGTAAAAAGCCTTGCTTGACGCCTGATCTTTCCAACAAACAGAAATAGATTGGCAAAATTTCCTGATCAAGCTGCTCTGCAACTTTTTCAAGTTCTGCTGTGTCAAATTTGGGCTTCAGCCCTGGCTCTGCCCCAGCAAACCTACTGCTCCTCTGCCTCTGCCTGCAGCCCTGCCTCTCTCCAGCTCCATCCTGCCCCTCCAGCTGCCTCTGGAGCGGGACAGGGGACAGAGCAGAGCCACCCTCACCACTGGCACATTCCTGGCTCCCCACCCAGAGGAGGCTGGAGCATTGTCCAGCTCCAGTGCTCAGCCAACCCTGGAAACACTCACAGAATCGTTTGCAATTCCCCAGACCTGGTGGCATTCTGGGATCAATCTCCTCAGAAGCTTCTCCTGGATGGAAATTGAACTGCAGTCTAGAGCAAATTACATTTCTCTAGGGGCAAGCAGGACTCTTTTATCCTCATTTCTTTTGATCTGATAACCTTTCTATCTCTTTCTCTTTTGAACATTTTTCTCAGTTTCAACCACAGAAGTCTCTGAGCTGTCAAGCCCCACCAGCCTTTAGAAAGGAAGAAGAAAGAGGGAAGGTTTTAACATGTTAATCTCATCCCTCAGAGAAATACCTATTAACTCATCAGTGTGTGTGTCCTGCCCACACTGGCCACTTCCTTAATCCACCGGGGGGAGAGGTGGACACGAGGCCAGGGGAGAGGGGTGATTTAGGAGACAAACCTCAGGAATCCCAGGTCTTTACCTTCTATTAACCAGCATCTTTAAGCTTTTATCATCACCACAATATCATGGAGCATTACGGTCTCCAAAAGCTAATTCTGATTTTACTGCAAAAATTGCTCCTCTTCCATGTAAAAAAAATGTTGCCTCTCTATTTCAGGAAATATTATTTGTTCTAAAAAACGAAGAAAGTGCTAAACAGAGCTCTGCAGCTACATCATCTGTATAGCTTCTTTGTTTATACATATTTATAATGGTGGGGATCATTTTTTCCTCTCTAAGATGAATGATCTCATTTTTGAGTAGTTGTTGCTACAAATCACAGAATCAATTCCATTTCTCCTGTGTCCAATTTTGAGTTTAGGTGCCTGGAATTGCACATGGCATTCAAGGTGAAAAGACATTTTGATTTACACAGGTTTGTATTATTTTCTTTATTATTGCACACTAAGAGTTCTGTTCCACTGACCTTGCCTCCACAGTAAACACTTTCATTAAGTTATTTATAATGATTCACAGATCTACTAGAGCTGAAACAATGTAGAATTTCCATAGCCAGCTGTATAAAATAAACATTTGAGTATTTCAAGATACTATACATTATTTTTTCATCTCAACTTTGAATTTCCTCTGCTGTTTACACAGCTTGGGATGCTCCTTTTGTCAGGATTTCTCCTCCCTTGGAAACCACGGGAGTTACCTGCAAATTCCCCTCTTTCCCTGCTCACTGTCTCTTGTAGATTATTAAAGCATCCTTTAAACACCACTGTGTTTGGAGGGCACCTCTCATCTTCCCCACTGATAGCTTTTCCTTGAGGAAAAATGTGCTTGTCCCTACCCTTTAAGGAAATACCCAAGGGTTTCAGCAAACTGACAATTTTATGCCAGCCCCTGGAAGCAGGAATATGTTCCTGGAGCAGGGATCAGTATTCTGTGCCTGCCTTGCTTTGCTCTGCTCTGGAGCTCGTGTCTTTGAGAACCCAAACCAGCCCAGCACTGAGCTGTTTCAGACTGTGCAGCACGTTTGGGGGCTGGAACTAGGTGGTCTTTACAGCCCCTTCCAACCCAAGCTAAACTACAGTTCTGTGGTTTAGGTATTACTCTTGTAATGTAAACTCTGGGTTTAAACTAAATATTCATCCTGGCGTGATTACCAACTCATTCCTAATCTTCTGAGCTGAATTTTTATGCCAGCAAGAGGCTCCAGTGGTGGCCTGAATGACTTCACAGCACCTTTTAAAAACCAATCTCCCAACCACGCTCCCCAACCAGCTCCACCAAAATCCCATCCACAAAATAACACCTAACAATTATGCAGCACCCATCCTAACTTCCAGGCAGGAATGTAATGTGTTTATTGCCACCCTCCTCTCCAAACTCTCTCTGTGTTTGGAGCAGAGGGATCTGCTGAGCCTGTGGTGGTGCAGGAGTGATGCAAGAGCTGAGCAGAGCTGAATTCAGGACTCGGAGGGAGGAAATGCTGTTTTAGCTGTGTGTAGATGAGCAGCCTGAGACATCAGCTCTCCAGCATCTGATATCTGCAGATCAAAACCAGAACAGTCAGGAGGTGACCCAACCATGAGTTCATTTCTTTATGGCATCAAACCACATTGTTCTTGTTAGGTTTTTTTTTTCTTTAAAATTACTGTCCAGGATAACCAAAACCCAGAAGAATGCATTGGCTGTTAGTCTGTGTAAAATAATGTCAAATTTGGCTACAACTGAGTCAGTATTTTGGGGGTATTTACTTAACTTAATGAGGAATGTGATCAGCACTAATGGGGAAAGCACCGTGTTTTCATATGTGTATGCAAATGTCAGTAATTAGAATGTGCAAATGAGGAGTAGGTGTCCAGGGGAAGGTTGCTGTTTGCTTTCTATCACTTGTGCATGTTAATTATCAAAATAAAATTTGAAAATGGTCCTCTCTTCTTTTACTCCAAGGTTAATAATACTATTCAGGGGGCTTTAAAAAGGCCAGGCTTGCATTACAGCTTTGGCACGCTTCCCAAAGTGTTATACAAATTCATAAACTGATCTAGGGCCTTTAAATTCTTCCCTTGACAAGACATTGTCCTTTTTCGTGACATGGGCAGCTGATCTGGACATGTGTATGACTGATATGGACATTATTGTTGTCAAACCCAGGTTTAAATTTAAGGTGTGAGTAAAATCAGCCCCAGTTTTCAAACATAGAATAGAATTGTAGAGAATTTATTCATATTTGTAGATATTAACTGCCCATGAATCAGCAATTTGGGAGGGGTTTGTAGGGCATTTTTAGAAAAACAGCCCCCATGGAGTCATTGCTCTTGCAATCAACTCCTTGAATATTTGTATATAATTGCTTAAATTAAAACGCTCCGATTAGAAAATCTCAGTCATGGAAAGTTGGGAAGTTTTATCTGTGAACGAGGGTTTGCCTCCCATGAAGTCTTTGATTCCACCAGTCCTGAGCACACAGATCCTATAAAGAAATTGGAACTATTAAACAGGATTCAGCTTAGAGCCTGCAGCCTGCCATACACGCTGGAGATGCAAGGTGAGAGTCTGTTAAATATTGCAGTAAAATGCAAGGAAAACCCCACTAAATGCTGTTATTTCATCTCTAAATTTCTTTCCCCCCCCTCTTTTTTTGGGTGTTAGAAGTGTGTCCTTTTAATCTATTTGTTTTTTTTCTATTTACACATCAGCCTTTAAACTGAGGACTAGATATAGTAAAGTTTGTAGTAAGTAAGACTGAAATCTGGTCAGTGCTTATAATTTCAACAAAACTTCACTGATTTGAATGACAAATAAAACAAAAACAATTTAAAAAAAGATCTAGAGCTGGACAGAGAAACATAAACCTCTACCTGTTGGCCAGCTGCAAGGAACTACTCAGAACCAAATCCTGTAAGGGCTCCCAAGGTATTCAGCACACATTTAATGTTGTAACACCTGGCACGGTGAGCTCCCCTCTGAGTGCAGCCCCTCCTTCCACACCTCGGCACTGTGCAGCTCCTTACACAGGGTAGGGAACACTTCTGTGCCGGTTTGGGCAGAAATCCAGGAGGAAACAACCCAAAAAGGCCATCTGTCTGTCTGTCTGTCTGTCTCTGTCTCTCTCTCTCTCTCTCCTGTCTGCCAGGCAAGCAGGTCCCGGCAGCCCCTCCCTCACAGGTTCAAGAAAAGAATTTCTTGAATGAAAGTGGAAAAACTTCTGTTTATTTAGCAGAGTTCCCCCTCCCCCAGGCACAAGGCAGGAAAGGACACTGAACCCCACTCCCATCCCAGAGGTGGAGGCTGGTGGGTTCCCACAGTTCTCTCACTCAGTTTCCAGGCCCAAGGACTGAGCAGAGCCGAGCCCCGCCGGGTCTGGGGCAGAGTCCCACCGAGCGTCCCAGAGATGGTGAGCTGGCTGGGATGGAGAAACGAGCCAAAAACAGTCCATAAAGGAGCAGAAGCTGCTGAGGCAGATCTCAGTCCCTCTCCAGCCAAAAGCCAAAAGGTTGAGAGCAAACCTTCCCTCCTCTGCTACTGGCAGAGAAAAAGAGTCTCCAGCCGGGTAAAAATCTGTAAACATTCTGGCTGCAAAGTGAAGTGAGCCACTCTGAAGAGTCCTCCTACCTGAAGTTTAAAGGTACAAAAAAACTTCAAGCAGGTGATGGGGAATCCAGGATTGTCACAGAATCACCCCAAGACAGCTTCCCTGTGCCTCTCAGAAGGGAATGGGCAGAGGTGGAGCCAGGATCGCTTTGCTGCACCTGAGTGGACGGAGCAGTCTGGTCTCATTGATGCCAGGTCCAGTGACCCCCCTATGGAGATGTCCTAGTGACCTAAAACTTCAAAAAATCATTAAACACGTTTCCCTGCATCCAGAGCAAAGCTTTGCTACACGTTTGCATCCTGCTGTTCGCTGAGCAAACACTCTTTGCCTCTTGGCTGGAACCCCGGGATTAGTGAAGGGCTTAGAAATGAGAAGGGCTCTTGCATAGACAAAAACCCGCAGAGAGGCATAAAGTGGACTTCCAGCTCCACTGAACACCGTACCCTGTCATGGACTCCACAGCTGAAGGAAAATATGGTCCAGCTGGAGGGAATCCAGAAGGGAGGAGTGAGAGCGATCGAGTTGTTGAGTGAACCATGCAGCTGAAGAAAGTGGAGGCTGAGACCAAGAGTGTCTGTAGGACACTGAGGGAGACAGGAAAACACCACTGCAGGATACTTCTGTAGAAGGAAGGAGATCAAATCTGTCTGAAATGGTACAGAAATAATTGTCCTAGTCTAGGGAAAGAGGGACAAGCCCTCCTGTGGAGACTCCTTCCATCAGTCCCACTCTTTTCATGTATTCCTGTGACATCTTACAGTAAAGTAAGAGATTTGTCTGCATTCCAGCCTGTCTCTTGCATGGCTGAGGACAAACCTCCATGGGCTGCAGCTACAGAGCTGGGAATTATTGTAGACCTAAAGAGCAGCAAACCATTTCAGCCACTTAATTCATTATTTTCTCCAGAAATTTTGACTAAGAAAATTAAGAGGTTAAAGAAAGAGAGGAAAAGCAGAACAAAAATCAACCTGCTTTCCTGACCCCTTCCTAAACATCCCAGCCAGTGGCTCCAAGGCACAGCTCCTTCCATGGGAACCCAGCAATCCTTGCTGGCTGCATGGGGGCTCTGCTTGAGGATGCTTCTCACCGAGGTCATCTGTGCAAAAAGTGCACATCAGCAGCCTTCCAAAGGCAGCAGTGCTGTGATCAATACCCCAGGAGACAGCTAACATAACTTTAATTTCCACCTCAGTCCAAGGAAATAAAAAGCTGTGTCTTTCCACTGTCAGGCTCTAAGTGCCAGTTTATCAGATATTTTGCAAGGAAGCAATTTCCCGCTTCCTGCTCGTGTTCGTGCCAAGAGGATAAAGGGAGAATCTTTGAAGAAAGACTTTTTTTTTCCTACTGCTTAGCACAGGTGGAAGAAGGGAAGGAAAAGCACTCATGTGAATTACCTGCCTCTGGTGAGGCAGAAATATGTCCTAGAGGCTAAACAGGAATGTATGACATTTAAAGAAAATGTGAGTTGACCTCCCTGGCTCAATATTGAAAGTGAGGTACTGCATTGCATTGCACCAATCTGCCTCAAAGGTAACATAGGTTTTCCAGGAGCTCAGGCCTTGTGTGGCATCTCTGTGTCCCTCAGCTCCAGTTTAGTCAGTAGAAAAGTAAGCTAAGTTGTTGTGTAAGATAAATTATTGTGTAAGATATGTTCCCAGCAGGAGCTGGACTTGGCTGTCATCATCAACAATTTAGGCACGTAATCGAAGCATGAAGCTTGCACATTGTACCTAAGAAGGGACATATCCTTGAGAGGAGATCCAAACTCTCTGCAAAGCAGGGATTACATCCCAACAAAGTGGTTTTCAGGCAAAGGCACTTCAGCCAAACATCTTCACTAGTGCCAGATCTTATTCCCCTTGAAGTGAGTGGACTTCTGCCATTTCCTTCAACAGAAAAAGGATTGAGGCAAACAGCCTCATTCCAGGCTGTTTGAATTTCAAACTGCAGCAGGGCTCAAGCCAGCAAAAGAATGGCCTGAAAATAATGTATTACATATGTTAAAAATGGGCTTGCTTTACTAGATTGACTTTCAACAATTGTTTCAACAATCAATATGTTGAAAACCTACAGGAGTTGGACTCGGTGATCCTTGTGGGTCCCTTCCAACTCAGGATATTCTATATTTCCTTGATTCTGTGATTTTATGGACAAATTTACATTTTTTCTTAATGGATCTAAAGGAAGTTACAGTTGTGACACATTCAGGGAGTGTGACCCTGGCCATGCTATTCTCAAATTGCTTCACACATGCAATTAAATGCATTTAGATAAGTCACATTCAGAATTATTTCAGATAACCTTGCTTAACCTCAAAATACAACTGACACTAAGATCAAACCATGTTCAGCCACTCTATCTCATGGAATAGGTGGGGATTACTCCATGAACATTTGTTCTGTTGCATTTCATCTTCCACATAATCTCCAAACATATCTTGATTTTGTTCAATCAGCAGTTTGTAATTTAAGCCAGACCTATTGTGGCCCGTATTCAAACATCTCAGGGTATAAAACTGGTAAATACACTCTAGAAATGCCAATTGTGGTGTTGGATATACTGAAGACCTCTATGGGAAAAGCTGGGAAACTCATGGACAGTAACTCCATACAGAATCTGTGCAGTGATTGATGCTTTCTAAAACCATCAGAACTATTGCACGTGCCCATATGTTCAGTATGGAAATCCAGGAGCTCCAAATTGCTGCCATAATATCCACAAATCTTAACCATGAAGCAGCTCCAAATGTGTGACCATGCACACACTCTCCAGTTTTATCTAATATTTTCCCCACAGAAAAAATCAGCAGCTTGAAAAATAATTTCCATGACAAAAGTTCCAACTAAATTTTAAAATGATGAACAATCCATGATGAACAATCTTTTTCTTTTTACAGGAAGAATTCAAGGACGCATACAAGAAAACATAAAGTAGTCCTAAAATTAAATTCTGAGGGCTTTTACCATCTCATTCATAAATCAGTGAAGCTTGGAAGCCAAATAGGATTTGTGCCATTTCTTCTCTTGGAAGGCTCTGACACACAGCCATGGACTTCTTGAATTTGGAAACTTCATTTTGATTTCCATCCTGGGTTTATTCAGGTTTGGGTAACTGCCTGTGGTTTTCAGCCCATGATCTACAGGCACTGGGTGGTCCTCAGGGAGCTCCTGGAGGCCTCTTGGCCAGCTCAGACTCAACAGATGTGCAATGACTTTACAGGATCCACAGTTTCACCTGGGGGACATTTCAGTTGTCTACCAATGAGGTAAAGAATGAATTGTTAATTCCTGTGTCAGGAGTTAACAGTGTCACATCTCAAATTGCTGTTTGCACATCCCACTGCTGAGCCATGAGCTGGTGGAGTGCTGTGCAGTCATTTTGGGGCTGTGAAAGGTGTTTTAGTTCCCTGTTCTATGCCCCACTCTTCTCAGAGCCATCCCCAGCCCCCACAGGATAATTCAGAGGTGTCAAACACCTCCACGGTGAGGAGTTTCACCCTGGCTGCGTGTGATCCCCAGTGCTGGCATCACTTCCAGCCAGGAATGGGTTTCCCAGGGGAGCACTCCCACAAACACCACTTGGGCTCAGCACTTCAGTCCTGATGAATGTGGTTTATAGAGCACGAGCTGCACAGGAGGCAGTGAAGCATTTCAGGTCAGATTGATATTTGGCTGCATCTTTTAATAATTATTGCTTGGGTGCACAGCAACTATTAAACACAATACAGACAGATAATTTCTCTCTCTCTCTCTCTCTCTCTCTGCAAAAACAAAAGGCCATAAAGTGCTCATGTCTACCCATTCATTACTTTGACTTTGTTATGGTTTAGGGCAAAAAAGCCCAGTAGTATTTAGAACAAAAGCAAACAGGCTTAAGCCAGTGTTGTCACCACCATGTTAAAGCTCTTCACTCTGCTCTAAATGTTACCAGTGTCCACCCAATACTCTCACAAAATACTTATGTGTTGAAGGACTCTTTTTGAAAAACCAATTAAAGTTTCTGCTCTTAAATAAGAAGCCAAATCCACATCAGAAAACAAACGTTCATTTTTAGGAGAATGTTTTCCAAAACCGGTCTAAACCAATTTTTCTAATGAGAATTTCTGTTGGAAAAAAAAAAGTTGCTTGAGTTTTATGTGTGCTAGCTGGCTGTTTCTCAGAAAAAAATAAAGCTTGTGAAGTAAAATGTAATTCCTCAGAAGAACAAAGAATTTCAGGTGGGTTAAACAGCTCCTTTTGTCTTTCCAGATTGTACTCAACTGCTGATCTCAATTACGGTAAACCAGTTTCAAAATATGGTACATTTCAGTAAGGATCTTAAAGGAGGTTTGGTGGCTATTTCTCCTCATGGAGAAATAATTTTCTGATAACCCCAACGAAAAAAATGAGCTTCAAACTTTAACAGGGATTTGATATGCTTGAAGGCTACTCTCCATTTTACAAAAACCCAGGATTTTCAGAAAGAAAATTCACCACTTCTGAAGATTAAATTCATGAACCTGACTACTTTCAGTGCATTAAGTTAAGCAGGTGATAACACCTCACAGATAAAGTCCTGCATTGATAAAATGCATCTACCTTGGTCCTCTACAGGATTGTACAGGGGCATTTTAACAACGTCAGACCTCTGAATCACAACAGGGATTTGGATGTTCTCTGATTTGCCTCCACACTTAATCCAAACCTTCAGAAATTGTTGCTATCAATCTTATCTATTGAAAAATATTTTAAAAGAATATATGAGGCATGTTTAGAAAGATAAACACTTTCTGAAGGTATTACCAGCCCAAAGCTTGGCCCCTACTTCAGGAAGTTTCTAGAACAGATAAATTTGATATTCCTTTTATGTATGTCTGAGAATTGATGTAATTGTCAGGTTATTTCTTCAGGCTTCTCTTCAGTTACTATGAGAACAGCAGTCTCTTCCTAGGTGGAAGCAGAGATTATTTCAAAAACTTCATTACATTGCACAATTTGGTGTTCTTAGAAAATACAATAACCCGTGATGGGACTCAAAAGAACAACTCATAACTTGGTCTCAGTAAACCTCTTGAACCAATAAAGAAACTCCCAAGGAACCTGTGCTCTGGAACAAGAATCTCTTGTTAACACAGTGTGAAAAACAGGCAAACTGCCACAAACAATTAATTCCCAGCACTTCCGAGTTTCTCTTTCTATAGGGAATTTGTTTTCATGATATGCCCTTCCTAAAGGTAGTCAGGTATGTTGGACTAAGCTAAACGGCTTCAAAATTACAAAAAAAACCCAAAGATTTATGATGAGTTCAATATCTTGCTATTTTACCTGGTGATTCAAATTGCATTTTGCCTTTCTGGCTAATTCTTGGCAGCCTTTTATTGGAAATAAATAAATTTTAAGGTAGGTTTTATCTCTGCTATCTCCAGCTCTCTGGAATTTTGGGGTCTAGCTGAGTTCTGGCTTAGTCACTGCCTAGAGAGAAAACACCTTCAGCAGCCTTACAAGGCAGAATCTGTAAGGATTCACTGATTTCATGATTTCATTGCCTGTGAGGAAACCCAGACTAATCACTCCATTATATGGAGCTGCTGGAGCCAGTCCAGAGTAGAACACGGAGATGCTCCAAGGCCTGGAGCCCCTGTGCTCTGGATCCAGGCTGGGAGAGCTGGGGGTGCTCACCTGGAGAAGAGAAGGCTCCAGGGAGAGCTCAGAGCCCCTTGCAGGGCCTAAAGAGGCTCCAGGAGAGCTGGAGAGGGACTTGAACAGGGATAAGCTGTGGCTGCCCCATCCCTGGAAGTGTCCAAAGCTGGGTTGGACAGGGCTTGGAGCAACCTGGGGTAGTGGAGGTGTCCCTGCCCATGGCAGGGTGTGGCACTGGATGGTCTTGAAGGTCCCTTCCAACCCATTCTGTGATCCTGTGATATCACAGCTTCCATCTGTTCAGCAGGATGAATCTCATCCTTACATTTCTTTTTCTGAAGTGAAAACCGAGATTCCTCATTAATAACAACAATCCTGCAGTTGTGGCATTACCAATGCTCACCCTCAAGAGCTGNCTGGAAGTGTCCAAAGCTGGGTTGGACAGGGCTTGGAGCAACCTGGGGTAGTGGAGGTGTCCCTGCCCATGGCAGGGTGTGGCACTGGATGGTCTTGAAGGTCCCTTCCAACCCATTCTGTGATCCTGTGATATCACAGCTTCCATCTGTTCAGCAGGATGAATCTCATCCTTACATTTCTTTTTCTGAAGTGAAAACCGAGATTCCTCATTAATAACAACAATCCTGCAGTTGTGGCATTACCAATGCTCACCCTCAAGAGCTGGCAAAAGCAATTTATTACCTTGTCATACCTGGTGAATAAACTGCTTCTGGTTTCCAGGAGCAATAAAGGGTTATGAAATGTGTGACCTTGGGCTCCATCCAGCTCCCAAATCCAACATAAAGGGTTATGTTGCTTTATTTTGTGACAGGAATGCACCAGCTGTTCACATTCCTTATCCCAGCCACCCAACAACAAGGACAGTTGCAGATTTAGGTGTGGATGTTGAATCTCCCTGAAAAGGTGCAGGATGAGGGTGAAGTGGATCAATAACTGGATGCATCCAACTACAGTTATTGCTCAAAATTGGCCCTCCCCATCTCTACAGCCTCTCTCAGCTGAGCATTCTTTTGTAGATTTATGTGCTTTCTTAAGCTTTTCAGAACAGACTTCCCCTCCCACAGGCTATAAAACTTAATTAATCAAACACATTTTTCCAGGGCTGGAATTTATAAATCCAAAAATAAAGTAAGAAAAGGACTTACAAACAACTGTGTAGAGTGAGATAGAAAATTTATCAAGGCTAATTCCTTACCTCTGATACAACCAGTGGCAGATCCTTAGGGAAAGTGACATTTATAGTAAAACCTTTTCCCTGGCAAACCCTTCAGGCAGACAGTGGCATAAGGACTTGCCACTGCAGTTAATGGTTCCAAACTTATATGTGCTCCTTGAAAAAGTCCTGTTAGTTTTTGAGCAGAATCATTCCAATTTCCACAGCTTTCTGGGGTAATTTAATTATGTTCCATATGAAATACTGTTTGACTTTGTTTGTTTTGGTTTTTGTCTGTTTGCCTGATAATTGATTTTGATGTCCCCTATTCTCTGTATTTCAAGAAAGGAAGAGTAATGATTCCCTGCTCACTTTTTCAATGTCACTCATTGTTTTCTATGTGTCTGATCATGTCCATCCTAGTTGTTGCTAAGCTAAAGGGATTTTTCCTTATTGCAGAAGTTGTCACACACCTCTGGCCATCTCTGCCATCTTTGTGAAGTTTTTTCCCCTCCTTTTGAGGTGAATCATCCATTCTGAGATAACAGAACTCTCAGGAGAGACAAGAGATGTGAATTCAAACAGGGTTGTGGTGCTGGTTTGGATCTTCATTCCCATCCTAATGACCCCTAGGACCCTCTCTGCCTTCAAGCATTTCCTAACTGCTGCCCCACCCTGCAGGGTCTCCAAGATCCCCACTCTGGTGGCAATAATTGATGTTGAGCCTTTCACTGGAAATGGATATTTATGGTGGATTCTTTCCACTTGGGTCCCTTGGTGTTTAGCAAAGTTTAATTCCATCTGCCTTTCCCTTTTCCAGTCACCTATATCATAATTCCAATGAAAAAACCATCCAAAGGAGTCACATTTGGTTCTTACACTGCTCCTCCCAGTGTCCACTGAGGTCAGCAGAGAGGAATAGATGGGGTTCAGCTGGACTCAGATTTATTAAGTTGCCATAGATTTTACAATGTTTCCAAAGCAAAAAAACCCACTTCAGAAACAGAAATGTTTTCCAACTGTGTTCAGCAGCTGAGCTGCACATTCTGGAGATTAGAAAGAGACTGCTTTACCCACAGAAAGTCTTGATGGCAACACCACAAGAAAAGAAAGTGGTACCATAGCAGACTTATTCAGACACATTTTAATTCAAATTGGATGGGATGGTGGGGAAGGAAATGCTGAAAGCCACAGAAATAGAATTTTTCCTCTCTTGCTTCAGTGTAATTTAAAACATCAAACCATTTTTAATGAGTTTTAGTAAACCAAGTCTTGCCTGTGACCTTCTATGCCAAAATTTAGCCTGGAGAAAATTTTCAAGGCTGATTTATAAATCCTATAAAACAGGGAGGTTGATGGTGGAAACAGTGACCAGTTCTTTTTCAGCCTTATTTTTAACTTTTAACCTAAAAAGAAGCTCTGTAAGGTGTATTTAACTTGTGTCCCAGTGCCGAAATTCTGCCTGAGACTTTGTCCTTGTAAAACTGTGAGTTTGATCTGTTCCACTTCGTTGGAATCGAGGAGAAAACCATGTTAGGAAAATAAAACATACAGAAGGAAACACCATCCTCCAGCAAGCCCTAACAGAGAGACCTCCTTCACAGCAATAAACAGCATAAAGGCCTAAAAGCTGCCTGAGTGGAAGGAGAGATTCCAGGGTTGTGCTGGAAAAGTGGTTTCTGCAGCCATTTCTCATTCTGGTGTGAGGCTGAATCAGGTGTTCAAGATACAGACTTTCTTCCTGTCAATATGGCCAGGGCCTGCCTGGGAGTACAGGGTAGGATCTCTGGGAGGTAACTGTCCTGTGGATCATTAGTAATGGCCAAGTTCATCAATCATTGTTTTCCTTCAGAGTTAGTAACAATAATAAGGTTTTGCCATAATGAGGTCTCCTGTGCAGCGCTGCCTCATTGATTTCCTTGCCCACAGATCACAGGCTTTGGACCCTTTGCACCAAAATGAAATTTGAGATAAACCAAGGTCCTGTATCTCATAGCCCAGGGCAGTGATCATTGTCCCAAGGCTGTCAGAGCCCAGGGAGTGTTTGGACACTCTCAGACACAGGGGGGGGATTTTTGGGACTTGGACTGGATGATCCTTGTAGGTTCCTTCCAACCCTTTTCTCTCCTCAGCCTTTATTTCTTGTAATTGTTTCTCCATCCAAACATAAAGACATGTATAGAAATTACATAAACTCAGGAAAGGGCAAATTTATAACAAACCAGGCAATAATTCAGAGAATCACAGAATCATTAAGGTTGGAAAAGACCTCCAAGAGCATCGACTCCAACCTTTGACCAAACACCACCCTATCAACTAAACCACAGCACTGATTGCCACATCCAGTTGTGTAGATAAAATCATTTTGTTTGGGATTCACTTTCCTTCTAAATTTCAACTTTAGACAGTGCCAGTGTCCATGTGTGAGTTGGTCATTTAAATGGCTCTAACAGGAATTTAAAATACAGTGTGGATCTGAGATGTCTGAGTGTGGCTGGCTCTAAAGGGATGCTCAAGAACAAAGCCAGAGGGGAACTCCCCACCCTGGGAACACCCCAGTTCAGAGGAACTGGCTCTGTCCTCATTTCTTTTCCCCACAAGAACAGGACTGTGACTCCATCCTGCACTGACCTCAATTCAGGCAGATTTCTAGACCAGCAACTGAAGTCTTTATCAATTAGCTAATAACCATTTGCATTGATCAACTGCTTTTGTAAGAATTTCACGGGCCTCGAGCCAATGCTGTGAGCACAAACCTCCTGGCAAAGCACAGATTTTAGCCCCTCAAATCCAGTTTAGAGCCACCACCATTGTGATTAACACTGAGAAAAACAGTGAGAAAAGTTCAGCAAGGCTGATGACAAACAGCACTCCAGGGAGCAATAAAAAAAAGGGGTTTTATTCTGCACTGAGCAGGCTTGGCAGATGGAGGTGGTGGTGGTGGCTGGGTTATTTTATGATTCTATTGTTTTCCTGGGCATTTTATATTTTTTTTAACTTCATTTCCAAAATAAGTGAACGGGAGGCTGGAGATGTGGTGAATATTCATTCCTAGCTTCGTTACTTACTGCACTGAATTAAGTGGTTTCTTAACCTCCCTGTACCTCAAATATCCCTCTTGTGAAACAGGATTTGCCCTTTTACATCTATAAAGAACCTTGGTATTTAGGGAAGAGTTATCAGCATGTTCAACACAAAACCAGCAGCTCAAAATACACAGTCCTGGTGCTGGTGGTCACTGTGCAAACTGTGGGGACCATCCCTGCTCAGAGATCAGAGACTGTGAAAAAATCTAGGCTGGTTTTCTCTGGTTTTCCTGCCCACCCAAGGAAAAAATATATATAAAAAAAAAGAGGAAGGAAGCGGGGGGGGGGGGGGGGAAGGACTTCAAAAGGCAAAACCCATTGCCCAAGAGCATGAGATCTTAAAGTCTGCTGTTCAATATGTCTATGGCTGCCAAGGTAGGGAGAGATCAAAACTGCAGCTCCACCACCTCTCCTTTACAATAACACTAATCACATTAGTCATTTCACAAGAATAACTCACTTTGATTTTGCCTTTTCATTCTTATCTTTAATGGGTAAAGGTTTCAATAAAAAATTTTAAGTGTGAGCGGGAAGAGCTGTTTGTAAAAGGATGAGGCTGCAAGGTGGAGGCTCTGGAAAGGGTCACCACCTACAGGGAAGGTTTAAAATTTGACCCAAGGGGTCATTAATCTGTTTAAGGAGGTATATCAGCTTCTACCTGTGTAGAACCAGTGTCCTGGCTTGAAGGGAGTTGGATTCATTTCAAAGCCTTACTCTTCTTTTAGAGGGAAAAACAAAAAGAGAAATAAAAGTAAAGCATAAGCAGGAAAATATTTCATTTTTCACTTCTATGAGTTTTGTCATTGCAGAGGAAGAAGTTTGGTCTGATATTGCCTGAACCCCTCTGCAAAGCATTATGTCAAGGAAGAAAAGGGACAACAAACCAAGAAGTCAAAGAACCTCAAGGTGCTCTCCCATCCTTAAGACCTTAATTCAATTTTCTGTGCCTGATGCTGTGCCAGGTTACAGGCTGAGACCTCTGACTTGAGGTGCCCCTGAAGTCCTCCAGGAGAACTCAGAAGAGTTCAGATGTCTCCAAAGTAGGACCATTTACTGCCTGAGCCTCACCTTTAGTCCTTGCCACCTCATTTGCAGTGCCTTGCATAATTGGGTGTTACTTTCTTGCCCGTTGTACAGAATCAGCCCCCTGATTTTTGGTGGACTGGCTGGGAAGAAACAGATCAAGACAAATGGAAATGTGCAGAAGTGTGTGTGGCAGTTCAGGCAAACTTTTCTTCTTCACATCAAAAATGTCATCATAGAATGGTTTGGGTTGGGAGGGACCTTAAAGAGCATCTCGTTCACCCCTGCCATGGGACACCCTCCCCTATCCCAGGTTTTCCTGGATTTTACAAATATTACCACACAAATTACTTCAGCAGGCAGCACCTCAGTTTCCAAACCCCTGGACTAACTTGATTTCCTGACTAGGGGTGGGGGAAAGAAGGATATGAAAATTACTCTGGAAAAAGCAGCAATTGAATTCCCAAGCTCCACAAATCCTTTCAGCTTCTGGTACACACAGTACATCAACCCAGTTTGTTGTCCCCTGAAGGAAGCTATTTTGTCATGACAATATTAATCAGTTTTTCCCATTGTTTTCTTATTCTTTTTGTGTCCAAAATGCTTCTTTCACTACCTCCTTCATTTCAAAGGCGTTAAACAACATTCAGGCCTAAAAAGTCAAATTATGCCATCAGTTTTTTACTGTAGCCTCATACAAATGAATACCTCAGCAAAATTGTGCTTGATTTATGAGGACTCACTCACTCTAAAACCTTTTAGCTTGGGTAGAGGTCTAACAAGTCTGCATAGAAAAGACAATGGTCTTTCTTTTTCTTTTTTTTTTTTTTTCTGGTTTTGTTTTGGGGTTTTCTTTGTTGTTTCAATTATTTCTACATCTGCAATTGCAGTCCAGGCCCAGAAACATAATGTTCATGAAAAGTTAGAATAAGCAGCTTGTTGTGTGGAAGGAGTGGGATTTTGCAGAGATGTGAAGATCCTTGTTATAAATATAAAGGTTTAGGGAGGTGTTTGGATCCCTGGGACAAAGGATTTAGCAAGCCCTTGTCACTACCACAAGTCAAGAGGTGATTTCAGCAGGGACCATTAGGCTGGAAAAACCTGACCAGCAGAGATTTCAGTCATGCCATGGCAGGAGGGGAGGAGAGGGGGCTCCCAGCTGGATTTCAGCTGCACTAATCAAGGAAATTAGAAATGCTCTGGGTAAAATCAAAATCAGACCTGGCAGTGCAGGAGAAGAGCACTTGGCTCAGGGTGCTGTGCTCTTCCTGAGTGGGGAGGGAAAGCTCTGTGCTCTCCTCAAACATCTCCTCAGGATATTGAGTCACAGCTGGGGTTAAATGAGTCTCCTCTCCTGCATAAATACAAATTTGGCCTTTGCTCTAATGTGGGCAATGCTTTCAAGTCCCTCTAATTAGTACTTCTCCTGTGCAAAGGAGGAAACTGAGGCACAAAGCACTTAAGTGACACAGTCTGATTCTTGTCATGAGACATCATTTGGGAGCTGCTCCAGTTCCACCCCTGCTTCTATCAGAAAAAAATAAAGGCTATATTGAATGTTATTTAAAATTTAAAATTTGAAATTTCTAGTGGAAGGTGTTCCTGCCCATGGCAGGGGAGTTGAGACTAGGTGGTATTTAGGGTCCAACCCAAAATACTCTGTGATTGTGATTGTATTTGAAAAAAAAAAGGCCTAAAATTTCTTTCTTTGCTTATTTAAAAAAATTATTTTTAAAAAGTGCAAATATTCATACATTCAAGTGTCTGGAAATTACTGGTAGGCAATAACAGGAAGAGTTTAAATGGGTCTACACTCCATTCTAAGGAACTCAGCATGGAAATAGCTCCAAAATGACACAAACAAAGTGCAGGCAGTACAAATTCTTAAACATATTGGAGCATCAATGTGCTCTTCAGTGTGGTCACAAGTGTCCAAAAGTGTAAGAATAATAACAGCTCTCTCTGCCTGCAGAAATGTGTGACTCAGGCATCAGGCAGAGGTTTGCTGCTATGATATGATAGAGCTGTCACCTTTTAATATGTGATGCCAACAAGAAAAAAAAGATTCATAGCTTCCTTCTCAGTCAATTTTAATCAGACTGGGGGAGGAGAACATTGTGGAGGGTGAGCCACCATATGATGGGGATAGCTGAACATAAACAGACAAATTACCATTGCTATTTCTGTGTCTAAGTCTATCTGCTGCCCTCTCCCCATTCTAGGGTTAATTAGAGACCACTGAAGGAAAAAAGAAAAAGGAGCAAACAGCATCTCTATGGCAAGTTCTGGACCAGCTCTCTTAACTGGGAATCTTGGACTTTTACCCAAAACATGCATTATTTTTAGCTGAGAGGTCCCTGCTCCTGCAAATGCAGGCAGGTTTGTTTAGCCTCCCACATCCAAGTGAGTTAATGGATTTCAGGGGGCTGCCTTCACTGTGAGCAGTGAACATCTGCTTAATGCCTGGAGGAGCAGCACCCTGATTCTCCAAACAAACCTCATGACGCATAAAGTAGTAACTGGCAGACAATAACTGTGTAAAATTAATCCACTCCATGTGTGTTTACAAGGCCAAGAAAGAGAACTAATGGAGAGAGAAATGTCGTTTTCAGGAATCTGTGAGAGGTATTTTCACAAGGGGTTCATAAACCATCTCATGAGAAGGGTAAGATGATTTGTCAGTGGATTTGTATCGTGCTCATCCCTGGGATTATCCCAGGGTTTGATGTTTGTGGATTCCCCATCCCTGGAAGTGTCCAAGGCCAGGTTGGACAGAGCTCTGAGCAACCTGGTCTAGTGGAAGCTGTTCCTGCCCACAGGTGGGGTTGGAAGTGGATTGTTTTTCAGATCCCATCCAACCCAAACCATTCTATGCATTCCTGTCTCTATCATTCTGTGTAGGAATTAAGAAGGGAAAGGACATGGGAAAATTGTCCCTCAATTAAGGAGCTGGGCTGTGATTTGGTGGCTTGTTCCATTCCTGTCTCTGCAGTGTCAGAAACTCCTTGTAACCTCAGGAGTTGTTTTAGCACAGCCTCCAGAGCAGCACCCATTGCTGGAGCTTTGAATTCCTCCCAGCAGCACCAGAGCCCACTAACCCAATGGAAAACACTGCTTTTTTCTGAGGACCTGGGATGCAAAGACTTTTAATGCCACCTTCCACTTAATTCCAAACACAGTTTATTAAAATAAGCCACATTAAAATAAGCAAATAACCCAGGCTCTCCTAATTTCATGGCAAAACCAAAAAAAAAGTGCAAGGGGTACTTTATCCCTTTTTTCATTGGTTGGTTTATTGAATTATTTTGTTTGGTTTCATTTTTGGGAAGGGTAGAAGATGAGGACAAGGGGGACAACAAGGCTTGAGGACTCCAATTGAAAACAGGCAGAGCTTTTTGGAAATGTGATACTTCTTAGTGGAGGCAGAGAGAAGCAGAATGGAACAGCTTAATTGTAACATGTGCCTCTGGAAAATAACATGCAATAACTGCAACCCAGAGCCCAGCCACAACAAAGTCACGGTCAAGTTGCATGAACAGCCTAAACTGTGGCATTTCCTGAGTTTTACATATTTGGCTTTATGGCCTAAGCATTTTGTTCCTCTAGTTATTTTCTACTCCATATATGAAACACATTCAACCTGCCCATTATTCATTAGTAGCTGGTGTTTAAAAGGAAATGGAGTAAAACCATGGGTTTCTGTGGCAAAAAAATCACTGGGGGACTTGTCGTAATATTTCTTTGGCCTTTTGTTTTGAGGAGCTGCAGAGTGAAATATTGCCCTCAGGATAGAAGAAAAAAAAAAGGTTGTCTCAGTGTTACATGAAGAAATTTCAGCCCTTAGCTCCAGGCAATCACAGCCTCAGCAAAGCCCTATCCCATGGTGATATTTTTCCATGTTTTCCCTCCACAGTCAGAGTTTATAGCCTGGGAAAGAGTGCAGACAGTGTGGTGTGTTATGTGCACACAGTGGTTTGTTCTGGGTGTCTGTGAGGAGCTTGAGGTTTGTTCCCAGCAATTCAGGCCACTTTATTTTATGCTCTCTGAACATGTACATGCAAAAGGTTTTTTCATAACAATTCTAGGCAGAGTAGTGTAAGGAGTTTTTCATACCAAGTTATAGTGGGGAAAACAGAAAAAAATTTAAAACCAACAAGCAAACCTCTTGTAAAAACAACAGCAGATATTCAGATACCTTTCCTTTTTATCACATTCTTAGTTCTGCAAATAAGAAAAGATATCCATCCAAAAAACCTCAGTGGAGTTACATTAATTTTAACTGAGAGTCTCTATAGAGGAAGCTTTGCCTTTGGAGAACTGTTTTTCTCTCTGCCAATGCTGTGGATACCCTGGAGATCAGATATCATTTTTAGAAAGATGGTGTAAAATAATATGTGGGATCAATTTGTCTGAGGCAAATTCAGGTTGGAAGGACTGTCAGGAGGCTCTGCTCAAAACAAGATCAACGCTGAGGTCAGACCAAGTCATGCAAGGCTTTGTTCAGCCTCAAGAAAGGCTGGAGATTGTGCAGCCCATCTGGAAACTTGTTCTCCTGGCCAGGAATTGGAGCTCTCCCTTTCCTTGTCTCTCAAGTCTGATTCTTTTTATTGTGGAAGAAGTTCCTTTTGAAGAAGACCTCAGAGATAAGAAATGTGTCATCCAACCTCGTACTCAAAGCTGTATTTCCAGGGGGATAGAGCTCTGCATGGCACATGTCATCAGCTATGAGTCTTGATATCACAAAGGGAAAAGCATTTCCTTCCTTGTCACTGATATGGAAACGAGCTCTTTGTTGTTGCAGACAACTCATCTCCTGGAAGCTGCTGGTTTAGATGTTAGATTAGCTCATTTAAATATAAGTGAAATTTTTAATAAGTTGTTCCAGAGAAAGTTCAGTGGAAGACCAAGGAAGGAACTGGAGCTGCAAGGTAAGTAAGAGGATGAGAGGCAGTAAGAGGATGGTCTGGGCTGAAGAAGAAAAGAGCTTTTCTGAGGACAAGTACAAGTACTGGGTGCTGACAGTGATCTTGATAGTGCTCTCACTAATAAACTTGGCAAAACTGAGAGTATACTAATTAAACTGATGACAAGAGGCATCACTGACACTGAGGCACTCGGTCCACTGAAATAATTGAATGGGAACTGGAATAACAGAAATGGGATAAGATTTAACACTTTGAAGTGATAAGGTCACACATTTGGAGATTAGGAACTATTAATCTAGTGAAGCTTCAAGTTTTCCAGTGCAAACAGCTGAGAGGAAAACATGACAGGGTGTGTTGGTCAGTCAGGGATGGCTGTGAGGCATGGCCATCAGGAAGATAAATGTGATTCTGGAGGCATCAGGCTGAGTGCTTCAAGGAGCCATCAGGAGACATTAATTGTGCCTTCCAAAGCAGCTGTTTCCTCATCTGGAGCTGTGCACACCCTTCTAGACAGCCCTGTTCAACAAAGATATTAAACAGAGAATATTACATCCTTGCTGGGTAGAAGAAGGAAATTAAAATGGGGAATGAGTGAGGAAAGAGAGATTCTGCTTTGGCTGGTGATATAAGAAGGATATAAATGGGTCAAACAGGGAACAGAAAGCAATTTCTCCTAATGTGGTGTCATCTAATGAGCCATTTCATAAGGCAAGGGCAAATGGTCTCAAGCTGTTCAGGTTCAGGTTGGATATTGGGAAAATTCTTCACCAAAAGAGTGGTCAAGCATTGGCACCACTGCCCTGGGCAGTGCTGGACTCACCATCCCTGGCGGTGTTTAAAAAGCAAGTAGATGTGGCACTTCAAAATATGGCTCAGAGGGAGGGGTGGTACTTGGTCAAAGGTTGGACTTGATGATCTGGAGGGTCTTTTCCAACCTTAAGGATTCTGTGATTTGCCAAAATCATATTGGTTGGCTGTGGGAGACACATCCCACAATGCTGAATAACTTCAGATTATCACAGCAACATAAACCTGCTGAGACTTGGGTCTTATTTCAGATTATCACAGCAACATAAACCTGCTGAGACTTGGGTCTTACTTCCCAGTCAAACCAATTTATACTTTTTTCCTAATCAGATGAGATGGTCTGTGAAATCTTGGAAATTAGCTTCTTTTCTGTTTTTCCATAGAGTTTTGTGTCTTTTCTGGTTAAATGAATAACTGAGAATACAAAAAGCCAGAAAATCAGGCAAAAACCTTACTAAATGCTGGAAGTGTCACCAGGCTCAAGATGAGGGTTGGACTGGTAGAATAAGGGATAAAAGTGTCATAATCCTCCTGCCTGGAATTGCATCTTTTTTAATCAAATTTTGCACAAAGACTCCAGGTAGATAATGAGGAAGCTGAAGATGAATTCAAGGACTGATAGTAAATAAGTAACCTGATAAATGAAAGAATTTGCAGTCTTTTGGGGGTTTATTAGGCTTTGTTTAAACAGGGCCAAGAGCAGTAAAAAAAAAAAATCTATCAAAATTAAAAATACCCCTACCAGTTCCATGGATGTAGATGAAAATAATACTTCTAATTTGCTTGGAGGGAAGATAAATTTCTACAGAATGTTGCAGCAGTTATCAGTATCAGGTCAAGAATGCCTTCCCAAAAGGAGCAGTCTGTGCTGATGCCTTTCCTTGACCATTTTCTACCCCAACAGATTCCACAGTCTAATTTTCTCATTTTTAAAAACAACTCATTCCAATGGAAGAGATAATTTAATTTATCAATAAGCCATTTTTTAAAATCTACATCATATTTTGTGTAACTTTTAAGACATATACCAGAACATATTAGCAGATATCCATCAGACTCCTCAAGTGTAAGTTTCTTAAGGAAAAAATCTAAAAGGGAGCCTAAGAAAAAGAGCCAAGGCTGAAGAACTGGAATTCCCTCTTGACTGTGGTCTTACACAGCCATAAATCCACTGAATTCCTGACTCTGAGCCGAAATGAAAGCTGTCTCAGCAAGCAGGAATTGAATGGTGCTGTGATGTTGATATGAAACCTGGAGCAAAGGGAAGAGAATAGAAAAATAATAATTAAGTCATACTGAAGGTCATATTTAAGATGGAAAATCACCAGAAGTCGTTGCTGTGTTGCAAAGCCCATCCCACACATATCCTCATTTTTCTTACCGTTAAATTTTAAATGTGTTGCACAAAGAGCTTGTGACATTGCAAAGTGTCTGGAGACCAAAACAATATTTCTCCCTGTCTCTTGAGGAGCCAAGGCTGTGTGGAGTCAACAGAGCAGCGTGCAAGAAAATGCACACACTTCAGAAAAAGGACAGGCAACAAAATCCCCGACCTCGCTGCTTTTGCACGTCAAGAAGAATTTCCCTGCAATCACAACTAAGTGGAACTGAATGCTCTCCACAGCCATCCAGGCACAGAGAAGAACAGCAGGGAGGAAATAAAAAGAGAGGAGCAGGCAGAAAAGCAGAGAAATTATGGATAACAGCACCCAGAGCAGCAATCATAATGAGAGGGATTGCATTGCACCTTGAAAGGTCACGGGTTTTTGTGCTCCTGGGTGTGTGGATTTGCACAAACAGGCAGATGGCAGGAGACAGCCCCTCCACAACCCCTTCTCCACCCTTCCCATGCCCTTCCCAANGGAGGGGTGGTACTTGGTCAAAGGTTGGACTTGATGATCTGGAGGGTCTTTTCCAACCTTAAGGATTCTGTGATTTGCCAAAATCATATTGGTTGGCTGTGGGAGACACATCCCACAATGCTGAATAACTTCAGATTATCACAGCAACATAAACCTGCTGAGACTTGGGTCTTATTTCAGATTATCACAGCAACATAAACCTGCTGAGACTTGGGTCTTACTTCCCAGTCAAACCAATTTATACTTTTTTCCTAATCAGATGAGATGGTCTGTGAAATCTTGGAAATTAGCTTCTTTTCTGTTTTTCCATAGAGTTTTGTGTCTTTTCTGGTTAAATGAATAACTGAGAATACAAAAAGCCAGAAAATCAGGCAAAAACCTTACTAAATGCTGGAAGTGTCACCAGGCTCAAGATGAGGGTTGGACTGGTAGAATAAGGGATAAAAGTGTCATAATCCTCCTGCCTGGAATTGCATCTTTTTTAATCAAATTTTGCACAAAGACTCCAGGTAGATAATGAGGAAGCTGAAGATGAATTCAAGGACTGATAGTAAATAAGTAACCTGATAAATGAAAGAATTTGCAGTCTTTTGGGGGTTTATTAGGCTTTGTTTAAACAGGGCCAAGAGCAGTAAAAAAAAAAAATCTATCAAAATTAAAAATACCCCTACCAGTTCCATGGATGTAGATGAAAATAATACTTCTAATTTGCTTGGAGGGAAGATAAATTTCTACAGAATGTTGCAGCAGTTATCAGTATCAGGTCAAGAATGCCTTCCCAAAAGGAGCAGTCTGTGCTGATGCCTTTCCTTGACCATTTTCTACCCCAACAGATTCCACAGTCTAATTTTCTCATTTTTAAAAACAACTCATTCCAATGGAAGAGATAATTTAATTTATCAATAAGCCATTTTTTAAAATCTACATCATATTTTGTGTAACTTTTAAGACATATACCAGAACATATTAGCAGATATCCATCAGACTCCTCAAGTGTAAGTTTCTTAAGGAAAAAATCTAAAAGGGAGCCTAAGAAAAAGAGCCAAGGCTGAAGAACTGGAATTCCCTCTTGACTGTGGTCTTACACAGCCATAAATCCACTGAATTCCTGACTCTGAGCCGAAATGAAAGCTGTCTCAGCAAGCAGGAATTGAATGGTGCTGTGATGTTGATATGAAACCTGGAGCAAAGGGAAGAGAATAGAAAAATAATAATTAAGTCATACTGAAGGTCATATTTAAGATGGAAAATCACCAGAAGTCGTTGCTGTGTTGCAAAGCCCATCCCACACATATCCTCATTTTTCTTACCGTTAAATTTTAAATGTGTTGCACAAAGAGCTTGTGACATTGCAAAGTGTCTGGAGACCAAAACAATATTTCTCCCTGTCTCTTGAGGAGCCAAGGCTGTGTGGAGTCAACAGAGCAGCGTGCAAGAAAATGCACACACTTCAGAAAAAGGACAGGCAACAAAATCCCCGACCTCGCTGCTTTTGCACGTCAAGAAGAATTTCCCTGCAATCACAACTAAGTGGAACTGAATGCTCTCCACAGCCATCCAGGCACAGAGAAGAACAGCAGGGAGGAAATAAAAAGAGAGGAGCAGGCAGAAAAGCAGAGAAATTATGGATAACAGCACCCAGAGCAGCAATCATAATGAGAGGGATTGCATTGCACCTTGAAAGGTCACGGGTTTTTGTGCTCCTGGGTGTGTGGATTTGCACAAACAGGCAGATGGCAGGAGACAGCCCCTCCACAACCCCTTCTCCACCCTTCCCATGCCCTTCCCAAGGGTGCTGTGCCTCCACATACTGCCCTGCCTCCCACAGGTGGGGGCTTAAACAGAACCTGAGTCCCAAATCCGGATGTTTCTCTACTTAAAAACGGGCACTGAGTGAGGATTTATTGAGGAACACTTTGCAGCCAACTGATGTGAATTGTTGATGGAAACATTAGGGAGAAATGCAGCATTAATTGAGTTATGCTGAGGTCTGGGATAGATCACAGCATGAAAGAAACACAGACCTGGCAGAGATCTGACTTAGCCCAATGTGTAAAACAGGTTTTACACCGCATTTTCCTCAGTGGATGCTTCTCTGTCACTGAAATTCACAGCAAAAGCACAAATAACCACAGCTTTAGACTCACAGGAGCAAAGAACTGATGTGGAGAAGATCATTGGCTACTGATTTCCTCTTAATTTTGAGGTTAATTATTTTTTGTAAGCCACAGCATTTAATCAAATGTTAATGGGAATAAAAAAATCCTGAATTCAGTGGCACATCAGAGCCCTCTGTCACAGCTGTGATCAGCAGTAAAAGTTACCAATGTCTGCCAAAATCTAAAGCTCCAAGTCACTTCACAGATATTTAGGGCAGGTGTTTAGTGAAAGCCAAGTACCTGTGCCCCTTCTATAGCCAGTTCCAGAGGTACATTCATTTTACCCTTAAAAGCACACAGATTCCTAAGATAATGTGGCAGGCTTTGTAAAGGCAGAGACAGGCAATGATTTCCATCGAGGACAACCACTTACCCATGGGCCAGGTGGTCACCTGCAAGCAGGTTGTGGCACAGATCCAGAGCATCAATTGATTTCATGCCTCTGGATTTACAAAAAAAAAATGTTTTAAACTGAGAGAACATGGGAAATATTAATTTGTGGAAATTACAGCAATCTATGCTCCTTTACTATCCTGGAATTAGGAGAATTCTGCTGATAATGAGTCATCCTTTCCATTTGCATTTGGCCTCCCATGAAAGTTTCTCTGAACCTTCAGAGGAGCTCAGGACACCCCTAAAAAATGAACGTGCAGAGAATGTGAACCAAGGCAAGAGGGATTTCAATGTCAGCATCTGGGAGAGGGATAAAACACAAGGGTTCAGATTTTCTCTGTCTGAAGCTTCTCAGGAGCTTTCTGGAAACCCCAGGCCAAGGGAATCATCACTATGAGAACAGTGCAGGGGAAATTGTGATGATGCCAACACCCTCCAGGACCCGAGTTCCTCTCAGTGCTCCCCCCCAGAAGTTGCATAAGCACATTAGTGCATTAGTGCTCCTGCAGGAGCACAGCCATGCATGGCCTGGGAGCTTTCTGGCTTCCTGACAGCAGCTGGCTCAGGTCCAGCCAGCCCAGAGCTTGGGCAGGGAGGCTGGGGCTGGCTGCACCACACCCCAGGCAGGGCCTTGGCTCTATTTAACCTGCACTGAAGCATCTGTGCCCTGTAAAGAGGGGTGATGGACACTCCTGTGGTTGGCCAGGTTGTCAGAACAAATGTAATTTATCTACTGCAGGGAGTGAGGAGCAGCTCAGGGAGCTGGGGAAGGGGCTCAGCCTGGAGAAAAGGTGGCTCAGGGAGCACCTCGCTGCTCTCCATAACAGGAGATCATAGCAGGGTGTCTCTTCTCCCAAATAAAAAGCAGCAGAACAACAGGACATGGCCTCAAGTTGTGCCAGGGGAGGTTTAGATTGGATATGAGGGAAAATTTCTTCACAGAAAGGGTTGTCCAGCCTGGCAGAGCTGCCCAGGGCAGTGGTGGAGTTCCTATCCTTAGAGGGATTTAAAAGCCATGTGGATGTGGCACTTGGGGACAGGGGTCAGTGGTGGCCTTGGCAGTGCTGGGTGAAAAATTGGACTCTATGATGTTAAAAGTATTTTCCAATCTAAATGAGTGTATGATTCTGAGGGAGTTGGCCAAGTTCCTGCTGTCCAGCAAACAATAAAATTCCTCTGTGGGCTTCAAGCACGAGCTCTGGAGAGGGAGAGTAGCTCAGAATGCAGATTGTGCAGCCAGGCACAGATTGAGGCAGGTGGTCAGATATGGGAGTAATGTAAAAAATAAAAAAGCAGGTTCTATTTCAGTTAATAATCATCTCAAAGCAAAATGCCAAAAGGAGCTGAGCTCTTCCAGGCTGCACAGCTACTGCAGAAATGTCCAGGAAGTCACAGGCATGAGGGGAATGGGGGAACTGCCTGGGACAGTGACAGGGGGCATCACTAAAATGCTTAGACATTAATTGCAATTAGGGGGCATTTTTAAATGCACCATTAATATTTTTAATACTCCCTTCCATCATCTTTAAAACTGATAATGCCCACTTTGGCCCTCTATAAGGCAGTTTGTAGCTATGACACTGAATGCAAATTACAAAGAAAGGCATTACCCTCCACACACTCAATCTCAAGGGATTCAAGGCACACAGGATGGCAGATCCTTGGTAGCAGAATTAGAAACCAAACAGCAATTTTAGCCTTGTCTCCTCCTCTTGTCCTTACCTTTCTGCCAGTGCAGGTACCAAACCCAGGCTGTCACATCTGCTACAACCTGCACTTAAGCCTCCCTTGTGGTTGATATGCTAATTTTCTGTTTGTGAGCTATTTCTCCAATATTAATTATAATTTATAAGTATCTTTTGTCTCTTACTGATTCTACTGGTCTGTCCTTACAAGGCACACCTTTATTTTTTTTTAAATTCAGGCTATGATATCAAAGTAGTCCCTTCTGGCTTGAAAAAATGTAAGTCCTCAACGTTTCAGGCTGGAAGAAATGCTGTCACTAAATATCAGCCAATGTCTCCTTTCCTCTTCCTGTCTTCTCCAATGATTTTGTCTCATTGGATCCAGTAAAACCTTGGTGTCTCAAGCTGCAGGAACCAGACCCAGCAATGAGGCTGCATTTCTGCTTGGGGGATGGTTGTGTTTTTTATTTCCAACCACGTGTCCTCGCTGTCAAATTCCATGTCATTTTTATTTAATCTGATTCTCTATCAAGCTGATTCCCTGTCTCCCAAGCCTCCTTGTCTTCCAGCTGGACATTTTTTAAAGCAGTGATTTGCAAAACATTAAAGAAGGCATATAAATAAATTACTGTCTGGAGAGTGAGTCATCATTATTTAATAGGACTGGCTCATAAAAAGTGGCTGTTTGTTGGCAAAGCAGGCCCATGCTGCCCTCAAATTTATCCTGCTGCTCTCCAACCTCCTGAGGGTTTGTCCTGCTCTATCACTTCCTGATATTTTGCCTCCTGGTAAACAGGGTTTTGATGTTGCAGGAACTCAGGGGAGGACAGCAAAGGCACTCCAAGACCTGAGACCCAGGAGCTGCCCTGTTGTAATGTGGCTGCAGCATCATGGATTCATAGGATGATTAGGGTTGGAAAAGACCTTTAAGATCATCAAATCTGGTTGTTAAAGGACAAGACACTGCAAATCACAATTACATCTTCATTTCTATGAATCTGGGGCCTAAATTTAGGTTTTTTTTTCCTGAGGAAAATCTGATTGTGCTTTTACAGAGGGAGAAGGAGGGGAGAGATACAATAGGGATTTGTTTGACCAAGTCTGAAATCCCTCCCTCTTCTACCACCCCCACTCACTTGGGTCTCCCAACATTTCTACAGAGACTGAGCTTCTTCATGCCCCAAACTCTGCTAAATAAGCAAACAGGGAGGATCCAATTAAAATAAACCTCAGGCACTCTCTCTTCTTGTCCTGTCCCACCTCTCACTTGCTGTGGCCCAGTTCCCATTTATATTCCATGTATTTAACCCCACACAAGAGCCATGCAGTGACCCCACCTGAGGCTTCACTTCAAGGTCTCCCTTGTCCTCATCACAGTGTTGGGCTGCTGGCTCCCAGTCACTCAGCCCTGCTGGTTTCCATCCTACCACTGGAAAAGCTCCACACAAGCAGAGGACCTGCACGTTGCTGCCTTTAAAAAATGGTTTAGCAAAACCTCCCAAAAACTCTGGTGAGGAAGCCAAAATGCTACCATTCCTCATTTCCACTGCTTCATCCATGACTCTTCTGTAAGGACATGGCTTAGATAAACCCACATATGGTGAGGAGGTTTTTGAGGGTTCTTTTTTGGTTGTGAGGCCCTGCTGACAGGCAGAGCTCCCACTGAGAGCCACCACAATACTGACAAATTCCTTTTCATTCCCATTCCCTTGAAGTTCCCACCCATTCCCCTCCATGTGCAGAACAGAGGTGACCTCGGTGCTTCTATTTTAGGCCCTCAGTAGCACTTGAACAGGTATGAGAGACTTTCTGATGAGAATTCCAGCTAGAAAAAGGATCAGGTCTATGTCTGGTGCCAAAAAGTGCAGTTCCTATGAAGCAAAAACCCAAGAAAAATGGAATGTTTTAATAACTTCCACTGAGGACCTGATGAGTCTCTGTGCCTTTACATAAGACCTAATACACCTGGAGGGCCTCCATACAATAAAAAAAGAGGTATTGAATAATAATTTCCCACTTTTTATATGGAAATTTTATTTTCATTTTTATTCTAAAACTGTTTCCAGAGGTCCCAGAGCAGGAGGGCAGAGCACCTGAGCTAAGGATCAGCCTCTCTCCATCACTGACATGTGCCATGGAGACTGAACACTACATTTCTAAAGAAAGGATCTAACAGTAAAAGTGCCTTTCTTTGTAAAAAATGTGACTAAGAAGCAATAGAAAACAACCTGGGAATCCCAAGTTATGGTGCTTTGAGTAACCAAAGGAAATTGGGAAAAGTTCCAACATAAGGAAGACTGAATTCAGTGAGGCTTGGACAGAAATTCTGTAGTTATCAATGAGAGCCAGCTGACAGCAGTGGCTGTACTGGAGCTGAGTCCCCAGGTAAGGCAATCCTGTTTCTTAAGAATGGCCATTTTTCCTATTTGGGGAATGCAGAGCAGAGGGATAGATAATTATTATGCCTTTATGCACATGAAGGCTACAAATCAATGACCAAGGTTCTCTCTCCCTTCACCTTCCATCTCCTTCCTTTCTTTGGCCAAGAGCCAGGATAGAAAATATTTTTTATCCTCAGCAAAACCCTGGTAAAATAAGCATAAAAAAATTAAATAATTAGCTGCCTTAAAAAAAAAAAACTAATTTGGGCTTAATTCTTTCCTATTTACAAAGATAATCATCCTAATAGGGATTTTGTATTTGGTTATGGTTTATCTAGAAATGGCAATTATTAGCATGCCTTGACAATGGAACAAGCCAAGCTACAAATGAGGTGTAATTATAACATAAGATATATATAATTAAACATTATACATTGACAAGCCCTTGACAGCCTGCAGTGAGTTAATCTCATGGTATTGCTCACAAGGGTTGGGAGTGTTCTGTGCCCCTTCTGAGCTAAACACACATTTGGATAATTCATTTTCCTTTCCCCAGCTCTTCCTGCAACCACATCTCACATTCCTCATTTCCTGGCAGTGTTTAAAGTGGAATTTTAAAAGACCTATTTGCACAATAGCCCAGAGTAATGACCATTACTGCAAAATGTGAGTGAATATATTTGATATACTGGGAAGTGCCAGTATCCTTATCCTGATGCACTGAGCTGCTGTGAAGGCTGATGATGTTTTGCTGGAAAAGCTGAGGAATATATGCAAAAAACCCACCTGGTGTTGATATCCACGTAACAACCTTCATAAGCAGGTGATAAATTGCATTTTCATGTTCTCCTCACGTGCACTTTAGTGTTTTTCCCTCCCAGTTCCTTCTGACTTCTGAAATCTCTGTCTGGCTTCCAGCAGCCACTGTATTATTTTACACAAAATCATGTAAAGTTTTGGAGGGTTTTTCTCCATCTGGCCTAAAGGAGGAATTTTTCTTGCCTGAGATCTTGTTTTATTTGGATGCAGCATGAGCAGCAGTGCTTCCATGGAAGCTGAAAATCAAGTGTCTAATAATACACAGAGTTTATAAGCAAGTGGAGGAATTTTGTCATTGGGAAACAAAGATCTCCAGCTCCATTACAGGTCCAACATTTGCCTCTGATCCCAAACTATGACATATAACCTGTGTTGTAATCCAGTTACAGAAAACACTGGTTCAGCTTAATCTAAATTAAAGGGTTTTCAGACATTACCTTAGAGTTCTCCTCTCTCCACATCCTTTCCAGCTGGACTAAGGGTGAGCAAAGCACATAACTGCACATATGGAATGAAAAATGTGAGACACCAAAGGCTCTGAGCCACATTAAATCTGTTTTAATCACGAGCAATGCAGCACTGCAAGTGTGGACAGCCCTGCCTCCCTGTGCCACAGAGGTATCCAAAAGTTAGAACATTCTGGGAAGAGGAAAATGTTGTTTTTTCTTTTTTTTTCTTTTATTTTTTTCTCATGAATAATTAATAGAAGGCTCTTATTGCTTCACTTGAATGAACGCTCACGCTGGCAGGAGAACATCTGTGGTCAGAAGCTCAGCTGGTGCAAAGAGATGTGTAATGGACAAGGGATGGCTTCTGCCAGCTGATGATCTGAAAGAAGATATCTCAGCACTGAAAGGCTTCCATTTCTGATCAGACAGAGAAGAGGAACTCTGAGTGATGTGAGCAGCAGCTCCAGAATTCAGCATTTTAAAATTAGAAGGGAGGGGAAAAGTGTTATCTGTGCTTTACAAGTAGACTTGAAATTTTGTGACTACTCCAAGATCACTTTTCTTGTGCTTTGGAGCCTTTTACATCAACATTGAGATCACCTCCACGACCTCTGAACACTGCACACAGAACAATAAATCATCATTGATTATCACATTTCTCCTTCTCCTGTCTCTGCAGCAAGACCAACACGTGCAGTGAAGTGCTTCCCTTTCAAAGAGTCATGGGGTTGGTTTTGTTTCTATTTTTAAGAATATTATTAATTATGGGACATGAAGTCTGGCTGTCTTTTAGTAGATTTATATATATTTTACAGAGGGGTGAAAAATTGAAAGATAAGGCAAATATCTGGCCCTTTACAGGAGGGAGGTAAAATTTATGAGGATCTTGACCTGGCCTCAGTAAATTTCCTGCACATTTGACCTTTTGCTATATGGAAGAAAGTCACAGCGTGGCAAAGAAATGAACTTTTTGACCATGATATTTACTCTGGAGATTTACAAGGACTTTTAGATAGTCTGAGCTTACATCCCACGTCTCAGAAAAAAGTGAGCTCATGAATGGCAAAACAATAGGCTTTATTTTGGATTTTAAAAAATAGTAAAGTTACAATGAATTTTTGTAAGAAATGTAGAACCATGGTGTGGTTTAGGTTGGAAAGGACCTTAAAAACCATCCAGTTCCAACCCCCTGCCATGGGCAGGGAGTTCCACTCTCCCAGGTTGCTCCAAGCCCTGCCCAACCTGGCCCTGGACACTTCCAGGGACAGCCACAGCTTCTCTGGGCACCCTGTACCAGGACCTGCCCACCCTCACAGGGAAGAATTTCTACCCAATATCTCATCTAAATCTATTCTCTTTCAGTTTGAAGTCATTCCCTGTTGTCTTGTCACCCCATGCTCTTGTAAAAAGTCTTCCTCCATCTTTCTTGTAGGCTTCTTTCAGGTGCTGCAAAGTAAGAAAAAAAAAGGAGAATTCATTTAAAAAGATACTACGTGGTATTTTTTAATGGTGAAAAAAAATGGGGGAAAAATACCCCTACAGCTTTTATATATACTTATTTTACTCTTTAAATCTTACTTAGAGAAATCACTACAAGAATGTAAAATATCTGCAGAAAAGCAAAATGGCAGAGATAAATACATTGTTTGAGAGAGAAAGCCACAATGAGAGAGCAGAGGCAGATGAGGAAGGTGGGTGTCAGATCCAGGGACTGAGTATGAGACCCTCAGGGCCAGATTTTCATTCAGAGGTTTGTCCCCTCAGACCACCTTCAAAAGCATAAATACTTTGTTCCATTTAACTCCTCAGGAGGGAAAGGATCACTGTGTTTCCCAATATTTTTTAGTGGAATAAAACCTAATTTTTCCCCTTGGGATGATGACACTGGATGGGCAATGACTGACAGATTCCATCTGGCTTCCTTCCATGGAAATCCTTCTTGGCATAAAGAACTGGGGCTGGTACCAAGGGAGGACACCAGACCTGGCACTCACCTGGGATCCTGTTTAAAGCTCTGGCTCTTTGTCACACCTGATTCCCTCGTGAGACTCCTTTAAAGCTTTACACTTTGCTGTCTGACTCTAAGAAATTGTGTCAGCATGGCAGGACAGGCAAAGAGTCTTCCTGGGGGCTTCTAGGAAAGGACCAGACCAGCTGGGCCAGGCTTTAACTGGAAAGGAAGAAAAGCAGGTCCAAGAACTTCTCCCCCTTTGCTAGAAAGAGTCACCACTGCAGCAGAAGTTGTTGTATTTCACGTGGAGCTCGGCAAGGGGGACAGAATGTGTGTAGAGAAGAAGGTTCTGGCTACCTGTGCCTATCTGTGCTGCAAGGAGCTGCCTCCTGACTTCTCTCCAGCAGCTCACTGAAGCCATGCTGCCTATTCCAGCACGCTTTCCTTCCCTCCTCAGCCTTCCCTCGGACACAACTCCCTCCTTCAACTCTCAGAGCCAATCTCTCAATGCCAAAATCCCCCCTCCCCACCTCGCTTCGTGCACTGGAGCCTTGGCCAGTGACCTCGAGGTGGAGGAGTGACAGCCTTAAACATCTATAAATAACAAGGGTAGCACTGAGGGGTCCTTAGTGCTGGAATAAAGTTTTTAACTCAATCCTCTTGAAACAGAGGAGGAGGGGGCTGAATTAATCCAGACAACTCATTTTCAGTCCACTCTTTCAGCATGAGCTGACATAACTCACATTGACATCTCTGGGACCCAAAGAGCACCAGCCATGTTAAGCTCAGTCAGAAGAAAACAAAGCCTGTTGCTGTTTTGTTTCCATCCATTGATTCATGTCACCTTCGTTGATTTTGGCTTTCTCCTTTTTTAGTTATCTGCATTTGAGAAAAAGAAGTAAAAGCTGTATTTACAGCAGAAGTGGGTTTTTTGCTTGCATATGTAGGTGGCAATCCCTACACCAGTAAACCCCAATTAATTAACTATTAATTTCATTTTACAAATTTGGTTTGTTTATGTATAGCCAGTCCAGACTATTGTACAAGAGTCAAAAATATGCCAGGCACTTCCAAACTTACAGAACTGTGACTAAACTTGGTTAGGATTCAATAAGCTCTGCAGAGGTTAATTAAATTTGTATAGATTTATTCTTCATTCAGTGCTGTAAAAGGCTCTTCTCTTAGGCTGTCATTGCCAAGTTGGTGATGAGGGAAACTGAGAAGCCTGATCTACATCAGTCTTCTGTGCTGCCAGATACTGAAATGCTTTGCAGAATATTGGTCTGGCATAAATTGAGCAAAGAAGGAAGGAAACAGAACTGCAGCTAAAAGCTGTTTGGGTGATCTGTGGGCTGCCATGAATGTTAGACTTGCAGGCACAAGTGACACATTGAAACCTTCTCTCACTGGGAATTGGCTACGGGAAAATGAACACTTTCCATCTTGCTTTCAGGCAGAATGGATGGTCGTTCTCCACTGGGGCTCTGTGAGAGTGGAGTGTGGTAAACTCAGTTCCAGCAGGATATTCATGGAATTCCAGAATGGTTTGTGTTGGAAGAGACATCAGAGATCATCTCCTTACAATTCCTGACCCGGGCAGGGACATCTCCCACTGTC